>JBBMEF010000028.1:9615744-9628636 GCA_037832685.1 Sicyos baderoa | reverse complement strand
AGGCCCATAATGATAAATATTTTGGTTTGGGACCCATTTTGAAACTAAGTTTCAAAACGAGCCCCCCCTCTCTAATTGTCCCCTGTTAACACCCTAAAAAAATATAGATGTAGAAACCCATCAACAAGTAGGCAGCACAATTTAAGGCATAAATCTCCACCCTCGAGTGATCCCGTGGTCAAGAAAATTTCAAATAACTAAGAGGTGATAGGTTCCTGGTTCAATCTATGATGACCGCCTACCTTGCGAATTTCCTTAATATCCAAATATTGTAGGGTCAAACGATTTATCCCTCGACAATAGTCAACGGAGCACAATATTACTTTGGAATTTATTTTTTTATTTATTTATTTTTTTGATATTCGTGACTGTCTAGGCTAGCTTCCGCGCACCTCGACTAATGTCACGGTAGTCGCGGGACATACCGTCTGACCCTACAACATTTGGATGCCAAGAAAACTCGTGACACACCGACTAATGTCACGGGACATACTTGACTTATAAAACAATGTTACTTAATCAACGAGAAACTGAAGACAAATTATTCAGAATAACTAACCATAAGTCGCAGGAAAAGAAATCGTCTGTGTAATAACCTTAAACAAACTAGTAAAAGAAAGGTTAAGTTATAAATTTGGAATTTAGTGTTTATGGTTTGATAAAACCTAAAAAATAATCTGTGTTGTTCGTAATTATTAACGAATTAAATACGTAAAAGTTAGTTATTCACCGGTCAATAATAACGGGCTACGAAAACATCATTTACATGTACATACTCACCTACACACATCAAGAATTACGAACTATGAAAACATAAAGCGAAATTCGGAGGAATCATGAATTTAAAAGGCAATGTGGCCATCAGAGTTAGCATAAACGAAGAAACCGAAGATTAAAATCGAACCTGCGACGATGAGAAACAACAATGCGATGTTAGGCGAAAACGACCGATATATTAGGGCAACCTTATTTTCTTTTCTTTTCTTTTCTTTTCTTTTCCTCTTTTTTTGTTTTCTGAATGTAATTTCTATTAAACTCTATATTTCAAAATCAGTTATGGTAGTGTTTTAGGGTGAGATGGATATTTTATCTCTCATTTATTTGAAAGTCTATCACATTTTAATAATACTTTATTTTAATATTTAAGATAAAAAAAAAATCATCTGTTATCAAATTAAAATGACAAATAGATTAAATTGCTTGGTTTTAGTTTTGTTCTCAATTTAATTTTAAAAATATATAAAAATTAAAATAGATATTATTGAAATATAAAAAAGGGAATTAATGCTCTATAGCAAATTTCTTACTCTGCATTAGAATTATAGCAACTTTTTAAAAATATTGCAAATATAGCAACTTTTTTGATGGAGTCTATCAGACACTATTGATAGAGTCTATCCATCTGATTTTGCTATATTTACAAATATTTTCAAAAAATTATTATTTACTCAATTTTTTTACTTTATTGTTTTTACATGAAAATTCTCCTATAAAAAATTTGATTAGGTTAAGTTCTTAGGTTTTGAAAGTGGGCTTACCTTCGGGGTTTGTTGTGAAACAAGATCAATTTAATTTGTTCTCTATATCGTTTGTTTGATTTTTTTTTTTAAAGGTTGAGATGGTTTGTCCACACAAATTTATAAGGTATATCTTCTTTTTTTTACAATCGATTTTTATTTTTCATTTAAAATTTGACCTTTTCATCATAGTTTTTTAGAAAACATATTTTGATAATGGATGCTAATCTTGAATATTTAAATTACTTTATCATTACTCCTTTTATGAGTACTTATGGATACAACAACATTGAGTTATTTTTAGTTATTTATCATTGTCAAATAAAATTTTCTAATGAAGAATAAAGATAATAAGATTAAGTAGTAATCAAACAATTTATCACCTTCTTCTTTCTTTCTTTCTTTTCTTTTTTTTTTTTTTTTTTTTTTTTAACAACGGTCGATTACAGAACACACTCTAAATATCCACTTTTTTATCAATTACCATTCAAAACCTAAGATCCAATGGCTTTTATACAAATTCACTATTACTAACAATAATACTCTCATAGGATTACACAAATATTATGGTAGAATCACTACTACAATATCTATAATAGAAGGCGGATACACATTTTAAATTTTGAAAACACGGAAAATCAAAGGCGGGCAAAAGGTACCCGTCTTCAATACTTAACGAAGGCGGGCACTGTGTTCGCCTTTAAAACTGAACGAAAGCGGGCACCTTTTGCCCGCCTTCAATACATAACGAAGGCGGGCACCTTTTGCCCGCCTTCAATACATAACGAAGGCGGGCACGTGCCCGCCTTTAAACATCAACAAAGGCGGGCATTTAATATATTTGTTGTATGGGAAATTTTTGTAAAACGCTACTAAAATGTCATCATCACAACTGACATTTTATCGTATAGAATTGAAATTTAATATATACTTTTGAGGTAGTTTCTAGATAAAAATTTAATTTAATCTAGAAAAAACAATAAGATTAAAAAGAAAAAGGGGGAAGGTAAAGAAAAAAGTCTTTGAATGCTCATTTGAAGCATCTATGGTCTTATTTCCTATCAACAAAATAAAAAGGATTTATGTGCTAATTATCTTTGAGTACCTAAAATTTCCACCAAACATTTTTTTTAAAAAGACAAATTATGCATGCTAATTCAAACTTTAAACCTATCCGCTTTTACTTTGTTTGATTAAAGAAAATTGTATACGTGATTAATGATCTATTAAAAAAATAATAGTATAATAGAAAAAATAATTTTATGATAAAAATCTACATAAAGATGGTAAGGTTTTTAATTAACTTTAATTAGTGTGAAAGTATTAGCAAACACAAAACTTTTATCATTAAAGAATTTGACTAAGGTTTCATAAAAGCTAAATTAAAGGCCCTAATTTCCAAGATATTTGATATGTGAAGCACTTTAAAAGCAATCACTCAAGGTTAAGCACACGATTAATCACTAAAACACAGAAACCCCACCAAACCAAAAGTTTCTTCCAAGAAATGAATATGGGGTTAAAAAGCCTACCAATTTGTGAAACATTTTCAAAGAGAGATAATGAAATGAGACCAACAACCAAAACCCAACTTGGATAAAAAGATAGAATTCTTAGTGAAAAGTTTTGTGGTCGGTTAGTCTTATGGTTGGATGGGTAATTCAATTCAACACCACGGTTACGAGTTTGATTTTGAAAATCGATATTTGACTCCTCTATATAAGATTTGTGACTCGCTCTCCTAATTTATATTATTGTTTGACAGCTTATGACCTACAATTAGTTTGTAAGATTTTTTTTTTTTTTTTTTTTTTGGTAAACCTTCTAAGAAAAATATATACTTTGCTTTTTGGATATATACACGTGATTCCTATAAGTTATATTTCATCTTTAATTTCATCCAAGTTTCTTAGGATGCACATGCATTTGTCTATCTACATTGGTTATGTTTAATTTGTTTAAGTTCCAAAGATATTTTAAACAAACAACTCATCTATTTATGCAAATTCTCATTTTAAAGTCAAAGCCCTAAGTTCTTATTATGGATTATAAGTTGAAGAGAAGAGTCAATATAAATAGTCAAGGCACCAAATTGTGAGGTGGGAAGCATGAACTCAAAAAAGCAATATTGACTTCAGAGAAGGAAAGTTCAAAATAATTTTGTCAATGCAATTTATTGAGCATTGACAATTTCATTGACATTTTTTCTTAATTTGAATGTAATATTGATCTTCAAGCTGCATGTGATACTCTTTGTAGTCACCTCCAACCATGTCCATACTTTTTTATACACTACTATTTGAGCATGATTTTTTAAAAAAAAAAAAAAAAAAAAAAAAAAAAAAAAAAAAAAAAAACTTTTAATATGACCTTATTTTTCTTTCCACTTTTTGGAAGTTTCTTGTCATCTTCCCCCAAACTTTTTTTTTTTTTTGAAAACATCTTCCCCCAAACTAAACATCTCTTTCTTTCCTTTCCTTTTTTTTCCAAACACATATTTTTATTACTTGTTCTAAATAAATATATCTTTTGTTCATTTATACTTTCACTTGCATTTACAAATAAAGAACCTAATTCCCTCTTCTGTTTTTTTTTCTCCCTGTTTTCTTTTACACTTTTAGCCTTTAGGTCTTCCTTTAGCACAAACTTAACCTTTTTACTCTCTCTTTTATTCAGCTTATGGGAAATACTTCCTTTTTTTTTCTTCAATTTTTGGGGTTTACTTTTGATTGCATTCCAAAACAAATGTTAACTAATAATTAAGTGTGCTAATTATAATTTAATTTAGTTTGACTATAAATTCAAATAGATGCTCACTTGAAATGAAGATTTAATACTATTAATATGACAGGCATGTTTAGGAAAGGCTTTCCTAATTATTAATTTAGGTTTTGATTATAATATATTATCTTCCTCACTTTTTATTCCTCATGTTTTTCATGTCTTTGCAGGGACCATTTATTTTAGTTAAATAAGAATATGCGTAGATTGTTGAAAAATGTACTCATAATGTTATTGGGTATATAGCTGAGTAAGAATTTGATTCATATTAGTGTAAAGTCTGGTGTAATAGAAAAGTTAGAATGTATTTAATATTTTTTTTTTTTAGAATTTGCATTGTATGTCATCACATATTATTTTTAAGCATTGTATGTCATCACAGATTATTTTTCAAAAAAAAAAAAAAATCATCGTAGATTATATTTAGGATAATTACACTTCATGAGTAATTGTTTTATAGAAAGAGCGTTAATCTCATTTTAATTCAACTTCAAAGTTACGAGTTTATTTTTAAAATCGACTCTCATCTTATTTAAAAACAGCAAGTATAAGTCATTTATTTATAAATCAAAACAATTAGTCTTGAGAGGACACTCTCTCTCAAGTAATATGAGAACCAATTAAAATGAATTAAAATCAAATAAGATAACAAATTCTACCACTAAATCTCAACCTCCATAAAATTAAATCCTAATTACATTATTATTCATAAAAGGAGATGTATAAGTTGAGTTGAGTTGAATTGAATATTGAATACGAGATTCATACCTCAACACTTATTTTTTGGTTGATTAATTTGCAACTCATCCAACCCACCCTCACAAATTTCAACAAAGTTTAATTTTTGAAAGAAAAAAAATTAAATTAAAAGGTTTCCTTCCGAGCTTCCTAAAATATATATCCACTATTTATAATTATTGAATTCGGAACTTTTATTTTACTATATTAGTAATTATTCTTTGGTGCTACTTAGTACTTTCTAGTATTTTATTTAAACTATAATAGATTTGCAACATACCTACACAGATCATTGCATGGTAATATTTTATGTAGCTATTTGTTTTCAAATTATAAAAATATGCGTTGTTTTTCCTCTCGAACTTTAACGTTTATTTTGTGTGGGTAAATTGAATTTGAACATTCACGATTGATCTTGTTATGGGTAAAAAGTAAAGTTCACGAATTCAAACCCAAAAGAAAGTAGGCGAACGATATTCCCGGTCCTTTCATGGATCGACACCCGCTCCAACGAGAGTCGACCAACCTGGTCGATTCCTTAGAGGGATCGGTACCCGACTCTTCAATAGGATCAACGCTCTTCTCCCTGTATAACGGATCGAGTTGTTGATATCTAACTATCTAATTTATGGGGCGAGTGGCATAGTCAATCCCTAGAAAAAGTTTTTTGAAGTTTACTCTATGTCAAGTAAGAGAAATAACTGAATGCAAAGCATCACACGACTAACTGCGTCCACTATAACGTATAACAATAACATTACAATTCAAAAATTGACATTAAACAAAGAAACGACAATTACAATCATTGACCTAAATTGGTTAACAATTGTTACATAATGAAGGAACATATACATGTAATGAATTTCAAAAATAAAAGGTGTGCACTCTTATTCTTTATAAATATAAAATTTTCTATTGATACTAAACATGCGAAGATCAATATTAATGATCTTTATAAAAAAGTTAAACTACTTTTTTAAATTTGAATATTTTGGTCGCTAGATCATATATGGTAAACTATGTACTTGTTTACTATAATTTAAAAAGAAACTTAGGAGAAATATATTTTCAATCTCTAAATTTTGAATGAAATTTTTATTTGATTATTATATTTCAAAATCATAGTCTCAAATATCTATTGAGTTTCCTTTCTTACTTATTTTCTTTTTAAAATAAAGTTTATGTCAAGATCAATAATTAGGTGATGAATTTATTAGAATTTAAAATCCACTCATGTTATCAAAGTAGAGCATTTTTTGAAACATCCAACATTAGAAATCATTTGAAGACAACAATGATGGATGAGGGCAACATCAAAACAAAACCAAATTCCAATTCCCAACTTCAAACATACCATTAAATATCATTATAAAAATTCAACCCCAATAAAAATGAAAGAAAAGGAAAACAAAATTGACAACTCTGTTTTGCCCTAAAGTTCCCAAACACCATTTTCAAATCTATTGACTATAAAAACCAAAATCCCTCCATTGAAGAAAGTAACCCCAAATCTTTTTCTATAAAACCCATTAAAAAAAACCCACCATTTTTCCCCTCTCCTATTTTCTCCATGGATTCTGTTTCCTTTCTCAAGTTGCTCAAACCTTCCGTCGCCGACGAACATCAAAAGCTACAACAACATGTACAAGAAGAAGATGAAGAAGATTCGTTCTTCGATCTCGAGCTTCTCTCTGTTTCCGCCGGCGCCGGCGATATTCAAACCGCAGAACAGAGACCCCAAATTCCGACCAAATCAGCCGACCACATAAACCCATGTTCCGATTCCATTTCCAAGCGAAAGATTCTCCCAATCGAGCCCACTTCCAAGCCCCAATCGCCGATTCAGCTTCTCAAATCGGCCCCCAAGTTCCCTGTTTCTATCTTCAAGAAACAGAGTTCAATGCCAAAAAACAGAGAACTCGCCGGAACTGAACAAACCGAAGTTTCGAGGAGAATCGGAGGCGTTTTCCCGGCCGACCTTCGTGGGTCTCCGTCGGCAGCGACGACGACGACGGCGAAGCGATTCTCGAAGGAGGCGATGCAGAAATATTTTAAGCTGATGAAGCCTAAGGTTCTGAGGAGACCCACCGACGGCGGGGGTGATTTTTCGTCGGCGGCGGTTGATTCTCCGGTGAGGGAGAAGCACGAGAATGGTATCCCGGCGGGGATTCGGTTGCTGGGTAAGAGCAAATCGGCGTCGGCGGCTGGCGGATTGGCGGTGGCGCCGCCGTTGAACCGGAGAGATGATTCGTTGTTACAGCAGCACGATGGGATTGAAAGCGCCATTTTACACTGTAAAAGATCCCTCAACGCTTCCACAGGTAAAAGTAAAACCCCCCAAAAAAAGTTTTTTTCTTTTTTAATTATAAAATTGCATTACAACTTTAATTAATTTCTTAGACACCCTTTCTCAAACTATTTACATTTAATGTTTTTTTTTTTTTGTATTTAACAACTTTTCAAAGTTACATAATTTGTAAAATGGACCCATTTTGACAATTTACCCAACAATTTATTGAGTTGAGTGGCATTAGTGTTGACAAGGAGGTTTTGGTTTTGAATCCAACCCCTAAACCCTAATTATTGTAATCTAAACAAAATGGTATATATTATATTAAACACAAATTGAATGATAAAGATTTTTTTTTTTTGACAGAGAAATCAGTGTTCTTCACAAGGTCAGAAACAGCAGCCACACAAGAAAGGTCTAGAAGTTTATCTTGCAAAGGTATGTTATTTTGTTTCCCATTTTTCAGTTCCACCAGAGCTTATAATAATCTGGTTTTTATTTATTTGGCAGATTTTTCTTTCACAGAAAGCAAGGAAGATGGGATTTGAGAGCTACCCTGAAGAGGAAGAACAGTGAAATGATATTGTGGGGTTTGTTTGTATAGAAAAAAAAAAAGGAAATTTTTAGGTGATGAAAGTGATGATGAAGAAGAATGTGTAAAGGGCCATAATTGTCATGAAGGATTTTGAAAAGAAATCTGATTGTGAAATTTGCCTTTGTGTTGGGATTTTGTCTGATGCAAACTCCCCCATTAACCAAAAAAAATGTCTTTTGTTTTGTTTTGTAAATTGTTATTTAGTGTTTTCTTATAATATACAGTGTAAAATGTGATAGAACTATTAACCTCATGGTACACTTCAACTATTTGACCTTTGTTACCATAAACTAATCCATTTGTTAAATCATGTGAAATTGTAAGTAACTATTTTATAAAAATGATCTTTTTTATTCAACACATAATTGATTTAAATTATACCCTTATTTTAATTTTCATAATTAAAGAACAATTTAAGTATCAATTTACCAAATATTTAAACTAGTTTTTTTTTTTTTTTTTGAGATCCTATTTAATTCATATTACAACTAAAAGAGATGGGCGACAACTATTATTTCAACAACTATATATTTCAAACTAAGTATAAATTTGTTTAGAGAAGATCTCATCTTCTCCATTTTATTAGGACTAGCAATAGAAACTTGTTATTTAAACTCTCAAAACACACACATATATATATATATATATTGGTTCGATCTAATCATTAGGAATGACTTTGTTGGTTTTGAAGTCTCCAAAATATGTTTTTTTAGAAGTCTCAAATATAAAATTTATAAGTGATCTTAATCGTAAAATACTATGTTTCGAGTGAAACCGGATTCTTATAAATTTAACTGATAAAAAATACAGTGAAAGTGGGAACCACATACAGAAGTAATTTGGAAAATGTGAAGTTTGGACCAAAAGAGAGGGAAAAGGAGAATCTCTGTTTTCTTTTCTACCATATCTCAGTGGTGCAGCCTTCCCTTTGTCATTTTCTCTCTTCAGACTGACTTTGAGTCTCAGTTATGGCCTTTTCTTGTTTCTCTCAAACACTTCCCATATCAATTATCACTATCCCCATTCAAATCAAAATAACAATCATCAAATTCACTTTTAATCAAAATGTCTGAGGGATTGAGGAGTCTTAAGCATAGTGGAGGCATCCTACCGAGGTTGCTGATTGTCGGTTGTCGCCTCCTCAAATAGGATGAGAAATCAGATATAATGAGAGAAGTAATCTACTTATCTTTAATTGAAGATTGATTGAATTGTTCGTGATTGCAATGACGGTCTTTTAATGGTGAGGTTGAAAGTCTTAGATCATCACATGACCCTTCAAACTAAAAACACACAAAATATTCAACCAATTTACTCTTTTCATTTCTACTCCTTGGTGTTGGTGCTTCTAGTTTCAATGTTTGAATCTGTCTAAAATAAAACAGTCTCACATAATTTGACTCAGTCTTTATGAGGTTTTGGTCCATAGCGTTTACTTGTTAATTATCTGTCTATTTCTACATTTTTTCCAAATAAAAATAAAATGTTACAGGTTTGTATGTATGGGCTTGCTCTTCCATTTGCTAATTTATACAAACTATATATTCATGATGGGACTTAATGGTATGACTAAAGACTTTGACTGGGGTCTTTTTTACTTTGACAATAGAGTGTTGTTTCATTGGATTATAAGAGATTTCGACTCATGACTTTTTAGTCATGAGAAAACATTGATGTTGTTAAATTATTCATCTAGTTGGCATTTTATGTTGTGTTTTTTTTCTTCCCGAAACTAGATTTTATGTTAGTTTGATGTGTGTGAGTATTAAATTTTCAACATTGAAAATAATACAAGCATTAACACGGATGAATAATGATAGAACCAGAACTTTATTATAATATCAAAATAACCCGAAACAAGACGACCTATAAAAGTTATTTGAATCCTCTCTTCAGCTCACTCAAACCTAAACTATCTATTTATCACGCAAATGCCTAACAAACTATCTAATTATTTACTAATATGCCCTTAGTATAAAAACCTTATCGATGATTTACTATCCTGTGAAACAAATTGGGGGATCCCCCAATCAAATTTGATGATAATTTTCAACCTTCCACCTTAGGAAGTCAGGTGTAACTTTGAGCTAAAAGGGCAAATAATAAAGCCTCTGAGCTGAAAAGTAGAGATTTTTTACAAAGAGCTAGGGAGGATTTGGTAGAGAAACAACAATGTGATTGTGCCAA
The DNA here is from genome assembly GCA_037832685.1 of Sicyos baderoa. Lineage (NCBI taxonomy): Eukaryota > Viridiplantae > Streptophyta > Magnoliopsida > Cucurbitales > Cucurbitaceae > Sicyos > Sicyos baderoa. The sequence goes on along the minus strand of JBBMEF010000028.1, from coordinate 9,618,528 downwards.
GAACACAATCGCTTACATCAAACGAGAGACATCAGGTATCGATGCGAAGTCGACCTAGGAGCTTGACAAAAACTTTCCTACTAAGAAAGTATAAGAAAAGTTCCACTTTGGGGCTAGCCATCATTAGCAACATATATTTCTTGGTGTGTTAAGGTCTAAACCATAAAAGGACCAAAATTCATCCATAAATTCCTAATGGCTTGGGAACCCAAGAAAGAACTACGGCTGACAAACTTCCTAGTCATTCATGATAGGATCCTAATTAAAGGTTTATTAGTAATAAGTAAAGTAGTTTATTAGAGCATTCAGGGTAAAAGTAGGCAATTACTAGGTGGTTTATTTAAAGCTTGAGAATGGTGGTTAAGATGGGGGTCCAAATTCCTCTAAAACTTGATTATCTTATATTTCTTTGTCCATTTCATATTTATAGAATTCAAATCCTATTAGATCACTAAGGGCCTAATATACATATTAAAGAGTGAAAAAGGTTAAAGAAAATAATTGAACACACTCCTCTAGCACGGCGCAATGGTCGAGCGCTTGGGGCTTTGAGAGTGAGCTCCCCTCAAGATACCAGATTTGAGGCAATTGTAGAGATTAATTTTTTATACAACCCCCAATTTCGCTTCCAGTCCTATGATATATCCCGGTGCCACAGTCTAGAAACAAGTGAATGGTACCCGAGTTTAGAAGGAGCCAAGTTCCCAAGCCACAAAAATAAAGAAAGATAATTGAACGCAAACCACTACCGTTTGAAACCTTTCACATTTTTACATAAAGGACTCCTAATGTATGGTACGTGAGTACATAAACAATCAATATTAGCTGCACTGCTGCAAATCATACAAGAAGTTATCACAAGAATGTTGGGAGGAAAAAAAAGGAAACAAGAAAAAATGACTTGAATAGTTCAGGGCGGGCGCACTCTCTAGAGTCCAACAAGGGAACTCCCCGGTAGGCATTTTTCGACTAGGAGGTTCTTAATTGTCTGTAACTGCATCGCTGTTCAACAAAACGCATTCATTTATGAACAAAAGAAAGACAGCATATGACTTAAATGAAACTAAAATGGCAGAGCAATCACTACCTTTCATTTCTATGATATGGTCCTTGCATATTGGTCAAGACTTGTATTGAATAGCTCACACCTGCAGAAAGCAAAATCAAATGATTAAACAATACTAGGGTTGCCAGGACTTTACTTTCTTTACCTTCATCATAAAAAACTATATCATAGCAGGCAGGATTAAGGGGGTGGAACAAAGTCTGTATAAGATATTTTGTAACATTTCAGATCTTTTGTTTAAAAGAAGTAAACAGGGAAACATCAACAGAAGGAATGTATGTCCTCCGATGTAAGACTTTCTGGTAAAAGAAGGGTTAAGGTAACATTTTAGTCTATATAGAACAAACCGACGGATCCAGGTAGATGATCATCATTTATTAACCCATCACTTATTAGTTCTCCAAGGCCCTATGATGGTTATATGTGCAAGAGATTAGTATGTTATTTGTAAGGGAAGAGTGATATTAGTTAGGGGTGTCTTGGTTACAAATAAGAATTAATGAGTATTAAGAACATTAGAAGGAAACAGTTTTTTTAGGAGTGAGAGTAAAACACTGCATTGAGGTCGACGTGGGTCAAGAGGAAGTAGATGTTGATGTGCATGAATCGTCGAAGGAGATAGAGATTATGTTGCACTGTGGCCGACGTGGGTCAAGGAGGGAGGGAGGGTGTCTTGTGTGCAGTTGGACTTGGTCTCCATCAAAAGAGGTAGAGGAGAAGAAAAGCGCGATGGAATCGTGCTTCAAAGGGGGAGATGAAACTTTGACGCGAGGTTGACAGCTTGGGAAGAATGAAGGCTCCCTCCAGCACCAGTGTAACAACGCCGAAGGGAGGAGATGGTTCATGATTTAGGGTTTTTCGTAGGGGGAGAGAGCTTCCAGGAGAGACTTCCGTAAATAGAGAGATACAAGAGAAGTATGGTGAAAGATAAAATGAAATGTGAGAATAAGTCTTATTCTCTCCTTTCCACATAAAACCAGGGGGAAAATCCATGTCCAAGTAAGAAACCTGATAACATATGATAAATAATAAAAATGCTTTTGAGAGATTGAACTCAGCCACAACTCACAAGGACTACAATGGAAATTATCAAATCACAGAAATCAAATTGAAACAAAGCTCAGTTGTAATTTATCCTAAAGGGAGAATCTAGTAAATTTTAAAAAAAAACAAAAAAACAAAAAAAATCTCTATAAAAGGCCTCTGAGAGAGATTTAAAGCAGTTATAATTGAAGTGCAAGCACCAATAATAAGTTTCCTTATGCCAGGCGTCAATTGATCATTTGTAAGCTGAAAGAAATGGATGCATGCATTACAAATCTCAAATTCATCAAAGATTGTTTTATTTCACAAGACTTCAAAATGAGTTTCTTTTTATTAAATTACTAAAGTTGGTATATCGGAATTAAGAATCATCCAAAGCTTAATAATTTACCTGATTGGGGTTCCTGGACTGTATAGTGGATTTTTCACTACATATTCAACATACAAGTTGTATATGTACTTCAATGAGTCCCTTAGATCACCGGTTCTAGGATGGGTAACAAGGATAATCTGAAAACAAAAGAAATAATCCATCAAATCACACAAAATGTTCAATAATCCATCAAATCACACAAAATTGAACATTAAACTAAGTTATTGAAAGTCAAAGTGTAGGTTAGATTAGTTAAAGTTGTTGTAACCTAGGTAGTTAAGTTTGTTAGTAGTTAAGTTTG
>JBBMEF010000028.1:9596216-9615644 GCA_037832685.1 Sicyos baderoa | reverse complement strand
ACTTGTGTATGTTATCTACTAATTTAGCCAATTGAGTGTTTGTGCCAGTTCATTCACACCTTGGTTAAACCCAACAGTTATCAATCGAGCAATGCAACATTATAGTTCATGGCAAGGCAGTTTGTACCACAGATTAATTATTTTTCAAAAGCAGTAACAATTAAATAGCAGCTTCACAGGGCTTACTTCCAAGAGCCGAACTTTAACTCCAAGAATAAAACTAGATACAAAAAGGAGGTTCGTTGGAAGTATTAATTATACCAAATGTACTAAACTTTATAAGAACAAGACAGAAAAGCAAGAACAATTTGCAAGAATCGAGGTTACAACTTACAAATCAAAACATAGTTATCCATGTAATACAACTAGTTTAGAGAAGAAATAACCCAACCCTTTAAATATTATTATTATTGTCAAAATACGATGACAATAACAATGAATATAAATATAAATGACGCAACCGAAAAACCAAACATTGGTTAAATCTCAATAATTCATATGTAATTAGCCCCCGACGATACATTATTTTTTAGACACCATATATCACAATATCTAACTCAACAATTCAAGTAGACAAGCATGAAATTACATTGGCAAGTATGGAAAATAACAGAGGGAGGACGGTTAAAAAATAACCTTTATCCCTGATGGAGTCTCAGTAAAACTGAGCTTGTAAGTATTTGTCCGAAAACTATGAAATGAACAACCTTGGCCAGGTAACTGAGGCACCCCAAGATTGTCTTTGTCAGCACTGTTCCAAAAAAAAGAAGAAAGCGGCCCATCATTTCTCAATAAAATACGACTTAGAAAACCCGAGATTTAAATCTACAATCAAATTACATGTTATTAGTTATTGCCACTAGACCGTAAAGAGCAATGCATTAGTCGAGTATAAGGACTTAAAATATAGTTCAAAACTTCATAAATTCACATCAATCTCCCATCTTGTTGGAACATTTCTAAAATTAGGCACACCAAAAACCAAAGTAGTTTCCCATGGAAGAGTCAAGAGAGAAAGATAAACCTGGTTGGGTCCATTTTGGCAGTAAAGGATTTGAGCGAAAAGAGCAAACCAAACATAAGTTTGTGGTCTTGCTGAGGATTCAATGTCCGAAGAGGCCGATTCCACTCCCTGTAGAACAAACAAACTCCATTCCTGTTGAAAATATACATCATATGAACATTGTTTCCAGTTGCAGTCGGGACCGGAGGCGAAGGGCTAATCTCTGACCCACCAAAGAACTGCATGGTTACTGAAAAAAAAAAACTAAACTAAACTAAACTGAATCAAATCAATGATATATGAAAATGGTATACAAGTCTGAGATTCTGAAAGAATCCCCAATACTTTCTTTCTTTCTTTCTTTTCTTTTTTATATCTGTGATTGTCTAGCCAGGTTTTACGCACCTCGACTAATGTCACGAGACATACCGCCTGACCCTCCAACATTTGGATGCCAAAGAAACTCGTAGAAAATTCATTCCTAGTAGGTGGCCACCATGGATTGAACCTTATGCACTCCAAGACCCTCTTTGACCAATTGAGCCACTCCACAATGAAGGTTGAATCCCCAATACTTTCACTAAACTCTACAATCAGTTTCTTAACAAAACAACAATTAATTCAGTTCTTCTCTACTTCTTCACTTATTTAACTCGTCTTCTCTAGTAGGATTACATGGGATCTAGGTCTAGTAAATGGGGAAAAAATTATAAATTCGAAAAATGCAAAATCTAAGCAGGACCAGATCAGGATTCCTTTAAGCAATAATTTGTATGAATGGACTCAAAAAAACAGATACAATTCCCTCTGTCCTCTTCAGAAAACCACAATTTACAGTCATAAACAAATGTAGTGTCAGATCGGGAGTCGTGTTCATACAGAGTTCGAAGAAAAGAAACTGAAACAGTGAAACTAAAGAGTGTACCTGGACTGGAGATTTCGCTGATGGATCGGAGAAGAGACTGAGAGCTGGACGGTGATGGATTCAAGAAGTGGAATCAAAATCAAACAACGGCGAGAAGAAAGAAGTAATTTCTGAGAGCAAAGGCGGCGGAGAAAAGGAAGCGGTCGGTCCAACGAGCAAGTTCTTTATAGGTAAAAGCAGTGATTACAGGCGACGACGGCACTCGATCGGAGCCTCACGGCGGCGAAACTTTTCCGATGAAATCGCTCTCCTCTCAATCAGTCACCTAATCGAAACTGAAATTACAAGTTTGGTCTTGGTTTGTCTTTTTGCCGGTGACTTTTAATTTTGGGTTTAATATAAATCCTAAAATTCTATATATTTGAATAGTTGGTCTATTAAATTGAGTTCTAAAATTTTACTAAGAACATGTTTGGTCCATGGATAAATGGTGGAGTTGGCTGGGCTTGACTTCTATTTTATGTTTGACCCATGGACTTTCATAAGTCCATCCAACTCTTCTTCAACTCCACACGTGGATCCCACATTTTTATTTAAATATTAAAATATTAAAAAACTACTCAATATTTATTTTTTATTTAAATAAAAACTTCAACTATTCATTTATAGCATCAAACATAACTTTATTATTAAAAAACTATTAAATATCCATTTTTTTATTTAAATAAAAATTTCAACCATTCTCTTTCTATCACATCAAACATAACTTTATTTTTTCTTTCCTTCTCTTAAACATAAACTTATTTCACTTATCTTCTCTTCTCATCCCAACTCAACCCAACCTAATCCATCTCTTCAAAGCCAAACATGCCCTAAGAGTAGTAAATTTGTACAATAAAAAAAAGAGTAGTAAATTTGTGAGTTTTAATTTAAAGGATTGAGAAGTTCACAACAATATTAGATACTATAGAATAGACTTGTAATTCTACCTAGATTTTAATAAACCATCAATGGTCTAGAAATTTAAGTAGTAAAATTTAGGGAATTTGCACTTTGTAGCAAATTTTATACTCTACATTAGAATTATAGCAATTTTTTGTTTATAAACTCTATCAAACACTATTGATGGAGTCTATCAGACACTATTGATGAAGTCTATCAGACGCTATTGATAGAGTTTATTAGACACTATTGATGGAGTCTATAAATCTGATTTTGCTATATTTGCAAATATTTTCATTATTTTGCTATTTATGCAATTTTTTTGTCTTATTGTAATATACATGCAAATTCCCCTAAAATTTAATGATTTTTTTTTTAATATCTGTGACTGTCTGGGTTAGCTTGCGCGTACAAGCCACCTCCACTAATGTTACTAATGTTACTGTGACATACTGTCCGACCCTACGACATTTGGATGCCAAGAAAATTCATAGGAAATTAATTTTTATATGGTTAAATTTAACAATAGTCAACTATTTAAAAATTTGTTTTCTATTTAACATTAAATGTTGTAGTTACGTGTAGAATTATTGCATCTGTAACACATGAAAGTTGGTCATTTAACATGGGATGAAGTTGGTCATTTAACTCGAACAGCAGACAAATCTGAATGGTATTAAATTCGAACGGTCTAATTGAAGCATTGAAGAATAAACGTTAGAAATTCCCTTACGAAATGCTGTTGGATGAATATCTTAGTTATCGAATACAACATTTTTTTAGGAAAATACCCTTTAGACTTTATTTTGTTAAATTTATACCTCATAATTTAATGGGCTGGACAATTATGTGCGGTGATTATTTTGTATAGGTTGATGTCTCTCCTAATTGTTAATTAACCATGTTGAAAGGAATAAACTTGACCTTCCCTCTATTATCCATCAATGAGAATGACTACTCTAAAAATATACTTAATTAACATGCCACATATACAAAATGTATTAGTAAAAAAAACTATTAATTTTATTGTGCAAAATTATATACATATATTTGTTATAACAAAATTATAAAAAACTAAAAAAAACCTAAATTTAAAAAAAAAGTTTTTGCAAGAATAGACCAATTTGATAAAATATTTACAATACTAGATAAATTTTTTAAATTTAGCAACCATAGTCAAATATACGGTATAAAGTAATACTTTTTATACGGAATAACTAATACATAATAAATGAGTATTATTAATATTATATATTTGACTATGGAGTCTAAATATTTTTAAATTTGTCTATATGCATAATTATTTTGTAAAATTTGACTATCCGGTACAATTCCCTTTAAATTTGGGCCGATTTTGTACCTTTAAAGGCCCATATATTTGTCATAAAAAAGCCCAATATAAATAAATACGGACCTCCAATAATAAAGGCTCAATCTTCCTTTTCATCTTCTTCCCAAACCCTAATAACACAGTCGAAGACTTCTCCATTTCCCCGATTAGGGTTTTGTTCACTCAAACTCCAGAGAGTTGCATTAAGAAAAGATGAAGACGATCCTCTCATCGGAAACTATGGATATCCCCGACGGGGTGACGATCAAAGTCAACGCCAAAATCATCGAGGTCGAAGGCCCTCGTGGAAAGCTCATTCGCAATTTCAAGCATCTGAATCTGGATTTCCAGTTGATCACCGACGAGGGAAAGAAGAAGCTCAAGATCGACGCATGGTTCGGATCGAGGAAGACTTCCGCTGCCATTCGTACTGCCCTTAGCCATGTTGAGAATCTCATCACCGGCGTCACTAAAGGCTACCGTTACAAGATGAGATTTGTTTATGCTCACTTTCCGATCAATGCCAGCATCACCAGCGCTAACAAGTCCATCGAGATTCGGAACTTTCTTGGTGAGAAAAAGGTATCACTCTGTTCCTCACTTTATTTTCATGATTTGCATTATTCTGGATTCTGTGTTTGCATTTTACCTTGATTGAATTTTGAATGTAGATTGAGCTTTGAGAATGATTGGTTAAAAAAATAATTCATAATGGAAGCCCTAATAGTTTGCTATATAGTTTTTTTCTTTTTCCTTCTCTTGAATTATTTAGCACTAGCACTTTGAAGAGCATATGTTTTAAACAGAACATTTTATTTATTTTTTTGTTAAATGCTTTCGTAAACAAAGAATGTTTACCACTTAAGTTCTGTACTTGTATGGAAAATAACAAGATAAACCACTGCCCATTTACTAGATTGTTAGAACTCAACAAGCCCATGACCTTCAGCCAACTCATTAGATCTCCCACCAGTCTCATCAATAGAAACCAAACAACTTTAAAACAGTCATCACAGTTGAAGACTCCGTGGTGAAGACAGTTCGGTATAACATTGAGGAAGAGATACAGAGAGGGTGGGAGGATTTCTGTTTTTTGTTGGTTGAGATTGGGGGAAGGGGAGAGTATGCTTACAGAAGGACATAGATGGATGATGCTTAAAAATTGAGTGGGAGCGTCTTCGGTTCAGTTCAGTTCTTTTTTTCGATCAATGGGCTTTACCATCTGCGAGTTCAGTTATTTATGTATACCCATCTGTGTTTTTTCCATATCAAACCAATAGAATCTACAACCATGGAATGATATTTCTGAAGATAGTGGACAAAAATACTGTGGTTAACGTCCCCAAGGGGTGGCAGAGTGGTTGGAGGTTTGGGCTTTGAAGGTATACTCCCTTTGAGGTTTCGGGTTCGAAACTCACCTGTGACATACTCCTTCGATGTCTCCGGTACCTGGCCTAGGGACGGGCGTGGTTATCTTGTTTCAAAAAAAAAAATACTGTGGTTAACAATTCATGTGTAAAGAAAGTCTGACAAATGCATTGAAATTTGGAGTGTTGTGATTATTTCATCCTTAGTTCAAGTATATAAGCAACTTATCCGAAGTACTGTATACTCCAATTAATTTTAATGAATTACATATTTAATAATTCTATTTCTCTGTAAATGTACTGGTTACTACTTGTACGATGAATGAGTGTGAGATGTAGTTGTCTTCTCTGTGCAATAGGTGCGGAAGGTAGATATGCTTGACGGAGTATCTATTGTTAGATCCGAGAAGGTGAAAGATGAGTTAGTTTTGGATGGTAATGACATTGAGCTTGTATCCCGATCTGCTGCCTTGATAAACCAGGTTCTTTTCTCTTTCTTGCCACCTTGTGATTTATTCTTGCTCACTGAATTTGACATGCAGAAGTATGCACTATCGATTTTTGTTTATAATTCCAACTGTTTTCTTCTTTTCTGGGTTGTTACAGAAATGCCATGTCAAAAACAAAGATATCCGGAAGTTCCTTGATGGTATTTATGTGAGCGAAAAGGGGACAGTTTTCGAAGAAGAGTGAAGATTAAGTAGTTTTGTGAACCATGTCTTGGGTTTGGGTGATAGTTCCATTTTATATATTTACATTTCATTGGTAGACAAATCCTTGAAAGCGGGTTTAGAAGGAAAAAAACTTACCATAGACATATTCACAAGTTTTTAGTTGGACGCTGATCAAGAGTAAATGCCAAGTTTTCGTAGTTTTTTTTGTTTTTGGAGTTATCATTTCATGAAGACTTAACTTTGTTCCTATATGAGGTTTGAGAATTGAATATTAACATCTACCTAAGTTGTCTTTTAGGTGATTGCAAAATCGCCCTCTTACTAATTTCACATTTTATGGTTTTTCTGGTGCTTCCTCAATCTTCAGTGTCGTAAATTGGAAATGATGTTTTTGACGGTTATGTTTTCATATTATCTTCTCATTTTGTGATTTAATAAGCTCCCGCCCAAGTGAACCCTTAACATGTAAGTTTGAAATGTAGTAAGTGACTCATAACTCTTCTAGCATAATTTCATTCGATCTAAGTCTTATTCAATATCAAGTATGCACTTTATAGACAAAGATATAACTTTTACTGAAAGTCCATCCGTTTCTCATAGGTGGAAGATCTTTAATATATACATATATTAAAGATGGAGAATCTTAATAGATTCCATTTACTGAATCTATTAAGATTTTTTTTTTAAACAATGCAAGTTTGGGGGAAGGCAAGCAAAGTAGTAAACATTAGTGTTGGATTTGTTAACATATTTTTGTTTAGTGGTTACAAAAGTACATGAAGTTGTCCAAACCTCCCAAACTCATAAAGTCTCAACATTATGGAGTTGGGTCTTTTATATTAGGATCTTCCATTTTCATATGTAGCAATGTCAACTAGCAAGCTTGTTGTTGACAACGACATCAAGTTGAGCTGCCCTCTCAACAATCTCAGCACATTAAGTCCTGTTGTGCATCATCAAGAGTTCAAGCTCCTCGACATTGCATCCCTTGAACTTCCTTCTGACCCTGGAATCAATACCCTTGGGTCTTCTCCAGCTTTCCTTGACGCAGATCCTTCGATCATGCTAGGGCCTCTTGAACTTGGCGGTCCTCTTCACGATCTTCTTCGTCAGTAAAGAAACACCCATTTTCGCTTATACAGAAATTAGGGTTTCCTCGGCCGTTCAAGCTTCGACCATAATCAAAGATGTAAATGTTGTTTTCTTTTTTGTGGTGGCTTTCTATTTCTTGAGGGTAGGTATGTATGTATTTTTATTTATATTTTATATGAATGATTTCTTATTTAAAAAAAATGAAAAAATTAAATTAAAAATGATTTATAGTAGTATAGACATTCATTTCTAAGAATCTATGGTTCCTAACTTTACAAAGAATATCAATAGAGTCTACGTGATTGCTACCCTAATTGAGTATTGAAAGTAAGAATATTTGTCTTATTCGTATAAATGTCGATCTCTCTTGTTTCTAATGGTCCACATTGAAAAAAAAAGTCATAAACGCTATTTTAATTATATTTGAAAAATGAAAATGATGGATTGAAAGTAAACTTGTGAAATTGAGAATCTCTTTATTGTTAATTTACTACCTAATCAATATCATCTTATGAGTTAAAACTATCTTAAAAAACTAAAAAAGAAATGTAAACATACTATAAGGTAGTCATTTATATAAGATCTATTTTTTTTTATAAATTTCGTTCGAGGTGTGTAAGTTGACCCGGACATTAATTATTATAAAAAAAATAAATTATTTCATAAGTAAAATACAAAAATATTACTTTATTTTATAAAGCTATATTATTAATTTTTCATGAATTGACCGAAACTATGTATTAAATTTTGTCTAACAATTAGACTAAATACTAACTTTAAAATTATAATTAAATTTTAATTTTCATCCCACGAAATCGAATTTATAATTTATCCGCAAATAATTTTGTGTAAATTATTTTCTAAAAAAAAACTTCAAAAAGAAAATTGTGTAAGCTATCATTCTTATATTGCAAAATTACAACCGTACATCTAACAAATAAAATTAATATATTCATTAACTTCCAACTAGACACTAAAAATTTATAGATGCATATTATACAAGTTGACAACTTGAATCTGACATTGTTTATAGTATAAAACAAGTTGAAATATAATATATTTGACCAACTCTCAAATCTAGGAAATACAAAAATACAATAAATAAAAAATACTGACTTTTGTGAACCGACATAAAGAGGATCTTTGGATTATGTTTCTAAGCCACTCTTTAGTTGACATCTGTCTGCTCCCAACAATTTTCCGTAGAAAAAAAATTAATTACATTAATTTGAACATATTTTATTTTATTTTACTCATTTAAATTTATGAACAAATTATATATGATGCAAATTAGATTTTATACGTTTCTCAAAAAAAAAATTAGAATTTGAATGAAGTGCAATTAAAAACTGATTGGTTTAGTTAGGTAGAGTTTTATTTTTATATAATTATTAAACAGTTTCATATCTCTAACAGCAATTTAATTACTCTTTTTTTAGTATGTTATTTACTTTTAGTATACTAATTTAATGGTCTATAAATTAGATCATCTCACTTAAATTAAGAATAAATAAACGATTGTGATTTTATAAAAGAGTGAATTGGTGATGATCATGGTCAATTGATTCGAAAAGAAGATAAGAATCATAAAGCCAATAAAAAAAATTATATTATAATATCCCGTACAAAAATTGGCAGAAGAGAAAGAGAAGAAGATTCTTTGAACTCATTCTATACAAAAAGAAAATAACAATGGTAAATATAAATCAAATTAAAATACCATTAGCTACATATTGTTCACTAATAAAAAAAGATCTAAAATACCGTTTTAATTTGTTGTAATTAGTTTAGATTTGACATTTTATCCTTAAAAGTTTGAACTAATTTACTCTTATAGATTAAAACTTGTAACATAAAACTAATTACAAAAGATGATATTAAAGAATAGAAAATTAGGGTTAGGGCGGTCGGTTTTGAGAGCTATAACCAAGGTCCTCAAAGCCAACGAAGATTTCATCTCTCACGGTTAAGTTTGGAATCAAAATATCATCGTCATCGTCGTCGCCACCGTCGTCGTTAAGCGGTGTTATCGGAGAGGCTGCGGGCGGCGAGGAGGGATCGGGATCTCCCGTTGGTTGGTTTTTGGACGGGATCGAGGAGGAGGACGACGTCGAACGGTTTCGGGAACTCCCGGCAAGGGAATTGCGGTGAGTTGGACGTGGATGAGTGTGATCTCCGGTGTATGTGATGATGAAAGTGTCTGGATCAGCGTTGCTCCGTTCGACTTGCTTTCTTGCCCCACACCCTTTTGAGCTGCTGCAACGGTAATAGTTTCTGTCGTCACACACACAACCAATTGCTCAATTTTTTTATACTTTTATTAAATTAAACATATATGTATAATTAATTAATTAATAATACCTTGGATATGGAGATCCTTTAATGGGCTTTTGCCCATATTTACGCCAAGCCCACATGTCTGTGGAGAGATTATCCGCACTAACATGGCATACGCTTCTCTTCTGCTGATTCTTTCTGTAAATACCATAAATCGCCCATTAAAAAACAATTCAATCCCAACAATATTTTATTCCCAACTCACAACAATTCAATCAATGCTAAATTAAATGACTTGCCTTTTTCTCGATTTGGGTACGTGCGAATGCGCCATTACTGGTGGATTTGGAATCTCCGCCGGGCACGGCGGCGGCCGGAATTGCGCCGCCGGGCCAGGATCCGGCTCTGCCCGAATGGGTTTGCTTCCCTGCCGGGAATGGCGGCTGGGTAATTCCGGCACGGCGGCGCCGGCGGTGGCGGCGGAGGAGTTGGGGAGAAATGAGATGAAAGCTTGGTGAAGTTCATGGAATCCGTTGGGGAGTTGGGGTTGAAAGATGTCGGAAAAGGAGAATGCGGCGTCGTTCGGATCGTCGTCGAAAGTCAGAGCGGCCAGACAAGACAGGGCGGTGTCTGCGGCGGCGGCGGAGGAGGTGGAGGAGGCTGAATTGCAGCTCCGGACGACGGCGGAGAGATCCCAATTGTTGTCTCCGGCGGCCATAAAAAGGATTATACAAAAATCGAAATGAAAACTAAAAAGGAAAAGAGGAACAAAAGGTAACGAAAATGATTTAGGTAAAAAAAAAATAAAAGGGACAAAGAGAAAGAAGGCGGCAGAAAGGACGGCGCTGACTTTTTCTTATGGTTTAGAGAGAGAGAGATAAAGGGGAGAAATGAGAGAGAAACATAGCACTGACTTTTCAAATACTCTAATTCTTAATTATGTATTTATAAAACACGGAAATTCATAATATTTTTAATATGTACAAATAAATACAAACTTCCTTAATATAAATTTTATTTTATTTTTTTAATAAAATGAAAAATATATTTGTATTTAAAATTTTTTGAACAAATTTGGTATTATCTTTTTGACATTTAAAAAATAAAATTTGATTATTGAGTAAAATGGACATGATTTTGGAAAAGTCTAATGAGAGCATAGTCATTTTACATGTTACCGATTAAAAGATTACATGTTTGAATTTTGTTGTTACTAAATATAATACATAAAAATTGAATAAGTCGGTGTCGCGATTGATTATGATCTGATTTGATGTTAATTTACTTTTACTTCACGATTATGAGTTTGATCTCTGAAATCAGTATTTGTAATCTCCTACTCCAGTCTATACTAAAAAAACAATGCATAGAAATATTTAAATATTTAGAAATTAGTTAGTGTTGAAGAGTGAAAAACTTGTACTCTTAATTTTTTTATCACCGTCATGCTTTTTTTTTTTTGATTTTTTTTATCAATTATGTTGAGTAAATTTTTAAGACTTTTATTTTAGTCCTCCTATATAGAGATGTCTATTTTTCTTGCGGGGACCTGCCGCAAACGGGGCAATGAATCTCCATTTAAACCGTGAATGGGAGAGTGGTGGGGATAAAAAAATCCCCGCAAGGTAAATGAGGATGGGGACGAGGAATGCATTCTCCATCCCCGTTTCTCCGATCTCCGTCCCGTTTACATTTAATTTTTATTTTTAAAAATATTTTTTCCCCTCTTTTTAAGGATTGGGACGGGGGGTCCTATATGATACTTTGTTAGTTGAAAATATGTGAGAAAAAACATTAGTTTCTACACGTTTATAGTATTCAATTGGAACTCATGATCATACACATTATACTAATGATAGAAATTATTAACTAATGCAATATTAAATATTTTAATTTTGTTTGTTATTTTTAGAATTATCAATGTCAAAGTTATGGTTACACGTATTATAATTATTTTTTTTTGAAACAAGATAACCATGCTCATCCCTAGGCCAGACACTGGAAACATCGAAAGAGTAAGTCACACTTGGGGATTTTGATGTGTATTATAATTACTCTTACGAAGACTACCCAACTAATTTATCGCATTAGAGCTATTTTTCATGAAAACAATAATCTATCTTACCATACAAAATTTGAATCGTTTTTTTTTTTTAATCAAGTTAACTATTGAGTTAGTAGACACCATAAATTAACTACAATAATATATATATATATATATATATATATTTCAAATATTTCTTAACCACTCATATGTTGCTTCAAAAATCATATCTAGACTATGAAAATGAAAAACCAAGTCATAAAATCACCTTTACACGGTAAGAAATCACTTAGACAAAAATCTATTAAACAACAAATTTATTTCGAAAAAAACACACACACAAATTAAAAATCATACATATATCTGTGGATCAGTCCTGGGTTTTCAAACATTTCTTTGCCATAAATTTATTTTTTAAGAAAATATTTAATTCTTAAACAAATTAAAAAAAGAAAACTTGTGAAATAAGTTTATGTTTGAGGAGAAGGAAAGAAAAAATAAAGTTATGTTTGATATGATGGAAAGAGAATGGTTTAAGTTTTTATTTAAATAAAAAAATTGATATTTAATAGTTTTTTAATATTAAAGTTATATTTGATGTGATGGAAAGTGAATTGTTGAAGTTTTTATTTAAATAAAAAAATAAATATTGAGTAGTTTTTTAATATTTTAATATTTAAATAAAAATGTGGGGCCCATTGATGGAGTTGGGTAGGAGTTGAATGGACTTATGGAAGTCTGTGAGGCAAACATGGAATAGAAGATAAGTCAAGCCAACCCCACCATTTATCCATGGGGCAAACATGCCCGTAGTTTACACAGCTTTGACTTATTGTATGAAACTATAAATCTTATGTAAATAACAAAAATAGAGAAAATGGGCGGTAATAATATTATAAGGTCATATTTAAAAAAGAAAAAATAAAATAAAATGATTATGAAATGATGTCAAAATGATTTGGTATATATTTATTTATTGCGAAACAATGTGACAATAAAAACAGTTGAAGAAAAGGAGGGAGAAAGTAAAAAAAAATATTTTTTTTGTTTTTGTTTGTTTTAATTTAATAATTTTTTGATTGACTTTAGAAAATGTCAAATGGGGGTGGCAGCGCTGTGGGCGATGGTTTCTGTGGCAGTTTAAAGGCGTTACAACCTTTGATTCTCATTGGATCGTAGGTTTATAGGGATTGCCTGCCTATCTCCACTCCACGCGCTGTCTCTCGCTGCACTTCACGCGCCCCCCACATGCCCTCCTCCTCTATTGCATGCTCGACAAATCATTCTTTCCCTTCCGGATATACTTTATAAGGAATCTTTTATCTAATAACCTTTTTTTATAAAAACGGAATTCAAATTCATAATGTCTTATCCCTAAGCTTATTGAAATAAATATGTTTTATGACTAGGAGGTCATGCTGGTTTGAATGGGTTTAAGATGATTTTTTAGATTAATTATAGGTAAATTTGCATGTATATTATAATAAGGTAAAAAAATTGCATAAATAGCAACTTTTTGAAAATATTTACAAATATAGCAAAATCAGATTTATAGACTTCATCAATAGTGTCTGATAGACTCAATCAATAGTGTCTGATATGATAGAGTCTATCAAAAAAAAGTTGTTATATTTGCAATTTTTTTTTTGAAAAGTTACTATAATTTTAATGTAGAATAAGAAATTTGGACCGAATGGATAGAATTGAATTTTTCTTATATTTACTTTTTAAATTTGACTCAATTTGTAAAACTAAAAGTAGACGATTGCGCGTACTAAATTCAAATTCAATATATACTCATATTGGTACTACATACTCTTTATTATGTTGAAAACTTATATTGATCTTTTAGTTTTGGATGAGTCTGGTTGAATGAGACAAAAAGTGACTAATCCAACTTAAAGAAAATTTTAAAATCATATCCCAATCTCACACACAATTTGAGTAGTTCGAATCGTTTGAATTCGAATCTTTAGTCTTAATTATTTTGGAACTAAAAGAAAAAGAATATGGTCAAAATTTAGTTATTGAAGTTTCTACTTTTGTCATCTGTTTTAAGTTGGTGTGAATTGAACTTGATTTTTGTATGGTATGTGATCTTTCTAAAACAACTATGTTGGTCAATATCATTTATGAGGTTGTATTAGTGATACTACCACTTTGAGTTCGTACATATTTATATTTTTGGTTTTATTTGATTTCTGAGTTTAATGGACTATAATTTGTTTTAACAAAAAAAATTACAAATGATATGATTCATGATCTAGCAATAAAAAAATTATGAATTTAAATTTTTCTATCCTAATGAACTATTGTTTATCATATGTTAAGAGTAATGAAATACTCTAAAAGATCTTGCCGACATCTTTTATATATATATATATATATATATATATATTAATTATTATCATACAAGATAAAGAAATTTTAAAACATTTGAAAATAATTATTTTTAGTTCAATAATATTTGAGACGCTAGTTTAACTCTTTAATTTTTTTTAGATAATATAACACCTTAATTACTAAGTCATTAGGTTATTAAAGTTATGCTTCACTCAACATTAAAAAAATGCTTTTGATTATCTTTATTATTTTTTTATTTTTTGAATAAAAATACATTTGATTGTTCCTTCTCTATATTTCACGTTTTCTTTTTTAATTAAAAAATAATAATCGATATACGTATAGTAACAATTTTTTCCCCTTATTTTCTCGCACTTTTAATTAAAATCAAAATTGAAAACTAATTTTCAGAAATGGAAAATTCACAATTAACATGTAATTTTGTGTTATACACGATTTTTTTCAAAAAATTGTTATTCATATATTCATATATATATATATATATAGATATATATTATATTAGTAGACACTAAAAATCTTGGACCTTGCATGAGTTGCAATACCTTAAAAGAGATTTTAAATATTATATCAAATTAATCAGTACTCGAAAAAAAAATTAACAAAAAATTTATTAATATATTTAAAAACGGGTTAGAATCTGGATCCGTGAAAAATGGGCTTCTTAAATAAAGAAAATATGCCTTTTCAATAAATGGGGAGTGATGTGAGGAATCTTTGCACTTAATTTAACTTAGCTTTATAATATGTTTGTTTTATGAATGGAGTTTTTTTTTTTTTTTTAGTACAAAAAATTAATGGAGTTTGTATTAAGTAAAATCATACATTCCAATTTATATTTGGGAAGTGAATTCTTTTATTTTAGGTAATCGGTATATTTCAAATTGTTATTGGCCTTTTGTATTATATAATTAGCAATAGTTTTATTTTTATTGGCTTATGTATTATATAGTTAGCAATAAATTGCTATTTTTTTTCGTAAAAAAATTATTTTTTCGTAAAAAAAGTTGATTTTTTTTAATGTTATATTATATATATATATATATATATATATATATATATATATATATATCTTTCCCTTCCGTCTCAAATTGTTTTTTTTTTTCTGTTTTTTGTTTTTTTATTTTATAGTTTTTGTAGGTGCTAAATATATTTACCATTTATTTTATTATATATATACACAGTTTTTTTAGGTTCAAATGGAGGGGGATCACACACCTACATAGAGGGTTTATTGTTTTAAATGAGATGAAAGTAAAATACCAACTTTTAAAATTAAACTCACAACCAGAATTTAAATTGAATTACGACTCATCGATCAATTCTAAATGTCACCAACTCTTTGAGTATATTTACCATATTGTTCACTAAACTTTAAAAGATAACTATTATTTTAATACAACATATATTTGTTTGATATATTAATAAAAATACAATTTAACGACATTAAGTATATTTTATAATCAAAAGATCATAGATTCAAATTCTACGTCTTAAATTTAATGGCTCTATAAATAAATAATTATATATATATATATATATATATATATATATATAATATTTTAGAACATACTAAAGTAAACAAACATATTCACATATTGAAATTAAACTAAGATGTTTGAATTGATTAGATTGCTAAAAAAAACTTATTAAAGTGAATGTGAGGTCCTCTCTCCAGAGAATTTTCAAGAAAAATATAGTCGATTTTTATTGTTTAAAATATAGTTAAGTTTAAATTTAGCTTGTATTTTGAAGAATTTTAATGTATAACAAAAATGGGCTTGCATCTATAGCAAAAATTGAAAATAATTATACCTATACCAAATTTATGAGTGATTGAACTCAATCGAACTCAATCAATAACTAGTGAGTGAACTCAATCAGTTGAGCTCAATCACTTAACAAACTGATTGAGTTCAATCACTAATATATTGATTGAGTTTGATTGAGTTCAATTACTCAGAATTTTGGTATAAACAAATTTTTGATAAAAATGTATTATAATTTTAATTGAGAATTCAAAAGTTGGTATACATGATAATTTTCGTTGTATTTTTACATATATAAGTTTAGCTTGTAAATTTTAATAATTGTGTCTTTTTATTTATTTAGTTTTTTTTTTTTTTAGATTATTGTCTTTTTTTTATTATTTTTTTTTTAGAAGATTGTCTTTTTAATATTTAGAAGATAAGATTTATTTTTATATTGAGTTATTTTATGGTCCTTCCTACAGTGAATTCTCAAGCATTAAAAACAGAATCCAAATATATTTTCCTTTTAATAAATTTTCTTACATTTTTATTATTTCTGTTGTTTTCTTAGTATTTTCATTGTCATGTTATTAATTATTGCATTGTAAAGTCATTTTCTTTCAAAGGTCAATGTTGCAAGAGTTTGTTGCAAGAGATTCCTTTCCCTTTATGATATTCAAATTCTAGAAAGGTATAAATTTTGGAAGAAAACAAACACAGTTTAAAAAAATTAAATACTAATGATATCAAACATGACATTAACTTTTAAATATGTGCTATATAAATCCATCAACTTTGAAAAATATTTTGAATTTATTTGGTTCATAAACTTTAAAAAGTATTAACGTTTTAAATTTTTAAGTTTATGGCTAACACTTTCATATGAAAGTTATGAAGCCAAATTTGTAATTTTTTTTTTTTTTTTTTTTTTTAATCTGATTAAAAAATGTGAAATGATAAAATAATTTCCATCTAATTTGGAACTTTTGTTTGGTTTACTTTTCTTGTTAAATGTACAAAGCTTAAATAAATAAATAAAGGTGGATTATATGTTGTTCTTAAATAGTAATGTTAAAAAATTTCGAGGACTAAAATTGGTGATTTTTGTCATATTTCACTAAAAGAAATTATTGGGTAATAATATTCATTATCTCATCATGACCATTTTGTGTAATGTCGTCATTGCAACTTATGATTTTCATAATAATTTAAAGAAGGAAAACTAGTTTCTATAATATGAAATTTAGACTAGGAGAAAATATATAAAGATATAATCTTTGAATATTACAAATCTAAATGTATCTCTAATTTGTATGTAGCTCTAATTTATAGTCAGAAGAATGAATGCTCATGTGTTTATATGAAAGTTAGTTTAATTTGCCTAATTACGACATAATTTTTTGAGATATTAATGAATAATAATTTATTTTTCTTTTTGATATTGGATGTGGTTTTTTTTAAAATATTTGCATTCATAATATTTGGCGTACACTTCAACTATTTTCACGAGATATAATATTTGATTCTATAACATTTGAATGTCAGCTAATTAGATATTGAATTTATAATTAAAAAGAGTATTTACTGATTACTCTACAAAAAAAACTACATTCAAACGAGTTTTTATTAACTACTCAAAACAACTCATTTTTACTTCTAAAAATAACTTCTCAATTTTAATCACTTGTTTTTAATCATTCATTTTTAACTAGTCAAAATGATTCCTCATTTCACTCATTTCTAAACATTCATTTCGAACTACTTACAATAACTCATTTTTAACTACATATTTTTAATTATTTTTTTTAATTACTAAATAACTATTTATTTTAATTCTATTCAAAAAAAGTCATTGACTAAAAATTCTCTACATAAAAATTACATTCAAACACATTTTTTCCTATCATATTTAATTTCAAATTATTCAAAATAAATTCTCATTCAATGGCGGTTAGATTTGTTTTTACATTGCTTTCCGGCCTCTTGAAACAACTTTTTTTTTCCATCTTTTCCATGTACTTTTATTTATGTCCCACAAATCAATTTATTTTGTCTGTCCAAGACTAACCAACTTTCTAGAAGCCATCTCCTCCTTCAAATTTTCATTTCCATTATTCTTAAACCTTTCTATTTTTCTTCTCAATCTCTCATTTATTCAATCGAACTTTCCTTAACCAAAGTGGATAAAACCCCACAAGTTTCATTATATGGTGTTTTTTTTGGATGTGTTATCTTTTCATTTTTTTTATATGTGTGACTGTTCAGGCAATCTTTCGTACACATCGACTAATGTTATGAGACATAACATCTGATCCTACAATATTTAGATGTCAAGGAAACTTATAGGTATTAATTTGAAATTAATTTTTAGGTAGGTGGTCATCATGGAGTTTGAACTCATTACCTTATGCATCTCAATACTCTCTTTGACCAATTGAGCTACCCATGATGGTTATAGACATACTTATGGTAAATTTTTTCCTTTTTTAATTTAACAATAATTGAAATGGATTCGTGATATTTTTTTTATTTTTTTTGAAATTATAACAACTGTGGGTAAGGGAGACTTGTGAGATTTTGATTATAGACATACGTTAAATTATTATTCTTATTGATAGGTAATTTTTTCTTCTCTCTATATGATATATATATAAACTCTTTTTTTTTTTTTTTAGATGAGAAACTTATAATCAAGAATATGTCGAATGTCTTTTTTAAAAAATGAAGATAAATGTGTTTCACCAACCAGCTATATTATTATTAAAATCTCTAACCACCAATATGGTAGTGTGAAGAGGTTCAATTGTGACTATCAAAATAAAGCTAGGAATTCCAACTTTTTGTACACGCAACATTTAAAGGCTAAATTGTAAAATTGGGTTTTTTTTCATCTAAATGTCCAACAAATTCTAGTAACATTCTCCTTTTCTAGTCATTTGCCATCACTAAAGTAGTGAAAATTGGATATTGGAGGGTATGTTTTTGTAATTTTCCTTTATATTTCCCTTCTTTAATTAATTTATATTTTTTTTCTCCTTATCACAATTAACAATTTGAAACGTCCTTCAATTTAAATTTTGATATTTGCATTATGACTATTTTTTTTTAAACAATATTTACATTATTGTAGCTGAGTTAGAGATCAAATTTGATTATAAATATAAATTGCGTGATGGGTTGAACGTTGAAATTCATTTTCCACGTGTTCGTTAAAAAAGATGAATTTTGATTAATAATGGCAGCAATTTGAACTGTTTAAAAGAAAAAGCATACACGATACAATTAACGAATATTGCAATAAAGCCAAAGCTCCCCAGTAATTATATACACCGAATGATCATGAGATATGGGATCATAACTCCCACCCTCGCCAATAAAAGTACCTCTATCGATATTTTATATAACTTAGTTATTAGATATTATGATGAGGTTAGAGGTTGGAATTTCGGTTCTAAAAAAACTCTCACCAACAGTTCTCGTAATTTCAAAAAAAAAATATTGCAATAAAGTAGATATAATTGCAATTAATAAATGACTCCAACTATGCAAAGTTAAATAATTGGTTAAAATAATCTCAAAAAAAATAAAAATAATAATAGATTTAAAATATCATTTTTAGACTAAAAAAAAAAGGGAATTTGCATATATATTACAATAAGATAAAAAAATTGAGTAAATAGCAACTTTTTGAAAATATTTGCAAATCTATCAAAATCAAATTG
>JBBMEF010000028.1:9559045-9576492 GCA_037832685.1 Sicyos baderoa | reverse complement strand
GAAAATTAGTTACACAAATTCCATTTCTTTAATTTAAAAAAAGAAATATCA
Source organism: Sicyos baderoa (assembly GCA_037832685.1). NCBI lineage: Eukaryota > Viridiplantae > Streptophyta > Magnoliopsida > Cucurbitales > Cucurbitaceae > Sicyos > Sicyos baderoa. The sequence goes on along the minus strand of JBBMEF010000028.1, from coordinate 9,576,441 downwards.
AAAGGGTCAGTGACGCAGGAATTTCATTATTTGATTCTAAATTAATTCAACATTAACATCACGAGTTCGAACTCTAAAATAATTGGTATTATAAGCCCCTTCCCCCAATTTATACTAAAAATATAGTAATAATAACTCATTTTTGTTGGGTAACATAAATTACAGAAAGAAATGTTAAAAGTAGCGGTCTTTAGTGACACGTGTCTCACCTTTGTTAGTTTCAAATTCAGCCTGCCACGTATAACCGACTTTGTCTCATGAGCTTTTCTTCAATGCATCACGGACCACGGTAACACTATTGTACCTTTGCCCACCGCAACACATGGAATTATTGTATTTTTTATATTTTCTTGGCTAAAGTATCAAAGATGCCCATAAACTATCACATTTATTTCAAACTTATCCATGTATTTTGAAAAGTTTTAAAAGTACCCACAAATTTTACAAAACGTACAAAATTACCATTATCGTTAATTTTGGATGGAAACTGTTAAGTTTTTGTTTCAAAAATACCTCTAAACTTTAAAAAAGTTTTAAAAATATATTTGATCTTAAAAATACATAAATTTTAAATAATTTAACTTCCCAGATATTTGAATATAATATGTCAAATTTGACCGACATGAACAATAATTTTTTCATGTCTCATAAATGATTTCAAATTAAAATTTATTATTATAACTAGATTTTATGTTTTATTTATAACTTTATAATTTATTTAAACTCTTGAATTTAATATTATCAATCACAAATATAATATTAAATTTGAAAATATAAAACAGGTCGCTACAAACAATAAAATATAAATTAGTTTAAATTAACATTTAATGACTTTTTAATAATTTATGTATCTAAAAATTAAGGTAAAATAATCAACAATAATCATCTAATAAATATATTAATAAATTAATTTACTAACAATTCAATTAATTAAATAACTATTAATATTGACATAAAAGTATCAATAAACTAAAAAATACAAATATATAAAAAAAAATCTTTTACTTTATAGTGGTTAATAGTGTATATGGTCGGATAGCTTAGATGATTTTTTTGAATCGACCACATTTTTTTTTTATATACGTGACGATCCAAACCAACTTCCACGCACGACTACACATCAAGTGAAATTCATAGATTTTAATCAATAAGCTTATTATTATTATTATTATTATTATTTTGTATATATTTTGTTAAGAATGAAATATTTTTAAAAAGTTACTAAAATTAAAATAGAAAGCTTGAATTTACTATCCACACAAAATTTCTTAAAATATAGTTCAACAAATAAGATACAATTTTTTTTTGACAAAAAATAAGATACAAATTAAACTAAAAAAATTATAAGATACAAATTAAAATTATCATTAAAGTTGATAATTCGTTATATATCCACCTTACAATTATAGAAAATAATAAATAAGTAAATAAAAACAGTTTTAGAAATTCATATCCTAAGCCTTAGACAGGAATTATTTCTTGAAATTCCTTTGACAGTAATTAATCCAAGTTTATTATAATCACCATTTTGGGAAGAAAAAAGAAATCTTAACAAAAGATAGATATTTTGTTGTTCTAAGACTTGAAATAAAGAAATATCAAAGTTAAGAATCCTACTTGGAAAATTTGTTTGGTTCTTTTTTTGTTCTTGTTGAAAACTGGTAGACAGATGCCACGTTTCGATCGGCGATTTGCTGGTCTCTCATGGTCCCAACGTAAGGTGCCGCAGAGGATAACATCTCGAGTTTGTCTATAAATTCCACAAAAGATAGATATTTCGTTTTATCGACGCGGTTTTTTTTCTTCTGTATAAAAACCGGACCCGGTTTTTCGGTCTACTGATTCTTCTTCTATGCTGTCCAATAACCCAAATTTTTCTGAGGGATTCTATTTGGATCCGTCGGAAATGGCGTTGCCGGGACCGTTTTCCGCCGCCGTGGCAGCGCCGGAGGATGATATGTCTAAGAAGATTCGTAAGCCTTACACAATTACCAAGTCTAGAGAGAGCTGGACTGAGCCTCAGCACGATAAGTTCCTTGAGGCGCTTCAGCTGTACGTTTTTCGTCATTGTTGTTACTCAATTTCTTGTTTAGGGTTTTCGAATTTCATACGCGTGGAGTTTTGTTTCGGATTTGGAGTTTGATGGCGATTGAAATGTGTGGGGTATTGGGGATGATTTTGGGGTTTATTGGTTGAATTTGGGGGTTTTGTGATCTTGTGGTGGCGATTGGAATGTGTGGGATTTTAGATACTGTTGGTTGGTTGGATGATTTGTGATTGAAACTGGAATGGTGGGGTAGGGGGTTTGAGTAGGGTTTTGACTGTTCTTAATCTTTTTTTTTTTTTGGATATCCGTGTTGGGCCGCGCACCTCGACTAATGTCATGTACATAAACCTACAATATTTGGATGTCCGTGACTATTCGCGGTTCCCTACGTGTAGGAATTATTGATCCTACAACAAAAGTTTGAAAAGAAAGGGATATTGATGTGTGTTGTTAATGGAGAAGAAGTTAATTTGTGAATCTTAATTCTTTAATTGAGATCTAAGGACTAAAATAGTTTGTATGCGAGGATTGCTGTTATTACTAGTTTTTTTTTCCTCCCTATTTTTTGAGCTTTAATTGACAGTTTTCTAAGTGTGAGTCTCTAATATTTTGTCAATCGATATCCAGTTTTGATCGTGACTGGAAGAAGATTGAAGCTTTTATTGGATCAAAAACTGCTATACAGGTAATCGAGCCCAAATCCCTGTTATTCAAAACTTACATTCTTTGGGGGGTGTTGAGTGAACTTGTCTGAACTACGGGTCTCAAATAAGATGAGAGTCAACTGTCGATTTTAGAATTGAAATACAACCAATAGCCAACATGAGACCAATTCTTTCGCCCACACTCCTTAAACGTTTACCTTAGAATCTGTGAACAAAGCATATAAACTACATTTGTAATTATAAGCCCATGAATTATCCAATTATGATGTTTAAGCGATGATTCTTAATTAAGCTAGCTACAGAGTCCAGTTTTTCCAACCTTAGAAGTTTGAAAGTTTAAATTTTACAATTCATGGGTGCAAGCATAATGATCAATTCAATTTTTCATATACTTGTTAGTTTATGAATGACAAGCTAAGAGATTGACGTCCTATGTAGATACGTAGTCATGCACAAAAGTACTTCTTAAAAGTTCAGAAAACTGGAGGAGGTGAGCATTTGCCTCCTCCACGACCAAAGAGGAAGGCTGCTCATCCATATCCCCAGAAGGCTTCAAAAAATGGTTAGTTTCTCCGACCTGTCTTCATTATGCTTGGTATCACTACATGGTATTGTTGTAACGATAGATCACGAACCCCATGTGTACTATTTGTCAGTTGCCACGGCTTCTCAAGTGCCAGGGTCATTTCAGTCAACATCTTCTCTAGTCGAACCGGGATTTATTATAAGACCAGAATCAGATTCAGCTTCAATGCTTACATGCCCGGCGCCAGTTGGAGCTGTACCTTCTTTGACAGTGAACTCTGTTCAGCCACTCATTTCATTACAAGGTATCGAAGGCTAAAATATTAGATGGATTGAAAGTATTTTTTCATAATTTCTTACGATACAAGTGAGTCCCATGGTGATGTAAAGGGAATTAAGGGTAAATGATGTAAAGGGAATCAAGGTTATTTAGGTAATTCCTTAAAAGTTAGTTAGTCCTTAAAATTCTATAAATACAGGTACCTCTCTCATGTAATGGCACTTTTTGATTGATATTAATAAACATCATTGTGATTCTTGGAGCTTTTAGTCTCTAGATTGTCCTAGGCTACATCACATGGGATAAGATAGATTAAATTAGATGCCTTAAATCGGACTCTAGCCATGTGCGGGAAATCTGGAAGGAGGTGAATATGAGGGTGTCTAGGGCTAGGATGCTGGTGCTATTAGGGTTTTGTGAAGTTCTTTGTGTCTCTAGGGTAGGGTCTAGATACAATGTTCATGTATGTAACGTTTTTATTTGGTTTATATGTGTGTGCAGTGCCAACAACAGCAAATAATAGTTGCAGTAGTACTGAAAACCCTTCAAAAGTACTGCCTCTTGTTGAAACAAATGATCGAGGAAGTAACAATCATTCTCTTAGAGGTGATCCTCTCATGTACTTCAAATTGTATTATTATATTGCAAAAAGTTTGAGATTACTTTGAAGTGCACAATTTCTTCTCTTCATGGAGGTATGATACTAATAGAGAGAATTCGAATCTATGCATTTTTTGGAATAAAATATCTGGAATGTATCAGTCAATTAGTAGTATATCCATGCATGCTTTTGGTGTTAGTGATATGGCTTAGATTGGAGAAAATATGTAATCCTACTTATATTCTCACACTTTGAGTCCTTGTTCATGACGAAGATATTGTATCATTTATATTTTATTGTGTAGTTTTTTGAACGATTCAAGATCATAATTAAGATTTGTTGTTCAGAATAGTCTACATTCTCCAGGCCCGCAAAGGAGATTTTTTTGTAAAAAAGCATCCTGATTTTTAAACATTTAGTCAGAGACCTTCTGTGATTATTAAGGCCATGCAATTATTACTTGTAGTATCTTGAGTAGCTAAGAAAAGATAGGCCACCTGACTTTTTTTGAACTTGGGAGGACACTCACGGACATAAAAATAATATATTTGCGATCTCTGTTGTTATAGTGTTTTATATCACTAAGATTTTCATGAGCTTTCTTCGTTTTATTGCATATGAATTCCTATAAAGTTATTGTTATGATTGTAGTAAATCTTTAATCCCTATTTCCAGTGTATCAATATTTTCGTGATACTTAAATAAATGATCTTTTGTTGTTTAGTTTTGCCAGATTTCACACAGGTTTACAGTTTCATCGGCAGTGTCTTTGACCCAAATGTTTCGGGTCATCTGCAAAAGTTAAAGAGGATGGACCCAATTGATATTGAAACTGTATGATTTACACCTTTTCCATCTCTTCTTAGTTACATTGTTGCTTTAGTTGTATTGTGAATTTTACATCTGTGATAGTTGCATAAATATTTGTGTGAATTTCAGATTTCTTTTTGATAAGAAATATGAAAAGGTAGCGCAATTGGTGTTTACTAATATACTATGTCTAATATTGTATGATTGACTAAATATTATTGCTTTTCTTTCATATAGGTTCTGCTGTTGATGAGAAACTTATCCATCAATTTGACCAGTCCTGATTTTGAGGATCATGTAAGCTCCTATCTTCCTTGGGCTTTTCCACTTCTGTTTTGCTATGGTGGGTGGATAAATAACAAAATTTTATTTCCGTAACTTCTGATTCATTCTCTTTAGTAAATTAGGCCAATTTTTGTTATAAAATATGTTGAAAAGGGAATATACAAAGGAGCATTTATGCATATATATATATGAAGGCATCATTTGGAAATAGTTGATTGATTGGCATTTTTTCGTTTATGATGTTTTATTTTTGCTTCAGTTTCGAAAATGCAATAGATGTTATTATTAAACTCTGATGACATTTTAAGGCTTTTATGGTAAACTATAAAAACTGACGACTATTTGACTCCTTCCTTCATAGTTCTCAACAATGTCATTTTTCTGCAAGCTATTCGTTAGTGTAATTTGGTTTTTCCTTCCAAAAACAAGTTATTGTTATAATTATCCTTTTGACATATGCTTATTATGCTTTTCCTATTTTTTCCATTTGCAGGGGAAGTTGATGTCATCCTATGATATCGATTCGGGACCAATCCGGCACAGTGGCATCAATAAGTCCATTTATGTCGATGATCATAAACCGAATTTGGTGTCGATCTAGGCACGGGATGAGGCTGATGACAGTACAGCAACATGCTGCTATTCAAGAGAAAAGAATCTTGCCAAGTATGTATATAACTATAAGTATAACATAACAACCAAATTCTGTTGTGGCCTTTTGTTTGTATAGATGGAGAGTCCTTGAAATAGTGCTGTATGTATAGCCCTCCCTTAGCTAGGGAAGCCTGTACTCAAGTTTTGGCATTTAATTTGTAAGCGCTTTTGTAAACAAAGCAATGTTTTTGTTTTTCACTTTTGAGTTGAAGAAAATATCCAATGGTCATGCCTTTTTTTACTGTACCAAGTTATGACGTGGGTTACTCTCTCAAGTTATTTTTCATATCATACGTAAATCATAAATGTCACAGAAATGACTTTTTACTTGCTTTATAGGACTGGAATGAAACTGTGTCTCAATTCCTTCGACGACTCGTAGAATTTCACAAATAAAGTTGAAATGAACCATCATCGGATCAATATTGAAATTTTATAATGATCATGTGGATTTTTAGTGTCTGCCACTAATTTATGAACGTGCAGAGCATTTGATTTATGAACATGTTGTAAAACTTAAAAACTCAAACAAGTAAGGTCTTTATTGGTTTTTTAGTACAATAATGATGGGTGGATGGAGATTTTCAGATCTCTGTGTGATATAAATAATTGTATTTTAATAATCCCCTTAATTTCCGGAGTTTAAATTTAAATGTAACCAAATAAACTCTTGCATTTGAATAATTAGGAAAAATATCACCTTTCCTATTTTTTTTTATTGAAAAAGTAACCTTTTTCAAGAAGAAAAAAAAGACATTTTTTTTTTTCTGAAACCAGGAAAAAAAAGAGTAAGCTATATCACCTAATATCCAATTAATTAACATATGAAGGAGAAGAAAACTCAAACCTAACTTCAAATTCATTCGAAAAGGGTTAGTAGCATATTGTTTTATTATTTGATAGTAATTCAGTTTAACAATATATTTTTGAGGATTTCAAAGTAATAGGGGAGAGATTTAACTCCTCATATATATACACTTTTCTTTGATAGGCAGAGCTCATTATCCATAACTATTTGGATACAAGAAAAGTTTAGACCATGACTTAAACTTTCATGTCGAATTTAGGTTATATTATTATTATTTTTTAAATTTGGAGTTTAAAATAAAATACAATGTAGTCTAAATTGGATCGCGTGAACATAAAAAAACTCAAATATTACTGATTTTTCTTTTAATTTTTATTTTATTTTTGAAGGTTTAGATGTTACTATTGAAAAAAAAGGAAACATATCAATATCAATATATATTCACACTGACAAATTTTTTATATATTTTTTAGTTAGACAAATTATAATTAAATCACAAATGACGATGTTTATTCCATAGAAAAAAATAACTCAAAAGCGATTATGAACATAGCAAGTCTTCAACTCAGCGCCCTCGATCGACAGCCGGTCCTCAGGATAGAAACACCCACAGTCACCGACAACCGCCGTAGAGAGCGGAGCACACGGCGGCGGAACCACATCGGTACTAAACCCCTGAACATCAGTACAATTCCACTGCAATTTCTTAGGCTTCTTGGTCAGCCCAATGTTGACATTGGAGATACAAATATCGGTGAACGGATCTCCCGAAATGCCCTCCAATCTGGCCGAGTAAGTCACGTTCTCCGCCACCACGTCTCTGTAATTGATGTTCCTGATCTCCGGCAACGCCGCCGGATCGAAGTTCTCGTCCGGATGCGACTTGTAGTTTCCGGTCATCCAGAACACGTACTTCATCGTCGACAGAAACATCCGCCGGACGAAAATGTCCTTCACGAAGCCGCCGCGTCCGGCGGCTGTTTTGATTCGGACGGCGGATTGAGTGTTGATTGCGGTGATGTTTTCGATCCTGATGGTAGGAATAAATATGGTTGATATGCAGTTAAATTTAACAATTCATATATTATTAGTAGTATTTATTAGGATATTATTTAATATTTGTTACTAGAACTTCCATACTTGATGTAATATATATATTTGTGTGAAAATAGATAAAACATAAATTTAGTCATATAGTTCAATGATTTTTTTTAAAAATGTTTTTTTAGACTACAATAATTGGCGGAGGGGATTACAAATACGCATTCCAAGGATCGAATTCTCGTGATGCTGGTATTGAACTAGTTTACAACTAAATAATGAAATTATTGTGTCACTCACCTATTCGTTGTCATATAGTTTAGTGAAAGTTTTTTTTAGAACAATAGTTTAATGAACGTCAAGATAAAATTAAGTATTCGAAAGTTAATGGTTCATGTGTAAAAAATTTGTACAAGAATCTTTTTTCAAAGTAAATTCTAGACTAAACTTCTCTTTGAAACCATCGTAACTAAACTTAAACTTATATTTTATCCGTTTGTGATCCCTTCCCTCGATTCGTATTAAAAAAAAGAAAAAAGAAAAAGAAAAAAGAGGTTAGGGTATAAGTGAAAATTATGACCTGACGTTGCGGATTCCACCGGACATTTCGCTGCCGAGGGCGATGGCAGCGGAGTCCGGCGAGATGCAGGTGAGGCGGCGGATGAGGAGATCTTGAGTGGGCATTGCGAAATTGATGCCGTATTGGTCCCATCCGCTCTTGACGGCGATGCAGTCGTCGCCGGAGACGATGAAGCAATCTTCAATTAGCGTGTTCGTGCAGGAATCTGTGAAATTGAATGGAGAATTAGAGAGAAGGATTGATGAAGAAACAAAGCCCTAAGGTTTTGAACATGAGAATCCACCTGGATCAATTCCGTCGGTGTTTGGAGAGTCGATCGGAGCCACAATGGTGAGTCCTTGAATTATCACATTACTACATTTAAATAAAATAAATAAATAAATTTTTTTAGTATAAAGTTGGGGAGTATAGCAACAAATCCTACCTAAACAACACAATTACTTTCAAATAATATGATAGTCAAATACCCATTTTCAAGCTCGAACTTATAACGGTCACATTGAAATAATTAACACCAAACAAGATAACCAACAATCTTACCGACAATCGGCTAAATAATTTTTCACTTTATATTAAAAATTTAAAAAATTGAAAAAAAAAGGAAAAAGGAAGAAGGTGTAACCTGCTGTAGATGGGATGGACAAACCATGAGGGAGAGTTGAGCATAGTGAGATTTGAGATTTGAATTTGATCAGAGTACATGATCTCGATCAGGTACGGTCGTGTTTCGTTGAGCTCGTTTTTGTGGAACTTATCCCACCAATACTTACCTTGTCCGTCAATTGTACCATTGTTTCCTACACCATACCATTAACAAATGTATAGTAATTTATTTTGTCGTCTATTTTAATTATATTATTCTTTTAAAAATGTTTCATCCTAATTTTTTTTGGACATTTGTTTGTTTATATATTTCAATTATGGTTTTTTTTTTTTTTTTTTTCGTTTATTGATTGAAAACCGTCCCTAATTTAAAATATATACTTTCTATGATTTTGATGGAAGATTATATCTCATTATAAATTATATGTGATGTAGATTGAATATTATTTGTAATGTTGATTGAAGTTTATACGCGACTTGATTATAGACGGTCAATTGTATTGATATAAAAAATAAAAAATTGTATTAATCGAAATCATCATGAAAATTTTCATCTTTTACTACGATCCATAAATTTTTTTGGTAAGCACAAACTTTACGAACTTAATTGTTAAAAATCAAAGAAAAAGAAAATAAGAGGAATAATCACCTGTGATAACCACATCAGTGAGATTGGTTCCAAAGATAAGGCTGCTGTATCGTCCACCAGGAGCATCTCTCCCCCTCCCATATGATGGGAGAACTTCGACAAGAGGCCATTCTGATTCATCCTGCACCGTTGGATTATGCAGCTCCATCATTTATCAGTACTCTTACCCGCACAATAACATTACCCAAATTTACTAATTTGGTCGAGTTCGGTATCGATCAAAATCAAGCCTCAAATTTAGACATTTTGACTCAATTTTCTTTACCTCCTTTTTGGTTTTTCAAATTTAAACTCACTTTAGATAATTCAATTTGACTTCATCAATGAACTCAATTAGTACCTACCTCGTTACTTTTATTTAAAAATTAATATAAAGTTTTTGTTACCCTTTTCAATATGGAAGAGTTATACTTTTATTAGCTACCTAACATTTTACTTATTAATATGGAGGAGTAAAATATTTTATTTCCATTTTAGAATATAAATAGCAACATCAACCAGACTTTGATGTACTATTTTGTAATCAAGAGACAACGAATTTAAATTTCTCTCTTCAAATATTATTAAATTAAAAAAGTTAAAAAAACAACAAACTATCTCTCTCTTTTTATCTAAATTAATGACCATTCTCAATTATGCAATCATTTTTCTTTCAATTTCTTTTAAAGTAAAAATATATCTCATTCTTATATTTCTAATTTATACGGCAAAAAAACAACTAAGTAACATTATATATAACTTAGTAATAAAAAGTTATAATTTGAAATCCTTCACCATGTTCTTTTTAGTTGAACTATACATGCACTTCCTCAACACCTACTAAGTTAACCGAATGACGTAAAAAAATATATTTTAAAATAATAATCATACATCTTAAGAGAAGGCACAATAAATAAAGATTTAAGCTTTTGAGGTATACTAAAAAAAAAAAAAAATATTAATTTTAATAGTCACAATACAAAAACCAGCGATGGTCAATAGAAAAACTATTACTAACCTAAAAAAAAATAAAAATAATTTCCATTAAACACATATAACAAATTTATGTAAATTGAATGGTTTAGGGTCAAACCTGGGATGCAAGAATCTGAGCATCTTTATGAACAAAAAGTGTGAAATGGCTGGTCAGATTAAAACTTCCGGTCAACCACTTCCCCGGCGGCACAATCAGCTGAGCGCCGCCGTCACACGCCAGTGGCCTGAGATGTTCAATCGCTCGCCGGAACGCCCGCGTATTTGAAGTTACTCCGTCGCCAACACCGCCGAAATGCGTCAGCACCGCCGTGTGTTTCCGGCAACTGATCGCCGGAAACTCTATATAGCTCGAAAACGGACATGGCTTGTTACCTTCAACGGTGCCCAAACTCAGCAGTGCCAATAAAACCACGGCCAAGATTCTCGCCGCCGTAACCTGCCGGAAAACGAAAAAAATTCAATTTCTGTTTGTTTTCCGAGAAAATTGGTGGGTTTTTTTTAATTATCCAAAATTTAGCATCTTTGTATCGGTTACATTTTCAAAATTTCTCTAGAAAAAAAGGACCTAATTAAAAAGTAAAGTGTTCTTGAGAAAACAGAACCAATTTGGGCTTTTCTTAACAAAAACCTAGAAATCATTTTCAAGAATCCAAATGAAATAAAATTAGAAGAACAAGCAAACCCCATTGATGAATTGAGAGAAAACAGAGGACCAAAATGAAATTTTGAGAGAAAATTACATGGGTTTGCGTGGGTTTTCGAGGAAGATCCATGGATGAAAGAGTTTTTTGAGTTTATGATTTTTTTAAGATTTAGAGATAGGATTTTATAGGAGAATTTTGGAATTATAATTGGAAAAAGAAAATGGAAAAAGAAAACAAAATTGGGGTTGTATACAAAACGTTGAATTTACATAACAATACAAGTAAAACAGCCCGGTTAAGGGAAATATAACGTATAAGGAAAGAATAAAATAGAATGGATTTCAATTCGGCATATTGTTTTTATTTATTTATTTATTATTTTTATTTTTTGAAATCATTATTTATTTATTTATATGTTTAGTTTGGAAAATATTTGTTAATATATTTGATTATTTTTTATGTAGATAAATGTTTGGATTATTTTGTTAGTGGAGTTTAATATTGGTTTCAATGACATCTTAAACATTTGGTAAATAAAAACAGGGCAAGTATATAATTCCATATACATATTAATTCTCACTTATTTCTTTATTTATTAGGATATTTGATTAGTTTTAATGTCATTTTGGTAGGGTGGGAGGGTTGTTCCATTTTGAACTGTATTTACTTGTTACCAAAAGAAAATTAATTTATTTATTTTTAAACTTGAAAATATTTTAATCTGATATGGCCTAAATTATTTCTTTTTTAAAAAAGTAAAAAAATAAATAATTTCTTGTAGTTTTTTTTTTCAACTTCTTGTAGTTTATAGTTGATTAATCTCTTCTTGTGCTTTTCAAAAAAAAAAAAAAAAAGAAAATTCCTTTTGTGGATAGATTTTCTTTGAGTCAGTAAATAGAAGATGTTTGTTTGATTAATAACAGTTGCAAATTCTGATTTTGCTACTATTTTTAAAAATTATTCTATTTTGTTTATTGAATTTTTAAATTATTATTTTATTCTAAAAACATATATTGGTACTTAAGTTTTCATAAAGTGTATTAAATAACCAACATTTAGGAGTGGTGTAGAAGTGTGTACAATATTTTAATTATAGGCTACCATACAGCATCTTGTCTCCCACAGACTTGCTACTTCTTTATTTATTTATTTAAAAAAAAAAACTTGTCTCTTTTATATGTGTGTCGCACTATTTTTCACGTACTTTGACTAATATTACGAGACTATTAAATTTATTACTTCTTAATTTTTCATTTTCAACCATTAAATTATTTTAGAATAATTTTTAACTTTCAAATATCTAATTTAATTATCTACACACTTTTCGTAATCAATCATTTAAAATCAATATTTTAATCGAAAAATTTAACAATATATTGACTACAGAAAACTTTAAAATTTATTGAAAGTATGTGAAGGTTACAATTTTGTAATAAAACTAAAATAAAATGGACTAAAGTGCAATAATAATATAAGAGTTTTTCCCCTTTGCTTAAAAGTCCAAAACTATTATGATATTGCTCCTAATTCTCATAAAGAATAATGAACTTTTGGACACCTTTATTTATTGGCAAACATTCAAACTTGTGCTGCAGCACCAACATGTGAGAGTGGAGTTTTAACAATCAATTTTAAATAAAGCGTCAAATTTAAAACTTTATGGTCCTAAATTAATAATACTAGTTTTGATTTAAATTAGAAATAATTCAGTCATCATGTGACATATAGATTGTGTTGATCAACAAAAGAGATTAGTTTCAAGAGAGGGAGAGAAGTAAATTGGAACGAATTAATTAGGACTTAGAAAAATGAGTTTTCTATTTTCGAATGTATAATTATTTTGTTGTTAGGATATGATATTAGTAACCTTATAAAATCTATATTTAGTCAACATGTGACATGTAAGTATCAAGTTGACAAAGTTAATGACCGAATGAATTCAAAATAAAAAAGTTCTCGGAATATTATAATAAAAAATTCACAGTTTAACCATCTATTTGAAAAATATTTTATTTTAATAAATTTTAAAATAAAATGGCATTTTATTTTATGTAAGTATCAAGTGGCTTCTTCCAGCCAAGGACTTGGTTAGCAAAGTTACGAGGCCTTAAAAAGTTGAAATTAATTGATAAAATGGCATTTTTTAAGTTTCTTTAACTAACAATTACTCTAATATTTTTTCGGAAATTTACGTCAAAAAAAAAAGAAGGAAATAACTGGTCAAAATATTTGATAATTTTTTTTATATAACATTCAACTTCACGCACCTCAACAAACTTTATGGTTTGTGTAAGAAATTAATTTCATTATGGATTAAATTATAGCCTTCTCCAAACACTTGTTTATATCTTGTTTCAAAATGAGAGTTTCAAAATCATTCACAACTTTTTTCTCTATCAAAGATAAATCGTTAATCGTGTCTAGAACAGGAAAAGGATGATTTAAATGGAATCAGGATATCTTCGAAAGATTTGTTAGTCAAAGATTTTATTTTTTGATATTCATGATTGTTCGGGCCAGCTTCGATGCACCTTGACTATTCTCACTGAACATACTGTCTGAACCTACAATATTTAGGTGTCAAAGAAATTCATAAGAAATTAATTTCTAGATAGATGACGACAAAAGATTGAACTCATCATCTCTTAAGTGTCTCCTCACGGCTAGGCCACGCTAAAAACACTGGTTTCCCAAAATATTATATGTTTGGCTAAGCTTTCGAAGGAAGCAATTGTTAGGTGCTTTATCCATTCCTTCCAGCTTAAACGTCTCATTCTTAATCTCACTTCTCTCTATGAACGTTCCCTTTACTCATTAACTTCTCTCTCTATACACACATTGCTCATTCTCTCTTCACACATATTTTCTCTAATCAACTCATCATTTTCATTTTAGTTAGTAGTAAACAATTCAAAAGGACATTCTACTTACTTGGCCTTCTTCAGAGGATAAAACCTTACAGTTACATTAATATAATAATAATAAGAAGAAGAAGAAGAAACAAAACTTTTTGTAACCAAACAGCAAAAGTATATTGCACCATAAACATTTATTATCAACATGATTTCAGAGACTCAGACAAACAATTTATAAACTAATCTCTATTTTCCTTGTTAGAGTATTTTATGGTACAATACATTTACTAACCTATACTTTCCTTGTAAAACATTTATCATCAACTTTGCTTTTTTATATCTAGGAAGGTTCGAGTCAGCTTACGCATATCTCAACTATTCTTACGAGTCGGTTAGACAATCGCTACAACATTTGGATGTAAATGAAACGTGTAGCCATGTTAGTTCCTCAAGACCCTCTTGACTACTCAACCCACCCTCCATGATGGTTAATACATAGTACAACCTATGACCTATGCGAGATGAAGTTTTGAACTTGTGAGCTCTTAGAAGAAGTAGAATTGTATCAACCATTGAGCTACGATTGTATTGGCTTTCAAACCAAACTCTATTATGAGATCTTTTATTTTGTTTGTAAGAACTTCACACCCTAAACCCAAACAAGTGCTTAAGAAAGGAAATCCATCACATTAGAAGTGCTCAAAACAAATGAAATGAAATCAAGAGTATCAGAATGAGAATCACACCAACTATACAGAACAAACTCACCATAGCATTTCCTCTAGAACAAGTGGTAGCAGTTGCAGCTGCTCTTCTAACTCTATCAAAATCAGAGCAGATTTAGGCAACCTTTCTCTGCATATAATTTGATCTCTTATCCTCCAAAGAATGAGAAAAAGCCTCTCTTCTTCGGCTCCTCCTCGACCATTACCGCCGACATGCTGTCCTGTTCAACAAGCCTCCAAGCTGCCTGCTCAAAGGCCAAACCAGCCAATGTGGGTGGCTTGTTCAACACCAAAGGGTACCCTCTATTTGTGCTACGAATCACCTCTGAATCCTCAAGAATTACACCCAATAAAGCCAATCCCAACATCTCTTGTACATCTAGCACAGACATCATATCCTCCCCTTTGATCATATCCGTCCGAACCCAATTGACAATCATCTTAATGTCCCGAATTCCGTCACATTCCAGCAATCCAGTAACCCGGTCGGCATCTCTCAAGCTCGTGATATCGGGGGTCGATACGACGATGGCCTCATTAGCCGGTGTAATGGCGGTAATAAATCCAGCATCAATTCCAGCGGGACAGTCAATAATAATGAAATCAGGACAGCCTTCTTGCCTAGCTTTGAGCGCATCCACAAGCCAAACCAGTGCTTTCCCACCAAAACCAATCGGCAATTTCGACCTAGGCTTAGAAATACAGAGCAATTCAAAATTGGACCATCGTTTATCCCTTACCAGAGCCTGATCCAAGCGGCAATCACCATTAAGAACCTCAACAACCGTCTAGTTGACGCGATTCTCAAGCCCTAGGAGAAGGTCGAGATTGCGGAGGCCGACATCGGCATCAATGGCGACAACGGAGAAGCCTAGACGGGCCAAGGAAATGCCGACATTGGCTGTGGTGGTGGTCTTTCCGACGCCGCCTTTGCCGGAGGTGATGACGACGATGCGGGGAGTGTCGCCGGCGAGCTCGGGTTTTCGGTTCCATTGAAGGACGGATTTGACAACGGTGAAAGAGTGAGATTTGGAGATTGGGGATTTTAGGGTTTTGGAATTGAAGAAAAATGTGTTGCCATTGTTGGGGAGAACTTGAAGGAATCGCATTTCCTTCAATGGCGGAGATGAAAGTGGAAAAATTAGGGCAATGGAATTGTCAATGAGAGAGAAGAGATATTAAAATAAAAAGGAAAAAAAAAAGTAAAATAAACCGCGCCAGGTAGGGGTCGAACCTACGACTTTCTGCTTAGGAAACAGACGCTCTATCCACTGAGCTACAGGCGCTTAATTGAAAATTTGTATCTCTGTATTGATTATTTAATACAAAATAGAATAGCATGTTTGCAATCTAGTCCTTGCAATTTTGAAAATGTCTAACGAACACTCAATCCAAAATGGGTAAATCATGTTTTAATTTTGTGTCTACTAATTAATATTTATTATGGTAGTAAAGGGTGTCAGCTTATTTTTACAAATGAGGAAGTAAATTTTCTCCCTAAAATTTTTAACGAGTAATAATGATGATAAAGACCATCTTTTAGATAAAGATAATAAAGACAATTTGATGAGTTAGTATATTTTTTTTTAATAAGTATAGGTTAAAGTATTATTTTGGAATTAATTATTTGTTTTTGTTATTATTTTTGTAACACTGCAAGGCATTGGTCATTGGCTCTATAGCTTCGCGATGGTGCTCGAGTTTATATTGCCTATTTTTCCATTTTCTCATTATTTCTAAAATAAAATTCTTACTTTTAGTTTTTTTTGGTTAAATCTCAACATTGAGCATTGGTTCACTAACTAGACTTTCGACTATGCTTCGTGTTCTAAGTAGACATTGGGGTAATTTTTATGAGATTTATAACCCTTCATTTGTTTGAGCATGTTTATCATCATCATCTTTCCATTGTTGTTTAAATACCTATAAAATATGTTCAGTTGTGGATACTCAGACAATCTATTTCTATCAAATCAAAGTATTAATGTTCATTTTAGCTAGCAATAGGACGGTGTAATGCCCAAGTATAAGATTCTAAAAAAAAGAGAGAAAACATGGAATACTTGTAGAAGGCATTTGGCCCATGGTTTTGAATACTAAAAAAAATGCACAAATCCCAAAAGATTGTATTGTTTCAAAATCAAGTGTTTTGAACCCTTTGGGCCAACCAAGATTTTTGGTTTTTAACCCAAAACCATGGGCCAAACTCTATTTCATAGACTACTTTCTCTCTCTTAAATGGTGGGAAAAGCAGTTGGGGAAAATCAATTTTTTAATTGGAATTTATTCAAATGTGTCAAACAACCTAAAAAATATGAATGCTTCAGAGGTGATCAAATAAGTGAAGACAATGATTCAATTTGTATTTTACCCATAACCCACTAAAAAAGGTAGGTTTTTGCAGTGTTATAAAATATCATGGCTGTAAAAAAAATGGTCAACATGAAGGAATGTTGTGAAGATTTATTATTGCTCTTTGCAAAATCTCTCAAAAGGCTTGGCTTCATTTTTTTTCACTGGTTTCTAATCTTTTTTGTCGTTTTAGTGGGCTTATTACGGGGGTTGATATCTAGAGCTCCTTTGTGGATATCTTTTCCAATTCTGATCTGGATAAAGTGCTTATTGTCATTTGGAGTCTCTGGTCTTATA
>JBBMEF010000028.1:9541364-9558945 GCA_037832685.1 Sicyos baderoa | reverse complement strand
TTGATTTAGATTCCTTTATCTATATTTTTAAGCATGTCGTTTCCAAATTGTTGATTCCGTATTTTGATTTGGAGAACAAATTTGATCTTGGAAAAGACTTGAATATATTTTTGTCTGGATTACTGGAAATTTAGATTCATTTTTTCTAAACAAATACCAAGCATTACAAAACACATCAACTAATTGTATTTTCTCATGAGGTATGTGATTTTAAAGAGATTCTTGTAAATATTTGTCGCAAAGGAACTTATAAAATTAAAATATTTATAACACTTGATTCATTTTCTTTGTATTAAATGAGAATTTACATATTGTTAATATTATAATTTAAATTGTTGTTCGGAGCATTGATTAACTCCCTATAATCTATTTGTATGATAATGCGGGAATCACGAACTATCAATTTAATTCCTTATTTCTTCTTAGTATCTCACACAACATAAACATTAAGTTCCTATAATTAGTACAATAAGTTTTTTTTTTCTTTTAAGAAATAATAAATCTATTAAACTTTAATTTTGTGTTACCTCAAAAAATTAATTTTGGCTCAATAAATCTAGTTATATTAGACATTTAGCTGAGATGAGTTCTAAAAAATAATGATGACATTTTTTTCCTTCATTGTAAGGTTTTTCGACCAACTCTAACCAAATAAAATGACCCAACAAATCAATTCAGTTTTTTTAAACGAAATTCAATCAATTGACTTGA
Organism: Sicyos baderoa; assembly: GCA_037832685.1. NCBI lineage: Eukaryota > Viridiplantae > Streptophyta > Magnoliopsida > Cucurbitales > Cucurbitaceae > Sicyos > Sicyos baderoa. The sequence goes on along the minus strand of JBBMEF010000028.1, from coordinate 9,558,234 downwards.
TATTTTATCCTCAATAGTATATTATGTCTTTTATATTATATATGCACCACAATTTATAAAAATAATTAATCTATATAGTTTTTATTAGTAAAGAATTCAACAAATGATAAAATAAATGTGGTAAAATTCATTAATTAAATTTTATCAATAATATAACTCAATTCAAATTTTCTATTATAAATCAATTAATTTTTATTTTATATTATAAATGTGAATATTTTGTCATTTTTTATTATACACCCAAAATCTCCTCAGCATTATAAACCCAAATATTTTGGTACTCAGATTTGATGAAACAAATAAAGTAATGGACTAAAATAAGTATTTTAAATTTCAAATTATATTCGACATGTCGTTGATGACGAAATAAAGAACTTTGGAGTTGGAAGTTGAAATTCCAATTTCGTTAGGTCGGACGACGGCCTCCGAGTGTCGCTACCGATCTCCGACTCCCCAATCCCACCGGCGTTCTAAGCTCCGATCTGTAAGTTTTTCCGTCTCCACTCTGCATCGCCACCGCGCCATTCCATTTTGCCCTCTAGGGTTTTCACTGATGGCGTTCCAATCGACCCTTCTCATGTTGCTTTATTGATTTGTACTCGAGATTTTGGATATTCCCTTGTGAGGATTCTGTTCTGATCTTGAATTTCTGTTTTGAAAGTTAAGCTCGTTTCGATTAGCATCCCGTTATTGAAATAGTTTACGCCCGGTTTGATAACCGTTTTGTTTTTTGTTTTTGGTTGAATTTGGTAGAATCGCTGATTTTTTTGTGGTAAGTACTCTTATTGGAGTCTAAAGCTATGAATTTATGGTCTGAGTTGTTCCTCATAAACATTAAATCTGCTTTTAACTGCTGCAATGAGCTACATATATGACATTTTGGGGATGACATAGGAAAATAAGGTTTTGTTTTGTATTTATGTAAAAAAACCATCGTGGAGTATCTTAGAGGTCGAGAGGGCCTTGGGGAGCTAGAGGTGATGGGTTTAATCCATGATAGTCAGTTACTTAGAAATTAATTTTCTACTGGGTTTCTTAACATCCAAATGTTGTAGTGCTAGACAAGGTTACTAAAACATGTATCGAGATGATCATAAAATTAGCTCAGATAGCCTTTTGTATTCTCGTTTCTTCTAACTATTATAAAGAACGTAAGAGTAGTCGAGCATTGTATCACTCACGAGTTGGTTCATTTTTGGATCAGAGAAGGTCAGCTGTTCATTACTAGGATCTTCCTTGGCTGGGACAGAGGTCAAGGAAAGAATTGCAACCATTTTGATACCAATACATATTTAATGAATATGATCCTTTTTTGGGTTTTTTTTTGTATACCTTCGTATATTGTTGGGCAAGAATGAGTATTCTTGAAAGTAGATTGGATTTGAGGACGAGTTTGGGGGTTTGATGGTACTGAAGGATAGTTGGCCTTTTAATTATTGTGAAAATATACTAGATACAATGATCATGAAATAAGCTAGTGGTCAATTAGGGCCTTAAGAAATCAAGAAGTGATGTGTTCAATTTATGGTGACTACCTACTTAAGAATTAATTTCTTACGGATTTCCTTGACATTCAAATGTTGTAGGGTTAGACGGTATGTCCCGTGAAAATAATCAAGGTGCACATAAAACGATTCGGACACTCACAGAAAAAAAAAAAAATACTAGATACGATTAAATTGAAGGTTTGCTCCAAGTCTATCTTGTCAATACATGGGTTCTCTTTATTTATTTCCAGAATGTGTTTGGTGTTATGTTTTGGTTTTATATTAAATACTTCAAACATAATTGTCGAGTATCAGTATCTCCAACTGTTATGTCTTGTTGGTTTAATTTAATTAAGTATTCTTACATTCATTTGCATGTCTCCAAACAATATTTTTGTTTTTAAGTTCTATTTTATATAAATTTGTGCAGATCTGCTGTGAAGTCCAGAATTATCTCTTTACTTTGTGGGAACTTGTGACTGACTAACTTATGGTTATGGTATACTCCAGATCCTGTATTTATACATCCACTTTTTTTTACTATTTATTCTTGTACATATTTGAGTCTCAATATGATATATTATGTACACCTTTTATTTCTTTTTCTTGTTGTGTTTTGAATCCCTAATTTATAGTTATGTATGTGTCCCCAAGGGGTGGCACTAGGTGAAGACCTGTGATATTCTCCAGTGCTTGGCCTAGGGATGGGCGTGGTTACCTTGTTTCATAAAAAAAAAAAAGAGTTTTGTATGCTTATTTTTTTTAGCTGTGATGATATAACACTGTGTATATCATTGTGATGAAATGACTGGTGCAGGATTCAAGTGGTCTTTTTGATGAGAAATGTGAAAGCAAACTATATATTGGTAATCTTGACCTCAGGATTACAGAGTAAGAAAAACTATGGTCCAAGCATCTGCAATGTATTTGTCTTCCAGTTTTGCTCTCCTATATTGAAGTTTGCATCTACTTGTTTCAGAGCGGTTCTCATTAAAATGTTCTCTCCTTTTGGGAAGATAGTATCCGAGGAGTTCTTGTGGCACACTCGTGGTCCGAAGCGTGGGGAGCCACGCGGATTTGCTTTCATTGAATACAGCTCCAAGGAGGTAAGTTGCTTGGTTTACTCTACTTCATAGCCTCTGTCAAGCAGTTTCTTATTTCTGCTCGTAAAGTGAGTATGCAGGAAGCTAAATTGGCTAAAGAGAAGATGCATGGAAAATTAGCTTGCGGTCGTCCATTGGTCGTACGCCTTGCGAGCGAGAAGCTCACGGTTAACACAACAAATGATGCTTTAAGAGCAGCAGGCGAGTCGAGCAAATCAAGACTGGGCGTGAGCGTTTACGGACAGATGACTCGCAGCGATAAAATTGCTGCCATAAAGAATAAATTGAGAGCCTTGGAAGGAGGAGGAGGGGAGAGCTCTAGTGTGAAAAAACAGAAGCAAGATCATAATATTGATAAGTCATAGCTCAAAACATCTTGATGCTGAAGGAAACTTTGAAATTGGTAGGTTGTATTTACTCAAATCTCCTTCTACTGTTACTAAACCTGTTTAGGAAAAATCTGATGCTTTTTATACTCATAGCTTTATGGCCTGAATATACTGGATTTGCGTTGCTCTTTTCTACATATTTCTTTGAGCTCTGATGGGAAAACTTGAGATTATTGACAATTTTGCACCGTTGGATGTTTGAGAGAGAATCTGCGAAAATATTTTAAAATTATACCCAATACCCAATGGGGCTGTTTGTTTGTTGGACGATTTACTAACTCTGGAAAAAACCTACGTCGAAATGAGTTTTCATTAACCTCTCATTCTTTTTACTTTTAAAAATAACTCTAATTTTTAATCATTTATTTTATAATTACTTGATCATTTTTAACTACTCATTTTTAATTATTATCTTTTAACCATTCAAAATAATTATTCATTTTAAATCTACATTCGTACAAAGTTTGACTCTAACTTCTCTACACAAAAATATATTCAAATTAATTTTTGATTATAACTCTCAATTTTTAACCACTCAAAATAACTTCTCAATATAACTCTTTGGGTTAAATTCTCATTAAATATGATAAACAAACATCCTGATATTAAGGGTAGAGGTAATGATTCGAAATTTATGAATAAACTTAATTGTAAAATTATTTATGTCTCCGTTTGAGATGAATATGGGTGCCTTAGGTGTCTATAATAGGGCGAGTTCTGATTAGCCCTATCTTCAATCAATTTCATTTATATAATGGCAAATTTCACTATTTTTTTTTTAATCCAGTTTAATATCATTTATATAATGGCAAATTTCACTATTTTTTTTTTTAATCCAGTTCAATATCATTTATATAATGGCAAATTTCACTATCTTTTTTTTTAATCCAGTTTAATATCATTTATATAATGGCAAATTTCACTATCTTTTTTTTTTAATCCAGTTTAATATCATTTATATAATGGCCAGGTGGATGTGGAATGCCCCCTTTTTTTTTTTTTTTTTTTAATCCAGTTTAATATCATTTATATAATGGCAAATTTCAGTATCTTCAATCAATTTCATTCCATTCCAATTGAGTCATCAATTTCACTTAATTGATTGAAGTCATGGTTTATAGATTAGAATGTCACAAGACATTCTCAATTTTCACTATTTATTTTTTGTTATATTTTATTTTTTTATAGAATTTCTTTCCATTTTTATCAATTTATAAAAAAACAACGACACCTTTCTAAAAATAAGGTAAAAAATTGCCTTTATAATACATTTTTATCAAAAATTAGTTTATAGCAAAATTTCAAATAATTGAGTAGTTATTCAGTTCAATCATTGATAATTGAATGATTAGCGCATAAAAAACTGATTGAGTTCAATCACTAGTTACTAATTGAGTTCGATCACTAAATTTTTTTAATATAAACCATTTTTTGATAAATTGTGCTATAATTCTAATAGAGATCCTAAAGTTGAAGTTCTCTTTTTTTTTTATTATAATTCTAAATTCTTAACATTTTTTAATAAAAAAACCTACCATTTACGCGAAAAGTAAAAAAAAAGAAAAAAAAAATAATTTTGTAGAAAAAGTAAAAACAGTTTTTAACATAATTAAAAACCATAAAAAAAAAAAAAAGAAAAAAGAAAAAGAACCCACTTTATAATTTGGCGTCTTCCTTATTCGTAAAAGAATATACAGACTGAACTGGAAGAAATGTAGAGCTCTTATCACTTCCATCATCAATGGCGTCCTTGATAAAGAACCCAGCCATGTTCGCGCCTTCATTTTTTCACGACTCGCCTCTCCTTCTCCTCCGTGGCCGCCGCCCCTCCGCTCCAGCCCTCGCTTCAAAGCCTAATTCCTCATTTCGGCGACGGATCGGCGACGGAGACCGCCTTCGGAGCTCGGCTCGGAATGTCAAGGTTAGGTCACAGCTGAGGCTTCCAATTATTGCGCCGGATGATTATTGGGGCACATGGACTGCTTTGTTTGGCATTGCCACATTGGGGATCTGGTACTTTTCTCTCCATTCTTGTTTCTTTAGCTCCATGCGGAGGTTGATTGTGACCTAGGCCACATTGTAAGAAAGAACAATCATGTGATGTAGTTTCTGGTGTCGGATTGTGTTTGTTTTGTTGACGATTTTCTTACAGGGGAGGGAAAACATTTGTGAGACTTGTTTCCTTTTTTTGAAATGGAAACCCCTCTCAAATGACCAGAATGATCCGGTGTAATAAAGAAAGGGTTAACCATCATGGAGTGTCCTAGTGGTCAAGAAGAGGGCCTTGAGGAACTTAGAGCTGAAGGGTTCAATCCATGATATCCACCTACTTAAGAATTAATTTCCTAAGATTTCCTTGACATCTAAATATTGTAAGGTTAAACAGTATTGTCCTGTGAGACAATAGTTTAGGTGCGTGCAAGCTGACATGGACAATCATGAATATACAAATGAATAAAGAAAGAAAGTGTTAAATCATGTTAAATCACCCATATACCTTGAAGCTTAAGTGGATGAATTGATCTAACTAAATTTAATTATATCAACCAACACTCATGGACTTGGAAATTTTGAGAATATCCATTAAGTGGAAATTAATACTAATCGGGGATGAAACAACTCTACTGAAGTTTGAACTCAAGACTTTATGCTCTGGTACCATGTTGAATCATGTTAAATCACCAATCAATCAAAAAACGTAAGCTGATGGTTGGGATGAGTTTAATTGTATCAACCAACAAAAAGTAATGGAAGAAATTAAAGAATAGTGAAGAGAAGTTTGTTAGGCTTGCTTTTGGATGTTCTTGTTTCATGTTTTATGACCATTGAAGGTTTAGTTTGTAAACTAATATGGGACAACTCTGTGAATGTGGGTTTAAAGGTCTGAGAAGACCAAGATTGGTAGCACAGTGAGTGCTGCTTTAGTTAGCACTTTGGTTGGCCTGGCAGCCAGCAACTTTGGCATAATTCCCTATGAAGCACTGCCTTATTCAATTGTTATGGAATTTCTCCTTCCATTATCTGTTCCATTGCTACTATTTCGAGCAGACATGCGTCATATAATCAGATCAACTGGAACATTACTGGGAGTTTTCATGCTTGGATCAGGTAATTGATTCGTCTTCATATTTTTGACACTATTGACTTAGTAGTTCAACCAACCTATTTTCTTGAGAATTGTTTTGAATTTTGAAACATTAGGGGGGTGTTTGGATGAGAAGTTAGTTTGAGGAGTAGTTAGAAATTGAGAGTTGCAGCCAAAAACTCGTTTGGATGTGGTTTTTATGTAGAGGAGTTAGAGACAATAGCTTGATTGGATGTGAATTTGAAATGGGTAGTTATTTTTTAGTAGTTAAAATAAGAAGGATTAGAAATGAGTGGTTAAAAATGTATCTAAAAATTTATTTTGAGTAGTTGGAAATGAATGATTAGAAATGAGTTGTTAGAATTGAGGAGTTATTTTGAGGAGTTAGAAATGAGGAGTTATTTTGAGTAGTTAGAAATGAATGATTGTAAATGAGTGGTTATAAATGAGAAGTTATTTTTAATAGTAAAAATGAGGAGTCTTTTGAGTAGTTACAAAAACTCGTTTGGATGTGGTTTTTTTGAAGAATAGTTAGTAAATACTTGTTTTAAATCCTCCATAAATTCAACAAACAAACACCCCCTTAATCATTTAGAGGTTTGTGTTTAAAAGTTAGTTGTTAATCTACTATTTCTCAACTATTTCACCCGTTATAATCTTATGCTAACTTCTTACTGATAAAGGTAAATAATGAACAATTCTTTTTATTGGTCAATTTTTATTCCTTGGCCTCTTATTTGCAGTTCATACCACTCAGATTGGATTTACTGATAAAATCTTTCCCCTATTTTCAATCTCTCTTTCCTTCACCTTCTTTCTTCTCCTTTAGAAATAGAATAAAGCAAACTTGTAACTATAACAGAAATAGTTTAAAGGAAAATAGAACTTAACGCTCGTGCATAAATTTCAAACTTCTATCTTTAATTGAAAACAAACTTTGTTTATGGCAATAAAAAGACTTGTACTTAACATTCATCAATGAAATGTTACGTTTCCTATCACAAAAAAAAATTTGTTTATGGCAAAACCCTGCCTCCACTTTTTAGCTGTTCTCTTCCAACCCCCTTCTACATAATTTCTCTATTGGTTTTTACTTCCTGTGAGTTTATTGCTTATCAAATTTTAAAATTTTTGACTTGTTCACCTAGCTGGACTTTGGTTTCGGTCTTTCTTAAATACTAAGTTCAAAATAGGAAAGATTAGCTTTTTTATAAAAATAAAAAAACTAAATTTGGAAAAGAAACACTGTTTTACTTTTAATAAGAGTGAACTTGTACAGAAACCACTTTTTTTTGTTTTTTCTTTTTAGTACAAATTGGGGGAGGGGGAGGGGGAGGAGTTAGGACCACAAACCCTACATAGAGGGTAGAATTGCTCTCAAATAAATGAGAGTCAGATACCGGTTTTCAGGATCAAATCCGTGACCGTAGTGTTGAATTGGATTACTATCAAACAATAAAACCAACACGCCACCAACTTATCGGTTTGAAACCATTTTTTTGTAGTTATAATTCAACTTGCTCTTTTTTAAAAGAAAAAATATATACTTATATTTCGAAGTCCATGTCAGTTTCAAACTATCATTTTATAGTATTTAGCCTTGCATACAATTGAAGAAGTTTGAAATTGGAAATTTCTTGAAAGACAGTGGGTTGTGGTAAAAAAAATAGAAAAATGAAAGTTTATAGTATTTAGTCTTTTTTTTTTGGAGAAGAGGTCAGATATGTCATACATGAGTTAAAAGTTAAAACTGAAGAAAGTAAACATAAACTAATAGATCTATTACAGTTAAAATAACCGTTTGACAGCTTTATTTTCAGAATAATTTGCTTGCTTCTTCTTAACTACTTTCTTTTCTGCGGATGGCAGTTGCGACTATTATAGGAACTGTGGTAGCATTTCTCATGGTGCCTATGAGATCACTTGGTCCTGACAATTGGAAAATAGCTGCTGCTCTCATGGGTAGTTATATTGGTGGATGTAAGTCATCAGAAAGTTTTAGCCCTGTTTCTACTGTATTTGTGTCTCAAGTGAGGCCTTTATGACTGGAACGAGGTTAGACGAAATTAACTCGGGACAACTTTTCATTGAATGATATCAAAACCTGTCTGCATCATTTGGCCAAGCAGCCCCATTAGTGGGGGAGATGTTGTAAATCCAACCTCTCTGCCCTTTATTTTGATACAGAGACGTTTAGGGACCACTACCACCTTGCTATTTCTTTCCCAGATGGACAGTTTTTTTCAAAAATAGTTTTCTACCGTTATTGGAAAATGGAGGCAAGGACTTTTAGAGCATTATTGCGACTAGAAGATATTTTAACCAAGTCAAAATTTTAAACCCTTGAAAATTATTGATGTAATGAAAATTGCTCTTGCAGCCTTCTGAAAATTAATTTGAATAAACTTATCCACCTTGTGCAATAATGCAGAGAAAAGTAGCTAGGATTTACTCTCCTTCATTACTATTACTCTCCTCCATTACTATCTAGATATTCTATGTTTGAATATACTATAAAGTATTTTAAGGGATGTTTGAGGCAAGAAGAATGAGAATGATATGGGAGGATGAGAATACACGGTGGAGAATATGGGGGAGAATGATTATCTATGCTTGAGACGAAATGAATGATTATGGGAGAATGATTATCTATATTAGGGGTGCAAACTGCAAAGATTATGAGGGAAACGATCATATGTTTCTAGGGGGAAAAGAATAATTATGGGTTATAAAATAGTAAGTATGTGGAGAATTAAAAATGGTTATGGTGAGAATGAAAAATGAGACTGGACTATGTGCGTTCCACATTTAACGGGAAGACTGTCCTTCCCAAAGATCCACACAACCTTATGTTTCTTACCATGGACGGTCATCCTTTAAAGAAAAAGGCAAAAGCTCTTTGGGAAGGCTTCATTAGAGGGTTCTTTTGGGGCATTTGGCTGAAAAAAAAACAGAAGGATTTTCAAAGACCTCAGCTACTATAAAATCTTTTTTGATTCACTTGTCAATTTGGTTGTATCTTGGATTACACGTGACCCTTTATTTATTTTTTTGGATAGGACATAATTTCATTAATGTTATGAAATTACAACGTGACTCTTTATTTAGAGAGTACTATTATGCTACCTTCCTTGCTAATGAGAGTGGTATTTTGTAATTGCCCTATGACGTTATAATTTCATGCATCAATGATATTGTTTTTTATAAAAAAAAAGAAACGAAAAAAAAAGGATTATGAGAAGAATGAATATGATTATGGAGAGCATGATTGTCGATGACCAAAATGTGGGTAAGAAAATTATTCTTGCTTGCATAATCATTCTTGTTTTCCTTGTTTCAAACACCCCCCTTAACGATGCCAAAGAAACCAATATATGAACTCAGCAATTTGAATATTTATATGGCACGACCATAAAACGTTCATCACCATATTAATATATATCTAGTAAACAGAATTTGCGGCTATAGAAACAATTTTTTTCACTGTGCCATGCGATCATTTGGGTGTCTTGTTTTTCTTGTAGAGGGTGAATTTTACTGGTCATCCATATCTATGTCTTCTAGAAGTTAGAACTATGAAACATATACATATCCTACTCATCTAGTATCCAATTTTCTCAATTTAATATTTCTGTTGATGTATCTGGTTAATGTGACTCTACTCTTTTTTCTTCTTTGGCCTTTGTTCCTGGTTGATCTATGTAGCTGTTAATTATGTTGCAATTTCAGAGGCTCTCGGTGTTTCTCCATCAGTTTTAGCAGCAGGAGTGGCTGCTGACAATGTCATCAGTGCTTTATACTTTGTGGCCCTCTTTGCATTGGCTTCTAGAACACCTCCCGAACCCCCAGCATCAACCGACGGTACACGGTTCCTTCTTAGCTTTACTTTCATGCAAATCATTTTCAGAAAATATGCTTATGGGTCTAACATAAGAATTGATGAAAACTCAGTTTCAATTTGGAGTCTGTTTCTGTAGCTGGGGAGTGTAATCTTTTTGTTGGCTAGTTTTCTTAGTCTTTTTTTTTTCAATGAAAGCTCGGTGTCTTATCCAGAAAGAAAAAAAAATGATGATAAACCATCCTACAGTTGCACCCACTAACCATGTGTATAGTGGCTAGTGCAACTCATGCTATTTATTATCCTTTATAGATTGCAAGTTTTTGGAGAAAATAGCATAGTACAATTCCTGGTTTCTTACTACCAAATCTATGATTTCTCAACCAAAACATGAAAACTATCTCAGATGCTTCAACTGATACGGACTCTGATAACGGCACGAAGCTCCCTGTGTTGCAGACTGCCACGGCTGTTCTTACATCCTTTGCGATATGCAAGTTTGTCACGTGGATCACAAATATAGGTAAAATTCAAGGTGCCATTCTCCCTGGAATAACTGCGGTTGTCGTCATTTTAGCTACCGTTCTCCCAAAACAGTTCAGTTATTTAGCACCTGCAGCTGATACCATTGCACTGATTCTTATGCAGGTATGTAGTTTTAGTTAATTGCATCTCTTACAAAAGCTATGGATCATATTGTTAATAACCACCACAAAATTTGCAGTTATACTGTAGGGAGCACTTCATTTTTTCCGCTCAAAAGTCATATGCTTTTGTTCTGTCTAGCCTATGGATTCGGTTCAGCTTTATTTATCTGTGTTGCATACTGAGAGGATGGGGGAAAGTTTCAAGGAGCTTTTGCTTATGCTTTGACTAGTGAAAAAAGTACATGTTGGGTGGGACCTGAAGTAAACAAAACCAATAATGGTCGGCCATTATAACTTGGTAAAAGAAAAATGCATGTTGGGACCAAACTTGCCCCCTTATGGAAAGTCATGAACATGATCTTGCAATTTGAGCTAAGATAAGAATAACACTTCATTATTTTGTTTGTGCTAATGAAAAGAATCAATTTGAGCACAGAAAAGTATGGAAAATGACACTATATCCTAGTTAAAACAAAAAAAATCTTTTGTAAATTGTAGATCTGAGTAAAACATAGCATGACCTGAGATTTAAAGTTAACTGAGAAACACCTGAAAGTTCATTTGATCTGACCTGAACAGGTATTCTTTACGGTTGTTGGTGCGGGTGGGAGTGTATGGTATGTCATCAACAATGCACCGAGTATTTTCATGTTTGCTCTAGTTCAAGTTACAGTCCATCTTGCTGTGATTCTTGGCTTTGGAAAGCTATTCAGCATTGATTTAAAGCTGTTGCTTTTGGCTTCAAATGCCAATATTGGAGGCCCAACAACAGCATGTGGAATGGCAACTGCAAAGGGTTGGAGATCTTTGGTGGTTCCTGCTATTCTTGCTGGCATTTTCGGAATCGCAACTGCTACTTTTCTCGGCATTGGTTTTGGGTTGATGGTTCTCAGGCGTATGTAGTATACACGTAAGTTTTCTTAAATGTCAAATCTCTTTTTTAACTTCCTTTTCCACATACTTCATTAAGCGTTTCCACGATTAAACGTCTTTTTATTGCCGTTAACAAGAGTTGAGTTCCACAGGCATGAAGTAGTGCCTATGATTATGAGGTCATAGGTTGAGATGAATAAAAACATCTTTTCATTACCTCCTTGTGGCCCCACAGAGGAGCCTTGGGTTTGCCCTATTGATTTGATGTCAAGCATGATATTTGTAGACCTAAACTACATATTTATAAACCAAACTTAACAATGAAGACATCATAATTCTTTAATATATCTAGTTAATGCATGGTCCAAGGGGTGACACAAGTGGTTGAAGCCTTGGGTTTTGAAGATGTGCTCCCCCCAAGGTCTCAGATTTGAAACTCATCTGTGACATTAGTTTGTAGACACCTCTCATGTCTCCATTCCTTCGATATTTCTCGGTGACTGGCCTAGGGACGGACGTGGTTACTTCGGGTATTGTGAAGCGAAGCTCCGATTTTTCGGTTTCAAAAGAAAAAAAAAGAAAAGCAAATGGATTGATGTGTATTAGTTAACGGTGTCAGAGCTTATCTTTACTAATAATGAATAATAAGACAATGCTACTTTACAGTCATAGATGGTTGGTCTTAAATTTAATTGTTGTCTTAATAAAATATCTCAACAGATTTGTATTTTTCTGTTATATGTTTGTAAAAGCAGTTGAAAATCTGTTCTTGCTTTTGAAATTTTCCATATGGTCAAACAACATTCAAATTCTCAATGCTCCGGGTGATCAAAATGCAGATTGAAAGATGGCATTTGTTTTCTGTCGATCGGATCAGACTTTTTCGTTTTCTTGTCGTTGGGGTACGGAAAGACAAAGAAAGTATTTGACCTAGACGCCCGATCAAGCACTCGACGATCTAGCAGTGTAAGTTCAACAGGTATGCTTTTGCAGTGCTATTAAAGATCATGACTATGAAAAAAAAATGCATGACTAGAATGAATAAATAATGAAAAGAACAGCTGCAGTTTCTCAATTTCATGATGGTTTTGTAAGGACAATATGAAAAACAGAAGCCTCAAAAAGCATATCAGTTTGGTTTGTTATTTACCTTGAAAGTGGGTCAAAATAGCTATGTTTTTCAGAACTTCTACAGAGGGGACAGAAACTTTTGACTCTTGAAAAAGGCTAATAACTTCTCATCATTTTGGGTTGTGTTTGAGAGAATTAGAAAACAAAATATTGTGACATATTTTGTCATATAAAAATAGTTAAGGTGTACGTAAGCTGTTTTAGATACTCATAACTTTTATAAAAAAAAAAAATCATAGAGAAAAAGAGAGGAGCAAATTTTATCTTGAGAGATTCTCTTTGCATACTTTAATTTGAATTTGACTTAATTTTTAATATAGAAATATGCTCCCAATTTTTTACCCCTTGAGATAAGAATTATACATTCTTTGAAAGAAGAAAAAAGTCAGAAGGGGCTTTTGTTTGTGGGGTTGTGTTATTTTGAAATTGGACAAGAAGGGTTTCTTGTCACGTGGTCAATGAATAATTTTTGTTTTTTTTCATTACATGTGGGGGAGGATTTGAACTTCTTCGTGGATAAATATCAATAAATTTAACTTTAAATTTTCAATTTTTTTTTTTAATCAAGCAGTAAGAAATGAATTAATACTTTTAATTAGTTTTTTTTTTTATTATCTTTTTTTTTTTTTTTTTTTAAAGTTGAGTTAGCTTCAAGCACATTATTATGGATTAAAAAAGATCCGAAATTATAATTTATGGGTCATAAGTATACATTATATGTTAGTTGAGTCATGTTTTTATGGGCGATAGAGTTATCTGGTTTTGAATATTTTGTTGTCAAATTTAATTTGTTTTCTTTTGTCTATTTTGATTTTTGGGATTAATCCTAAGATAATTTTATCATTCGTTTTGAGCATTTATAGTTTTTTTTTTAAAAAATTGGTTGAATTTATGTAATTTATTGTGAGAAGTATTCTCATTTGATTTGTTGTTGTTTTTAGGTACGATAAAAGGTTGGAGATTCGAAACCCAGATCTTGTAGTTTCACATTTAGAAATCAATTGATCTACACTCAGTTTGACAAATTGATTTGTTGTTGATTAAAAAAAGATATTTTTTTTTTAGTTAAACAAGTTTAACTTAATGACATAAAAATCTAAAGCTAGAACTGATTTAATTATTTAATGAAGTATAGGGATCAACTAATTTTCTTTTTGATTTTCGGAACCGCAAGTGTTGGTAGTTATTAACTTATTTGGAAGAATATAAGATAAAATGCTTGAAGTAAAAATGGATGAAGTTACAAAATTTGGTTTCAGATCAACAAGAGCAGAACTCTATCAATATCTTGTACAACCTAGTAATCATGATGATCTCATCATTTGTACACTTGTAATTGCTTCCGTCACAAATCTATAAATAATAGAGAAATATTTAGGTGATGTCCAAGCATGACCTAAATAATAATGTCCATCCATATATATCACAAATTACTTTATTTTAAATCAAAAAAGTAAAAAGAAAAAGAAAAAGAAAATAGTGTGTGGCCTATATCAGGCCACATGTATATGCATTAATATTTAGGTCATAGTCATGATCTAAATATTTCTCTAAATAATATAAGGTACGTGGAAAACTAACAAAAGTTACGATGTTTCCAAAAGAAAAAAAAAGACTAACGAAGTTACAACATTGATATTGGACACTTATATTTCAGTCTTTGGATTAGTTTGGGTACAATTTTACTATTTTTATGGAAGAGGTTGTTGACCTTACAACATTCTAACTCTCAAAAAAAAAAAATTGTAAAAAATTAATTCTTAAGTATTTAATTATCATGAATTAAACTTATTAGTTCTTAGATTATAAGATCATTTTTTACCATTAAGTCAATCCATTAGAATTCATAGTAGATACTGGATTAAAAGTTAATGATATAATTTAAACTTTTTTAGCGTTGAGAAACTACATTTTTTACGTAAGAAATTAAACTCATATTTTTACCTGAATTTTTTTATTTATTTAGTTGTAGGTCCTTAAAAATCATGATAAATCTGATCTAAATAACATACATTTTATGGACTGAAATAATAAATTTAGGTCAATTCAACAGATATATTACTTTTCCTAAAATTGAAATTGGATCTCCACCTTACGTTTGCTCATCTAGAAGGGAAAAAAAAAAAAGAAAAAAAGAAAAAAAAAACCATCCAAATCGAGTATTGAATAAAATACCAAATTTAAAAAAGTGAATAATTTGGATATCAACGAACTGAAATTAATACTTGGTGGAGGAAGGTCGGTGTTGTAGCATAAAAGCTTACCATTTTAGAAAATATATATTATTCTAAAAATAAAATATTTGCAATATTTTATATCTGCCACGTCAGCTTAATTATTCTTTCATCTTGCCATGTCAGCATGACATCTTGGTTGATTATTTGACTCACAACTTCACCTAGCTTGGAGGAGCCAAGTAGGCATGTTCCTGAACATAAGTTACAACCATGAGCTTACCAAATGTGTTTAGATGCTGACTCACCACCTTGCCTTTTTTTTTTTTTTTTTTGATGTCCGACTATCCGGGCCAGCTTGCGTGCACAAGCACACCTCAACTAATGTGACGAGGCATACCGCCTGATACTACAACATTTGGATGCCAAGGAAACTGTATGTATTAATTTGAAATTAATTCCTAAGTAGGTGGCCACCATGAGATTTGAACCCACCTTATGCACCTCAAAATTCTCTATGACTAATTGGGCTATTCTATGATGGTTGACTCACCACCTTGCCTCGAGCCACCAGGGCATCTTTGGTGTCATTTCTTAGAAAGAAAAAAAATCATCAACAATTGTTTCATGAATCATCTCGTGCTGACTAGTTACACTTGATACTCAATAAATTAATTAACACAATTAAAGAACATAGAAGGTACCTAGTTAAACTTAAAATTAAATATGCAACTTAACATAAGCATTAAGAAAAAATAATTTAATATTTTACTAATATTACACGAATATCATGGTGTTGAATATATTTATAGTTAACGTGGATATGAATTTTAGATAAATAAATTAATTGAAATTGGTATTAAGTGAGTTAAAAAATAAATAAATTAATAAAAACAAAGACAAGAATTAAATTGATCAATTAAAAAATATATATAAAATAGACATTTTGAATTCTTAAAAAGAAAAAAAAAATTAATTAAAAAGGTAAAAATGATGGAGTAAAGTTTGAAGTTGATTCCCTAAAATGATTTTTAACACTAAATATAATCATAGGAGAATAGTATTCTTGCTTATTCTAACAATTCAAAGGTAGAAAATGATTGTGAGCTTGAAAAGGCTAAAATTGCAAAGCATAAATAAAAGTAATTGCCCCCATTCCCTTAATTTTTGGGACAAACAATAAATAAACCACACTTTTTAGATCACAAAAATTCAAGATCAATTTAAAATTCATTACAAAAATTTGAAAGAGTTGTTTGCTTAAAGTCCTATGTGAAAATTTAATAATAAAAAAGACTATTTATCTAAAATTAAATTTTTTTTTTTTGAATATACATAAATTAATTTAAATAGTTATGAATATAAAATAAAAATAAAAATGGAGTGACTGGGATTGCAATGCAACATGAGTTGTCTGAATTTATAAGATTAGTGCATGACAGCAGACATTATTAAATAAACATTGACTTCTCACCAAAATTTTCACTTTGGAGATTTTCAAATCATTTCTATGGTCAACACTATAGTAAATAAGATTGGTATACTATTGCAATGCCCTATTTAGGATCCCAAACACTTTTAATTATGTGTCAAAAATAATGGGTAAATTGCAATTTTATTTATTATTATTTTTTTAATTTCTTTAATAGATCTTTGAATTTTGAAGTGTTCATGAGTTCTTCGACTTTCATTTTTACCAATAATAGGTTTCTAAACTTAATAAAATCTTTAAAAAGTTTTCAAAATTTTATTCTATTTTATGTATAATACGTTGTTGATATATTGATATTGTAAATTTTTTTAAACTTATAAACATAAAATGGATATCATAAAAAAAAAAAAAAAATAATAATAATATTATCATCGTGTTGGATATAAAATTTAATTGGCTGATAAATTTGTTAATTAAAACAATGTTGAATATGTCAAAAATCTATTAGACACAAAATTGAATCTTATTAAAAAAAAAAAAAAAAGTAAACACAAAATTAAAAGTTAAAGAAAACTTAATTTTAATTTTAAGAGCCTCTATATATATTATCACTAGATATTTCGCCATAAAAAGATATCTATGGCGGACAAAAAACCGCCATTAATACACGTGACATCGATTAGAATCGATGGCGGGCGAAGAAATAATGGC
>JBBMEF010000028.1:9495584-9524122 GCA_037832685.1 Sicyos baderoa | reverse complement strand
TAACCCACACCGCATTCTTTTCTATTGTGCCAAAAATCTCTGTTTTTGCTAATTTGTTCACGTCTTTCTATTGTATAAACAATGAGTAAGAGCCTCTAAAACCAAAAGTCATACTTCTAATTTTCATTCAATTAAGAAAAAACACAGTTGACACTCTTCATAGTCTTGGCCAACTAATTTGCCTTGGCCAACTAATTTGCCTACACAAAAGCAAGGATCAACGAAGCTCCTAAAAAATAGACATAAACTAGAAATGCAAAACTGATGGATAAAGCAGCAAAACTATGCCTTGAGTCGTCTATAAAAGTTAGCTTTCTCGTGTTTCGTCTGAAACCGACCGTGCCCAAACTTAGAGGAAGTGTCGATGAACTTCAGTTTAATTTCCGCCAAAGCAACCGTAGATGTCTGCTTAACAAGTGACTGCCTCAATGTCACCACACGCTTCTTCGGACCGGCACAACAGCCCCTTACCATCAAGAAATCATCCTTGTCTACCCCATAATGAGGGAATCCCTCCATGGGAGTTATATCCTTCTCAGTCCTACATAAATATGAATATTCACAAACATCAGCAATCTTACATACTTCCTCTATTTATACTATCAATTTTGTTTCAAGGCCTTACATATACATCAGTTCTAAATGATGGTTCCAACACTATTGATGACTAATTTACGGGGTATGCGAGAGAGCTTAAGTATTTATAACCACCTCCTAACTTAATGCAGATGTTTATAAAAGGGGAGGACTAATATTTGACTAACCTGTCGAATTCAGTCATGGGAGAGTGGGAATCTTGGCCAACCTTGTAAACCTTTTTGTTCAATTCTGTTCGATGATGATAACCATTCTGTCCTGCACGAGCCACAGTGAATGAAACTCTAGCTGGATGCCAAGCTCCAATACAGGCTACTTTCCGAAGCCCACGATGTGTCTTGCGTGGAAGGCGTGTGACACCCCAACGTGCCACCACAGCTTCATAGCCCTTGCCTTTTGTCACACCAGTTATATCAATCATCTCATCTTTTTGGAAAATTGCTTCAACAGGGATCTGCTTCTCAAACAAACTATACGCATAATCGACCTTCATAGAAACATTTCCACCATTCACCTGAATCTCCATCAAATGGGCTTTCTTTTGCTTTAGTCCTTTCATCTTCCTAATCTGAAAAAAAAAATGTCCATCTTCTTTGTTAGAAAAAAATAGCTGGCAGTGTATTTGTATTCAAGATGTTCTTTGAGCTAATTTTTTTAAGGAATAAGAGGAAAACATAAAGTACCTGTGAATGGGCAAGAACACGAATTACAGTGCAGTATTTCTTCAATTTCTCCAACTGCGGCTGAATGCCTTTCTTTCCATCTTCATTCTCGTACTTCTTCGAGTACTTAGTGAAAGCCTTCTTCTTAGATTTGCCCCAGTTTTTGTAGAATCTCCTCTTTACCTCCTCGCTCAAATGCTGAGCCCAGACAGTATCCAATGAACGAAGGCCTCCAGGTGTTTTGATATAGCCAACAAAACCAACAACAACCATAGGAGGTGCTTCTATAATTGTTACGACTTCGCAGGTTTCTTTCTTGTGTAGCTCTGAAAGAATCGTATGATAAGATTCAATCGTAGATATTAGTTTATGGTATAATATATTCCATCACTAATCCAATACAACTAGTCCACTAAAATTGCTAAATAGAGTGACAATGCAATGAAATGGTGGCTATCTAAGAAAAGTTTGCACAAGTATGAAGAAACCATGACCAAGAAACTCACTTGATCCAGGCTTTTCAACCTCCCTGACAATGTGGGTCACCCCAGCCTTATAACCAAGGAAAGCAGTTAACCTGCAAGGCCTTGATGGATCATCTCTAGGAAATGCCTTCACTACAAAAAAGCATCGATTCCACTAGTAAATTATAATGTATGAAATAAAATAACATGAAAAAAAACTATAAACCTTGAAGAAATATAGTCAAATTCACAATAAAATATATTGATTAATCATGGAACAAGTTCAAATTCGCAATGCATGTAGCTATGAAGATACAACTGAGTTGAGTGCAAAGCAATATATTACAGCTTATTTTATAAAAAAGAATCATTAAATTATAGATAACAGTTAAACAAACTGCATAATTTGAAACATAGGGAAAAAAATAATCAAATAAAATTACCTTTTCCCCTATGCCGAGAGGCTCTCTTTCTGGGAAGAAACCCGACAGAGCCATGTCGTGGGTGCTCAAATTTGCGGTGAGACATGTTTCTTTCCTGACCTAATAGAACTGAAGGCTAACAAATCTAAATAATATTTTCTTTAAGTCAGAGTCAATAGAATCCCAAAAGGACCAATGTTCAGAGGTAGTTTCATAAGTAGATAATATAATGCAACAGAGATTTCAAAATGAGATAGATAATAGATAACTGCAGAGTCACGGTAAAATAAAAACAGAATATTTAGGTCAGTTTGATAACTATTTAGTTTTTTATTTTATTTTTTTGAAATTTAAACATATTCTCACTCAAATTTTCTACCTTGTGTTCCACCCTTCCTACCATATTCATCGTTCCTTAAGAAGGTAGGTGAATACTAACCAACTTTTAAAAACAAAAACAAACTTTTGGAAGGTTTTTTTTTTGTTTTCAAATTTTGGTTTGGTTTCTACAATTATGGGTGAGAGGTAGACATCCAAGTAAAAGAATGCATATGGTAAGATAGGTGTTATATGCTTAAATTTCAAAAACCAAAAACCAAATGGTTATCAAACGGGGACCTTATTAATAACAATCCGAAGCAAGGCCAAGATAATCAAGCAAAAAAAAGAAGAAGAGAGAACTGCTGTCAACTTAATATTAGAAACACAATACATGCAGTTTCTGGAAATCACTCTAAGAAACAATACAATTTCTGAAGTAAAAGTGAAAAGCAAGAAACACAAAACTGGTTCCAGGATCAAGATTTCAGGGTTGTGGGTTCCAAGATCCAGCAGATACCAAAATGACCGCCCAACCAGAGGCCTATGGCAATGGACATTGCCAAAACTCAGGCTCACAGTATTTCTTTCCAAAACCCCATGTGAGGGCTTTAGCGAAAGAGCCCGTTCCAGATTCCAGCCCTGATTACAAGTAGTTTCTTTAGGGCAAGTCATTTTGAGCATCATTTAGAACTTCAGAATTTTACCCAGATCCTCAGCAAATCATGAAATGGGAACCAAAATCATTCATAAAGCCAGACAAAGATTCAAGTGAAAAATCATTAAAATCTAAAATCAGTTATCAAGATCATAATTAACATGTAACATCTATAAAAGTAAATGGATCCCATAGAGATCTCGTCTCGTGATCGTGACAAATCCCAAGAACTAGCAAATCCAACTTGAAGAGCTTATCAGTTCAACAACAAAGCGAATTGTGAGGTAACGAACATGGATTCTTCATCGAAATCAATGGCGAGATGAAAAGAGTAAACAAAATTACCTGGAAAACTTGCTGAATTTGCTGCGCTGAGATTCTTGAGAAAGTGGGGTTGGATTGGATCCGTCGAGAATTTATAATAAGAAATGGGAATTGGATTGACGGCTACAATGAAATTAATAGAATTTATGGTAATCAAGTGGGTTTCGGTTTCCTCAGCGCTCTGTTTTTTTAGAGTACAAATCGGGAAAATGTGTACGAATATATCATTTCAAGAATCCACTTCATGATCGATCGAAAATACATCAACATCAAATCAGATAACAACATAATTATGTTTACTTGGACTTCTACTAGATATTTTATTGGGCTATTTAGAAAATTTTATTTAGATGATAGCTAAAATTATAGAAATTGAGTGTATATATCGAATTCTAGTATCCACACACACATTGATATTCGTAATTGTTCGGGTTAGATTTCGCCCACTTATATTTGGATGTAAGAAAACCAGTAAGAAATTAATCAGTAAGTATCCATATTTTAATTATACTCACTTTTAAAAAATATTTTATACAAATTAAAATATTTCAATTCTTATTATTTGTCATCAATTTCACTTTTGTTTTCTATCAATTTTTTTTTTTTGAAAACCAATATATTCATTTATTTGTCATCATCTTTTTCGATCAATTTAACTTGATTGAAATCATTTATTTCACTTCGTTAAAGTCATCAATTATGTGGACTTGATTAAACCATCAATTTAATTTAATATAATTATAGTTTGTTATATTTGATATTTAGGTAAATTATAAATTTGATCTCTATGGTGTGTAGAAAATTAGAGTTTAATTCATATGCTTTCAAAAACTAAAATTTAGTAATTATGCTTTGAAGAAAGTTAAAATTTGGTCCTAAAGTTTTAAAAATTATAATTTAGTCCCTATAGTTTGATAAAATCTAAAAAATAGTCTTTATTATTTTTAATCATTAACGAATTGAGTACATGAAAGTTAGTTATTCATGTGTCAATGATAGAAGTGTGAGCTAAGTGACTGATTAGACAAGCAAATTAGCATGAACAAATTCATTTTCTTGTACATGATTCACAGTCATTACGAACGACTAGGATTAATCATTAGATTTTATCAAATCACATTGACTAAATTCTAATTTTCAAAACCACAAGCACTAAATTTTAACTATCTTCAAACCACTAGGACTAAGTCCTAGTTTTTAAAAGTATATGATTAAACTTTAATTTTTTTTTAATTATAGAGACCAAATTTATAATTTATCATTAATACGTTTTTCCAAAATTTTGATGTCCATATAAGGTTTTTTTTTCTTTAAATTATTCATGAAAAATCTCTTAAATCCACTTCTGACTATCTATATGTTATATTAATTGTTTGTAATTACAAAGACATGAAGTCAGGATGGCCGAGTGGTCTAAGGTTCCAGACTCAAGTTCTGGTCTTCGAGAGAGGGCGTGGGTTCAAATCCCACTTCTGACAATTTTTTTCTCTCCTATTTTAAAAAATCAATCTTATTTCCAATATAATATTAATTTTTTGAATGTTTATAGTGTATTATTGTAATTTTAGTTATTTAGTAATTCAATGATTAAGTTCATTCACTCGGAATTTTAAAAAAGTTAAGGAGAAATTAGTATAAACTAATTTTTGATAAAAATATGCTATAATTCTAATAAGGGGTAAAAAAGAGCCAAGATCGTAGTACCGAACCTAATGTTACGGTTTTTTGGAACTTCACGCAATTCACAGGATTGAACAAACAATCAATATTTCTGGTTTAAAATTGTTACGATCCCATTCTAACCACAAAGTTTTGTAAGCACACTCAACAAGATTAAAAAGACAATACAACTGTACTAAATTTAATTTTCAACTAACCATTAAGTTAGTACCATCAAAATTATAAAATACTTAAAAAATTGATTATTGATCTAAAAGTTACCTTCCCGACCAAATGTAGTAAAAGTAAAATCTAACTTTATCTAGACAAATTTTAGTAGCAACGACTAAATTACTATCAATTCTAAATTACAATGAACTAATACACCCACATTGAATAAATCATTGGTTTCTAAACTACAATAAAAGTTTTTGCATACAAAAGTATAAGGACCAAATCGATACTAAGTTTAACCTACATTTCATTTGAACAATAGAGAGAACAAATGCTTTTTTTTATTAATAATATTTGGAGGAGGATTTGAACATATAATCACAGTTACATGTTATACAAAATGCAGCAAGAACACTAGTCATGTTGGTTTGAAATGAATTATAATAAAAACAAAATGTTGACCCCAAACCTAATTGAAGCAACCAAAAGTTATAATCAGAAAATAAAACTTCTGCATTTTACCTATGTAATACCAATAAGTGCCACAAAAATTTATATATTTTTAATTTTCTTTATTTATCAAATAAATATTTGTCGCATCCAATGATGCTACATAACCAAAATGTCCATCAAGGGAACAAACTTCATAAAGATATAATGTCCATCACATTCCAATGGGGAAACAGAAACAAATAACCAGTTCACAAACAATAATATAATAAAATATCATTCAGAGTTAGAAAGTACTAAATATAAAATGTGAACTAAATTCCAGTGTGAGAGAGAACAACAGAAATCAGTAGCTAACAGTAATAGAATAAAATGCTCATGTGTGAGAGGAGAAAAGTTTAGGGAAATTCAATAGTTATTTGAAACAAACAAGGTCGTATTTGGCCAAAAGTAGCATAGCTCTACTTGCATTTGTACGACCTAGTAACCACGAGGTTACAGGTTCGAATCCCCCTCTCCTAATATTGTTATATCAAAAAAAAAAAAACGTCGTATTTGGAATAAACAAATTGTGGCTACATGAATGAACCTGATTGTAACCCTTTGGCCAAGTTATTGCAGAAGAAGAAAGTTGAAGTTCCATACTAACGCTTCACCCATTGGAAGTTCTTTCTTGCTTTCGCCTGTCCTGGCTTCTTCCTTTCCACGACACGTGAATCTCGTGTCAAGAAACCGGCTACGGAGCAACAAAAACAAAAAAGATCAGGCAAGAAAATAAGATATAAATGCTTAGTTTTCATCAAATGTAAACATTTTTATCTTACATGCTCGCAATGGAGGACGGAAATCTGGTTCCCAACACTGCAAGGCTCTGCTGATCCCCAACTGAACAGCTCCAACTTGGCCTATAATCCAGAAAGTTCAGAACTTTTCACTGCTCACTTGAGAACGCATACAATAATGTAGAGGAAAGGAAACTGGTATTTGGAACGGATGAAAGCAAAAAGTGGTATTTTTTAGTACTATAGACGTACAGGTTTCCATCCAACCATAAGACTAGCCAATCAATGAAATAATTATTTCCAATAAGAATGTACAAGGACATAATCCGCATACACAAGTGAGTGCACGTACACATATGTATGCGTAATATATACATATATATGACACAACCGCCACATATGTATGTGTATTATATTATATATACATATATATGACAAAACCACCACATATGTATGTGTAGAATATAAATATATATGACAGAACCGTTCACAGACAGTTATGGAACGATATATTCATCTTTCACTCGGCAACAATACAAACCAAGAAACGATACATCAAAAGTAATGAAGGGATTCCAACTCAATGTTGCATTCCACCTCAGCCCTACCCATCTGAATCCATACCAAATCTTGCAGATATTTTTTATATTTTAGTAGTACATTTCCTCTTTGAATCAATAATTGGACAGCAAGGAGGACTACTGTAAAAAACCTTTGTTTAACGATAACACCAAGATTCTGGGGATTCATCTTTTGTAGAGGTTTATGTTGAGGCACAATAATTGGACAGCAAGGAGGACTACTGTAAAATCCGCTACGTTGTTGCCCATCATTTTCCCTTGGCTGGCCTAATATGGAAAATGCCAATGCCATCGATTCGAACCAAAAAACCTCATCTGTTCTAAAAATGAAAACAAAGTGGGTTTGGGAAATTCAAAACCTATACTTTGTCCGATAAAACACTAATACTGTATGCAAACAAAGACTTTGGGTCGACTTCTATCAAAGGTTAATTTCACCTTGGTTGGTCTGTGGTTTGAACTTTGGGTTAGTGGAAGAATGGAGCCCTCAACAAAATTCTTCTCTTTAAGTCTTGTCCCTGCCTACTACCATCATCCCTCGTGAAGCTAAGATTGGATATCTATTTCGAAGAAGAAACAATTTCATCGATGATTGAAATTAAGCTAAGATATGGGATATCTACATCTTTATAGCTGCTGCCCAGGTGTCAGAGAGTCAGAGTTCCTAGGTCTTCTTTCATCCTTCTTTGGCTGGCATCTGAGAATGAGTCCTGGAGTTTTCTCACCCTCATCATTCCTTTGAGAAGGGGAAATTTATCAATTGGCTAATTATCCTCCCTTCTTTTTAGGGGTTAAATTTTGGTGAGAGGGAACAAGTGTATCTTAAACAACAAGAAACAATTTTATGGAGCCTGCAAAGACCTCTTTTCTTCATTTAGATTAGAGCCTTCGTTCTCCCATTTTTTTTGTTTTTTGCTTGCCACCTTATTATTGTTGTGGAGGTGTTTTTGTTATTATTTTCTGTAGGACCTCTTGTAACTAATTCACTCATCACTGAAATGAAATGCTTTTTGTTTCCTACAAAAGCATGATTAAGAAAAAATCATGATTCAAATTTTGATGAAAAATGAGAAGAAAGCACAAAAATGATTTAGTTTGCAGAAGAAAAGAGGATTTTTCATGTATAATAAAAAAGGGAAAAAAAAATCCATGATGTCATAATTTTAGAAAATATTAAAATACGACAAAAACTGGTCAATCAAGTGAAATTGATGACTTCAATCAGGTGAAATTGATGACTTCAATCAAGTGAAATTGATGACTTCAATAAAGTTAACTTATTGAAAACAGTCAAGTGAAATTGATTGAAAACAGCGAATTCAAGCGCATACATAACTCAGTAAAGAGATTTCATCCAGAAAAAAATAACTCAGTAAAGAGATCTAAATCGAAGAGTTAAACGTAATTCTGTATAAATTTAGGCTTACCTGTTGTACCACCTCCTTTAACAGTGCATTTGATATCCCAAAGGCCTAATGTTTTGGTCGCGGAGAAAGGTCGAAGAAGAGCAGCCCTACTATCAAGCATTGGAAAATAGACATCAAATTCTTTATCATTCACTATGAACTTGCCATTGCCTGGCTGAATCCATACACGGGCAATACTGCATTTCCTTTTTCCTGTGCCATATGATCTTCCTTTGTCATCTACCTGCCTCACCCTTGCTTTTGCAACCTCTTCTTGTTTCTGGCGCTCAATATCAGCTCGAGAGGATTTTCTTGTGTTTTTCTCATAACGCATATCCTCTAATTCACTTAGAGGGGGCAACCCTGCAATACCTTCCAAATCTTTCAAAGCAATCAAACTGTCAAGCATGTCATCTGTGATTCCTGATGCAGCAATAAGGTCTCCGAATGCGCGATTAGGACCTAGAGTTTGACACATTAAATAAATAAGAAAATTGATACAAATATGTGAAACTATTAAAGAAAGCATCCATGATCCAAATTCCAAACATTTACAATGCACCTGAGTAAACAAAAAGGAAACTGGATGGATTCTAAGCCACTTTTCTTCATATTAAAAATAGTCCTACTTAGCAAAGATGGTTAATAATTTATTTTGTAAAAAACCGAGCTTTTATCAAGAAAAATGAAAATACGTACACATGCATACAGAAAACACACCCACAAATGGAATACTCAGACCTCAACTACAACAAATGACTCCAATCCAAAAACAAAATAAAAAATGATACCAAGTTGATAATTGCATAGTTAATGGACGCCCATAAAGACACATTAAATGCCACCTCCTCTTACATCTTCTCCAAACACCTCTCAACACTGCTGAAATATTGTCACTCCTTTCGAGCCACACTCCCCGCAAAATAGCAAAACTACAAGCCTGCCAGAAAAAACTCTCCTTTTCCCCAAAATGTAAGTGAATAAGAATCTCCTCCATCAAAGAGCAACAATCCCTATTACATACACACCATGGCAACACCAAACAATCTAAAGTAGTGACTCCAAATCAAGAACCTCTTCCTAAAGTTTACAAAGGACCCACAACTGAACGTAAACACCACGGAAGAATGTTGTTGTGTTCAATGTAAGACTAGCGAGGCAAAGAATTTCATTTTCTTATGAATTGAATTATAACCTTTCAAAGAGAGGAAAAGACCGAGTCCCTGAGATAAGAGAAGGACAAATGACAGAGTAACCCTTCGATGAGTTAAGGCTCCCATAGAAAAACACTCTTATTAGAAACAGTAGAAATAAGGTCAAAGATAGTTTCTGAATTTTTTTCTTAAATTGTACCTTTTTTTTGAGAAAAAAAAAAATACAAAACAGGTAACCACGCCTGTCCCTAGACCACAAAAAAAAGAAAGAAAATTAAGTCAATGATAGTACTTTTCCCCCCTGTCAATGATAGTACTTTTCCCCCCTGTTTATCTTAAGATTTAAAATAGCTTCAAAGAATGATAGAATACCATTAAGATTATTAAAAGAGCCCTCCATCCTAGAGAAAAAAACAGAGGGTCTAGTTAGCAAACTAAAGGTGCAAGGTATGAAGCTTTCAAAACCCACCTAAAAGGCTAAAACACTCAACTAAACCTTCCTCAACACCTTTGTACACCACTAAAAACATCAACTACCAAAATGAAACTTAATAGGCGAGAAGGGATTTTCTTATCTCGAGCCCCTAGTTGCAAAAATCTTGCCTCTCGACCTCCCTATGACAAAACTGGAGAAACTAACCAATCCTATACAGTTCCAAATCTAATCTCTCTATTTCCAACCTCATAGTCTTCAAAAGTTTTAAGGTTTCTCACCTTCCAAAGGCTAAAACAAAAGTGTTAGCACCATAGTTCCATACAATCTTAGTGACGGCTTTAAAACTCCAACCTGTGAATATATCTCCAAAAGCCAATTGTCCACTTGCTTCTTCTAAAAATCACCGAAGTCATTTAATTAAATGTGCATCATTTTTCTTCTTTAGATTTCCACTATACATCATCGTTTAAACCACTGTACAGAGGAAAAATGTACAAGTTCTATGGTCTCCCTCATATCCATACTTTTGCCGTCTCAATATAAACACAAAAGCTCAATCCATGGTGGCACCTATCAAATAATTAATGTCCTATGGGTTTCCATGGCATCCATGAGTTGTAGGGTCAGGTTGTTTTTTATAGGAAAATGTGAGAAATATTACAAAGGAGATGGGGAATTTTATAAGAAACGATGCCAGTTAGTAATCAAATAACTAAGACTAGAATTGCTAAATGGTTGAGTCCTTTTGCTCCAAAATAAGGCTAAATGAGAAATAGAGTCATATAGAGTATTTCATGCATCCCTGTCATTGATCATTCCGATTCAGCCAAATTCTCCAAAAAAAAAAAAAAAAAACTGCCACAAAGTTGTGCCATAGGACAGCCGCATCATCCACAAATGGAGTTTTGGAGTTTTGAGTTTTGCAGTAATCCAACAAAAACCCGAGAGAATCCAATTCCCAAAGAGCAATAGCAACAATACATGATCGGAAAAGGTGATTTTGGTCTCCAAATCAATTTTTGCAATTAACACAGCAACCAGGAGAGAGGGCCCGAGGTCACTTAATCTGTAAGATGTCGTTAGAGTTAAGGCGCCCATGGCTAGCCTCCCATAAGAAAAATCGAACCTTTTAAAGGCACTTTGATTTCCCAAGACCCAAATACAATAGTCAAGGTGCACACAAGATGACTCGGACAGTCACGGATATCATAAAATAATAAACACAAAAGCTACGAGTAAGAACAACATGATCAGTCTGATAATAAAAATCATTGAATCAAAATGATCTGGAACACACCAATGCAACGTTCTACCGAACTGAATCCTCAAACAATACATACATATCTGTAATAAAGAAAAAAAATTTAAAAACATTATAGAACCTTCCCAGACTAGGGGGAGAAAAACTTGCCTTTAAGAATGGCAGTAAGTTCCTGCTCCTCCTTTTCGAGCTTCTTAGCGTCCTCACTGCTCTCACTACCCGCATCTCTAGATTCACCAGTTGCAACTGCATCCTCCTCAAGGTTAAAGACATCAGTCTTCTCCTCCTCCACCAAGCTCCACGCCTCGAATTTCTTCGCCGTAGCCCATTCACTATCGCCACCGCCATCTGTACTTCCCCGAATTTCCTTCTCCAACCTCGCAAAAACGTCCCCCTCGCCCCGATTCCCGTCCTTCGACCCTAACCAGGAATCGTCGTTGCTCGGAGCAGCAGCGACATCCGCAATTCCATCGAGGTTGTCGGCTTCCTGATTGAACAATTGATCGAAACTTGCGTCGTTTTCCTGTGTGATTTTCCAGAGATTGCTCGTGGATTGGTCTCTGCTTCCACTGTTGTTGTTGTTGTTGTTGTTGTTATTAGCAAAGTAGAATCGGGGAAGAAGATTAAAAGTAGGAGTTGGAGGTTTTGTGGAAATGGAGGCGAGTAATCTGAAATGGGAGGGTTTAGGGATTAAACGAGAAAGCATGGCGGAATTTGAGAGATAAGAGAGAGTACAAGGAGTGGCGACGGTGAGCGACGGCGGTGAACAAAACGAGCGGAATCAGATCAGATCTAATTAACCGGCGGTGAACAAAAGGAGTGACGACGGCGGTGAGCGGCGATGGGAAGAGTTTAGAAGGGTTTTTGGTACACAAGGAAGACTGTGTTTGGGAAACGCTCAAACCCAATTTGCAAGAAATGACCCATCAAATATTTGGGTTTTCAACCCAACAAAAATAATTTGGAAAATTAGTCCATTTCTCACTGTATGGGTTATTTTGGTTGTGGATAGAATATCAATTTTTAAGATGAATTTGGATGTTTATTCCATTTTAATCGATATGATTGGTTGTACCGACTTAGGATAAATATAATTAAAATAAATCAATTTTTTAAAATTATTTATAAATAAAAGGTGATGCATTTGAATTTTTATTCTCACACTTTTTTTAACAAAGTACTAAATAAAAAGAAGGGTAAAATTATTTTGCATCACCAAAATTTCATTTTGATATCTGATCTTTTATTTTTATTTCACCGTTATCCATCAATTTTTAAATATACAATTTTAATTTTTCAACTTTCTAAAATAAAAATAAAAATCAAATTGTTATTGAGTTAACAAAAAAACTTTAATTAAAGTTAAGAAATGATTTATTATTTTTGTTTTTTAATTATTGTCCAACAAAAAAAGCCAAAGAGGATCCCATTTTCACGTTACACAAGACACAAGGCTAAACCACGTGTTGAATCCAACCAACCAGTACCCGCCACGTCCCGACCGTGACCGTCAATCCCTCACAGCCCGCCACGTACCCACTTTCCCCGCCACACGTAAAACTGCAATCCCCTTCTTCTTCGTCTTCAACCAAAATCCCTAAAAAAACTCTCAAGAGATTCACAATGTCCGGCGGGGTGGGCCCTACGTGCACCGACATAAGTCCACCATCGGAGCAAGAACTCCTCCTCAAAGAATCATGCGACGATCCGAAGGGACGGATGAGAACAGGGCCGGCGCCGCCGAGGAAGGCGGCGGCGTTTCTGAGTTTCCGGCAACTCAACACGCTTGCGGTGGTGGTGATCTTCTCCGCCAGCGGGATGGTGTGCGCCGAGGATTTGGCGTTCGTGCTGTTCTCCTTGGCGTACATGTACTTCATTTCCAGAGCGGCGTTTCCCCGGCTGGAGCGCGGCAGCGGCGTGGAGGAGGCGGCGGCGGTGTTTGGGCCGGAGAACAGGACGCTCCGCCTGTACGTGTTTTTCGCCGCCGTGGTGGGGCTGTTTTTGCCCATAGCGTACATTCTTGAAGGGTTCTTTGAAGATGATAAGGAAGGAATCAAAGCCGCATCTCCTCATGTGTTTCTTCTCGCCAGCCAGGTGAATTATCCTTTCCTCTTCCAATTCAACTCTGTTTCTTGAGTTTTATTTAGTACAATGTGGGATGACGGATCGACGAATTCCAACCACAAACCTCATGATTACTAAGGGCTCCTTTGATAACCTTATCGTTTCTGTCTTTTATTTCGGGTAAGAAATAAGGAACAAAAACAATTACCAAACACATTATTGTTTCTTAATCTAATAAAACAAGAACCAAGAAACAAGTAACAAGTAAAAGTAACAAGATCGTTATCAAACGAGTCCTAAGAGGTCAAAATGCAGCTAAACTATGGTTCTGGTTTTATGTTTCTTGACTTGGAATATATTCTGGTCTTGTATTTTGTAGTTACTATTATTTTTTGATAAAGCATAAATTGATTCATATATATTTAGGTTGAACTAATTCTAGTTGTAATTAGTTAATAATAATAAATAATACAAGTAACTTTAATTATTTCTTTTAAAGTAAAATGTAGAAGACCAAAAAAAATGTCAAGGATTAATTAATGCATTAAGTAAACAAATTTAACTCACAACAAGAAAAGCAATAATCAAGATGAAGATGTCATGAACTTAAAGTAAAAACAGAACATGAAGGCCCATTTGATAACTATTTTGTTTTTGGTTTTTAAAATTTAAGCCTATTTTCACTCAAATTTCCTACCATGTGTTCCACCATTCCTATTCTTGTATCTCTTCTTTCTTAGAAAAGTAGGTGAATATTAATCGACTTTTGAAAACAAAAACAAACTTTTGAAAGTTATTTTTTTTTGTTTCCAAATTTTGGTTTAGTTTCTACAAATAGATGTGAGATGTAGACATCATGTAAGAAAAAACATAAGGCAAGTAGACTTAAATTTCAAAAACCCAAAACAAAAAATCAAATGATTATCAAACGGGGCCTAAAGAATAACCATCTATCTAATGAACATTTTGAGAATAACCATCAATGCGTACTGATGATGGAATTTGGGAAAATATTAATGATGAGAATACTTTAATGGTATGTTTAACAGGTTTTCATGGAAGGCGTTGCGGGGAGGGACAGATTCTCGACGCCAATCCGCGTATTCGTGCCAGTTTTCTACAACTCGAGAAGGATCTTCACCTTGGCCGAGTGGCTGCGGGACGAGTTCGCCAAGGAAGACAAGGAGTACAGTGGCTCGGCACGGCGACTGTTGATCGGAAAAGCGCTTGCTGTGGCCAACATGGCGCTTTGGAGCTTCAATCTATTTGGGTTCCTGTTGCCTGTGTATCTGCCAAGAGCTTTCAAGAGATACTATTCTCTTCTCAAATCCAAAGATTGAGAGCTTTTTTCTTGTTTGTTTTAAATGCCAGACTTTGTGGAAGAACAATTAATGTTGTGCTCATTTTTCATTAAGATAGCAATAGTTTGGAGTCTTTCAATTGTAATTGAAATTTTAAATGTCTTCTGTCTCTGCACAGTGAAAGACCTTGTCCATGTAATATAGTGGATTTTAAAAAAAATGAAGAAAAAAATAGATCTTTTGGTTTCTAGATATTCTTCTGACATATTGGAGGTTTGAATTTGGTTTTTAATGAATCTCTTGGTTTGGTGTATATAAAGTTGGCATTGACATTAGCATTAGCACTGCGGTGGTGAGAGATATGCCTGCAAATTATTATACAATTATGATTTTATTTTTGAAGATCAATGACTAATCAAGTTTAATTTCACTAAGCACTTCCTTTTAAAATAAAGTTATACTCAAAAGTTTTGAAGTGGTAGTCTGGAAACTTCAAATCTAGGACTAATAATGTAGTTTTATCCCCTTTTCCCCCAAGGATGAGGTGAAACATTGAAGCACAAACTTATTTATTCATTTTTAAAAAAATATTTATTTGTTTTCGCATAAGAAAGCTAAACTTCTTAAATGGATAACGTCTTATTTTAGTTTCTAAGGACCTAAATATTTGTTCAAATTGGTTTCTCAAACTTTCTCTAACTAGATAAAAAATTAAAAATAATAATAATAAAAAATCATGGCAAAATAGGTTTGAGACCAATCTCAAGATTTTAAACAATTAGTTTATATTTGAGTTTTTAAAATTTAGCTGGTTTAGTCCATTATAATAGTATCATTTATTGTCCCTACAATAAAAAAAGATAATCTAAAACTATATAAGCAACCTACCTTTTATTTTCCCAAGGTGGATTTTTTAATCAGTTTCTTCCAAAAGAGTGGGTTGAATAGGCCACTCTGTGAGATTACTCGCCTAGGGTTCAACCAAAGTCCAATGCTACCTATCCTTGGGCCAAAGCAAGGGCTGGTCAACTTAGGGCTCAATTGTGTCCACCTCCACGAGCCTTTCCAAACCTAGACTCTTTCCCCTTCAAAGGACGGTAAGTTTTCAAGGCAGGTTATGTACATTTTGACTATTGTCACAAAATAATCTGCATGACCCTGTAACATTTAGATGTAAAGAATTATGTAGAAAATTAATTTCTAGGCATGTGATGACTATGGATCGAACCTATAACATTTCGGTTCCTCAATACTTTCGTGAGCTCTACATCAACAATTCATGATGTTTATAAAATTCAATAGACACGATCCTAAAACTTATAGGTCTGGATTGATAAACATGTATACAAGTGACAGAATCAAAATGACCATCTTCCCTTTGTTATCACCAAAACTGCTTCACTATTGAATGACAAAATTGAGGTTACAAACAAATGGAAAGAATCAAGATACCATTTTTATGCCACGGTTATTAATTTCAACAACACATAATGCTGGCTCATGTTACAAACAGACAAATAGAAAGGAAACCAAAGACTAAACAAAGAAAAAAGGCTCAGGAAAAAGGGACGAGACGATTACGCTCTGCAGTTTTTCCTTTCCTCGCTCTCTTTCCTTTTATGACTCTCTCTTTCACTTCTCTTCTCTGCCATGCGAAATCCCACAACACGAAAATTTGCATCTTCCTCATGTAATAATGGCCTATAAATCTTCCCATAGGCCATTTACACTGCAATCTTGCAAACTCTTGCTTCCTTCCAAGTTTTCAACAGTAGCTTTTTCCAGAATCGGGCTCTTTCTTTCAAATAAACTGAGGTATTGTATTTCGAGTTTCGAATCAACTGAGCTACTGCATTCATGTACCGGGAAGCAGATCGTCTCTAACTGACACTACCTCCTAACTCTGATAGGAAGACTGCTACCTCCTATCAACACCTGCTCTAGACATATCAAATAAATGCAAGTCACTCGGGTAGCCCTACTCGTAAAACATGAACTTCATGCTTATCTAATTTTCAATTGCCAGCAGAGCTCTAGCTTGTATAACCATGAGCTACATGTTCGAATCCCCATTTTCCCAAATATTGTTGAATAAAAAAAAATACATAAAAACTCAATTGCGCGATCTAGTTTAGCAACTACCTAAAACCACTGCTCCGCCCCAAGATTTTGTGGCAATCCATTTCAATTGTACCACCCCGAAATCTATTTCAACTATGTCGAGGTGCGCGCAAGCTGGCCCAAACAGTCACGGATATCAAAACAAACAAAAAATTGTATTACCCCAAAATAGTGTTTGATTCTCAACTGAAAATCACCTAGTTTTGAAACAATCAGTATCCCGCCTTTGTACTTAAATATGACATTACCACAATTCAAGACACTCTTCTAAGGATATGAAATAATTAAACACAAAACTTACTTGTGAATCTGGGTGATGAGCCATTGCCATTTAATACTGTCACCAGTTTTCTTTCTTGGCCTAGTGACAAAATTTCTTGCACTCTTTCTGGCCAATCTGAATTCAATCTTCTTGCAAAGTCTTCTACTTCCCTGCATCCAAGAGATCGATTAACTTGAATCGTGACCAAAAGAAGTTTATTTCGAGGACAAATGCTATCAACTACTACACACTACAGAAAAACATGAGTCGGACTTCAGTAAGGCAGGAGACTAGAACAAAAAACATATTTTCTTCATATAAACAAAAACGTCTATTTGAGACAACATATGTTTTATACAAGGGAATGTAAGGCATGTAACTTGAAGTAGTGTATGTCACACTGATGAAAGATTTTCCATAATTAAACTATCCATGTCAGTTGTCTCGTGTTAAACGAGAATATAAAATCCTGGGCTGGGGTAGCCCAGGGGTATTTGAACTATTATTTCAGCGGTATTGTATACCCTCCCCATGAAATTTGAAAAGAATGATTTCGTGCCTGTAGGCTATATGGCTTAGGGTTTCTAATGGCTTTTGAATTGTTTCTTAAACTTATTTTTCTTAAGAAACAAATCAAGATGAATCATTGAAGAACGGCACCAGCTAGCAAAAACTAAGGGAGAAGATGTCCCTTAACCCAACTAAGGGTCATATAAAAGCCCAGGAATCTAATTTCAAAGTGAAAGTAGAGTATTAACAAAAAAGGTTGTAATGCGATCCAATTAGGGGTCACACAATAAACGGTACATAATCAAATAAGCATTTTTATATATCCGCGAGTGTCCGAATCAGCTTATGCGTACTTTGACTATCCTCACGGGACATAAAACTTGACTAGATGTCAAGGAAACCCGTAGAAATTTATTTCCTAGGTAGGTGGTCACCGTGGATTGAACCGTAAAAATGTATTTCCTAGGGTACAATACAACATTTATGTAACATATTTAACCTGTCGAGTTCCTCCTTCATTGCAGGATCTAGATCATCATAAATATCAGCATCATCGAACTCGATCTTAGGTGAATATATGGCAGCTGCTGAATCCTGTGATTTCACTGTTCTACTTGGAGATGCCCCCAAAATGTTATTGAACTCATTATTCTGGCAACAAGAAGGAAGAGCATCCAACTCCTAAACAATGTAAGAAAGTAAAATTCAATAATCACAGCTACTTCTGATGTGAAAACAAAACTTTTATCAGACAGAAGGACGCTTGTTTAGAGTCTAGACTAGCCAAATACAAAAAATCATGCACAGATGCAAACCCCTATTTTATCGTGGTTCCCATTTTCATTGGTTGACGAAGAATCCTTCTGTTGATCTTTTCTCCTCCGATTTTTCTTTTTGTTTTTGTTTGTTTTAACTGTCTTCGAATCTGCATGTGGAATAGTAGAGGTTGATTACAAATAATAAATTAGAGGCATTTGCACTGAGAATCTCAAAAGAGTATAAGTAGCAACTTCTCTCTCCATGTTAATATGAAATTTGTTGCAAGGCCTCGACCCAAGAGACAACAAGAGATTTTATAATTAACCTCACTCGTGGGTTTTGAACCTAAGACTTCCAAATGAGCATACTTTGGAGATCCCAAGGCACCAACAAAGCCTCCCCTTGGGGACCACTAATTCTTATATATTGCAGAACTACTTAACAAGGGAAGTAAAATTCAAGGTGCAAGACGGATTCTAGAGCTTGAAAAGAAGAAAACAACCAAGTTAAAAATTAAGACCATGAAATGAGACAGAAAGAAAAGAACAAGTGAGCAATCTTCAAGTACCTCTGTCTCCTCCATTTATAAATGACAAAAGGTCATCGACTGATCTATCATCCACCCGCTCCTCAATCTCAATATTCTGAAAGTTGTGAAAAATAACAAGCTAAATCGCTAGTAGGATTAAAATTGTATAACACAACTAAATACTAATTGCTTTGGAAAGAACTACAAACAAGGACATGAACAAAATAGCTACAAAATATAGATTTTGGTAGGATACTTTTAGGCTCTATAGATATTGTAATTTTCATTTTCTTAATTAGACAACACATCATCCTCTTTGTCCTAAAGTATATCATTGATTTAAGTATTGTTTTCCATTAAAAAAAGGTAATGCACCTTCAATTTCTCTCTTTCTCTTAATTCTTTCCTCTTCCGTGCATATAATCGATTTAAGAGCCGAATACGTGGATCGTCTGTTATGTTACGCAAGGGCTCCAATTTCTCCTCCTGTAAATGAAATATAAGTGAGACACTTAAACTGAATATGTGAGTGTGTGCGTTGGGGTGTGGGTGTATCACTTGTAATGTATAGGACGCACCTCTGTGAGATCATCAGGTAGGTGAAATGTCTCCCTTATCTCCTCTGGAGTCTTTCCTTCAATAATTCGAGCAAGTGCTCGGCTAGTTAGATCAACCAAAGGTTTCAATTGGAGGCTATCGGCAGCAGATGTCAACTCACATAGCTTTTTTGTATCCATGCGAATGAATTTCTCATCAAATATTTTACGCTCCTATGGCAAAGAATAACTCATGTTCATTTGTAATATGACTACTGAATTGTCCATAAGTAACAGCATCCATTCAATCTCCACAGCTCCATAACTGATAATAGTGATTAGAGGTCAGAACAGGTTCAGAGATATACTGACCTTATTGGAGCGACCCGATACTTGATGGAACCTGCAATAGTCAAGAATTAAGGCTAACATAGCAGGATTCACTCGCTGCGGTATAGATATTGCATAATTTTTGGAGGATCCCATCCCCGTTTGGAGTATTTCCCGACAAATCATAGGGCAAAACATAGCAACCTCTTCTTCCACTTCTTGTATTGAGCCATCAGCAGTTTGAAGCCAAACGTAAGACTTCATCTGGAACAATTTCACATTCCACACAAAACAAAAACTAAGCAACGGATAATGAAATGGTTGATGCAGCAACTCAGATGAATGTAGTTTTTGCTTAAACTATCACCTACCATGTACTGACCATCAAAACCCATAAGGAGATTTTCAAGTAGCTCTAAATGCATTAAATGCATATGGTTCCAAAAAAATAAATGCATATGGTTATTGCCTTATTGGTTCCAAAAAAGTGCTTGAGATGAAAAAAAAAATCACAGAAAATTTTGGCCTTGTTCTTAAACAAAGAGATTTTGGACCTAGCATAAATTTACAAAGCAGTGTACCTCAGGTTTGACTACCGCCAGAGCACTTTCTGTCATCTGATGTAGCACTGCTGTAACTATTACACTCTTTCAGGAACAATAATATTAAGCACTTTGAACCTCGCCGAAATTAGGGAGTCATATAGAAAGTTAGAAACAAATATTCTACTTCTTCAAGGTCTTAGCTTTGTTAAGATTCTCAGCTCTTTATCAATACTGCTAAAGTGGATAAAAGGTGAACCCAGACAAACATGTCTGTTATCAATAATAGAACTTTAGAGAACTAGCTGCACCATACAGAGGGTACTCAATCAAGAAGACTAGCAAATAACCAAAAACCTGAGACCAAGAGAAATGTAAGCGAGCATTAATGAAAAGATATGCAAACTTTGAAAAGATATGCAAACTTTATATCAACCACTCGCAACATGCAAGCACAAACTATATTCATACTTGGTTTTTATTTTTTTATAAGACACTGAGCTTTCATTGAGGGAAAAAAAAAAATATATATATAAAATTTGGATTAACTACATACTTGTTACATGTCAACATAAAAGGACACGCCATACCTTATACACAAGTAAGAAAAAATGATGCCGATTAACCAACCAAAACTCATTGTTTAGAGCAGAGCATCATGTCTTAGCTGACTAAAGATATACACTCTGGTTCAGTTATTAACCTTCTTCCTTAACATGGAAACCTGAACTATGGTTCAGGAAGATCACAGAAATTTCGAAGAGGAGTAAAGCCGAGTTCGAATATGATGTTTCAATTTGGCAGCTAGACTCAAGGCTTCCTAGTAGTGCTCACTTTCCAGTTTTCAACTAGTAGTGCTCAAAGCTAAATTCACTCTTCCTAATTTGTTAAAAAAATTGATACTATGTTCTGTTTACTCAAGGTAATAGTAATATGAAAGTTTCCTACCTTAGGATGGATTAGTTAATATGTATCATTGTATAGACAGGGGTATAATAGTTTTTTCAATTTTTAAACCAGAAAATCAGAGCCTCACTCCACTATACCCGGGGGCACCCGCGGTCCGCGCCCATCCTAAGGTCCGAACCCTGGAGACAACAAAAGATTTTACAATTAAGCTCACTCGTTGGGCTCAAACCTGAGAGCTTTAAGAAAACATGCTTTGAAAGACCCAAGCCTCGAGAGGGAGGTTATCGTAATATGTCAAAGAGTAAGTAGGAGGGGAGGTTATAAATAGAGTGAGAGGGTTTCAGAGTAGTCACGGACTCACGGATGTGTTTAGGACGTTAAGGCTTGGGTTAGCATACTCAAGAGGGAGGGGATTCTAGGGTTCATATCTAGGGTGTGCCTTGTATCTTTCACATTTCTTTCAATATAATAGAGATCTGATATTGTATGGATTCTATGGAATCAGTGTCCTTACATAATACATATGAAACATGATCAAAACTTCTACCCATAAGAAGATACTCTAAATATAATTATTTTGGGTTCTTTTTCCTCTGGAATAAAAGATAAAGTAATCATACTCCGTTGCAACTAAAAGGATAAACCTTTCAAGAAGCAGTCAATCACAATGGTCTAACTAAATATAATTATTTTGGGTTCTTTTGCCCCATTAATTGCATTATTCTATGCTTATATCTAACAACACCTGAAATACTGTTAAATCGCGATTCAAATTTCCGTGCATTAGATAGATAACAAGAAGGGAACCCTGCATAGATACTTGAATGAATCAACTTCAACCGTAGCTACTGACACTCTAATTCTAACGAAAAATCAGGCACAACACAGTGAGAAGTTCCAGAAATTCCATGCCATAAAAGATACAACAAAAAGTCGATGAAATCCCAAATCCTCTGCTGCCCAGATTTCAATTAAGAGAAAACAGTAAAATGTGACAACTGAAAGAAACCACCCAATACCAAAAATTCAACAGTCAACACCCATTTTATCTTTCTCTCTTTCTCCCAAAAATAAACAAATCTCATGAATTAGAATCAGAAATCATATCCAATCAGGGCAAATTAAATCAATGAACGAGTCCATTTCTAATTCAAGAAAACCCTTCTTGGGCGTTGATGAAATGAATCAGAATCCCAACCAACAGGAGCTTAAGAAGCTTAGATTCTGTAGAACGCGATAGAGCTGAAAACAGGGGGGAAACAGAACACAGAAGAGAAATGCAAAAAATGGTACCTTGAAAATGGAAATGTTGCAGAAAAAAATGAAAGATTTGAGGAAGGAGGGAGTGGAGCTAGGGTTTCAGAGCAGTCTCTGTTGCTGATATTCTGCACTTTCAGTTTTTTTTTTTTTTTTTTTTTCTTCTCTCTCTCTCTCTATTACACCTAGCAATTTGTGTGCGGTTCGTGTTCGGCACGTGAGCTCTATCAACGAAGGTGACCGCCGCACGTGATGGTAGTTAGGGTTTCTGGTGGAATACGGAAGCCGCCCTTTCGGACTTTATCTCGCCGCCGCATATGGCCTGGGTCGGGTCGGGGTCGGATCTTGGGCCTACCACGCGTATTCAATTATTTTTCTTTTCGGTTAAATAAGACTTTAATTGGTTTAATTTTCTTTTTTTAGTACATATTCAGGGTAAAATAAATACCAATTTTCGAGATTGAATTTAATATTGTTGCAATTAAACTAGTTTACAATCAAATAATAAAATTATAAATTCATTGGGTAGTATTCAATTTTCTAAGTATTAAGCTAATTGACTTAATATTTCCTTATTAAATTCTCCACCTATTTTCCAAACACGTTTGAAATTTTTGTCAATTTTTATATAATTATTATTTTTAGTTCTATGTTAATTGCATTCTCTACCATGAAAATTTTTATATAATTATTATTTTTAGTTCTATGTTAATTGCATTCTCTACGCATTTCATGGTCCGTTCAACAATTTTAATACAATTAAAGATAAGTCGCCAATAAAAAAAATATTAAAGACTAATTTTTTCTAAAAAAATAAATTTAAGAATGGAAATCAAACCAGTCTCAAAATATAACTAAGACTTTTAAAAGTAGAGTCATTTGAGGTTTCATCTCTTTAATGGCCTAGATTGAGTGTTTAATTTAAGAGGTGTGTGA
The DNA here is from genome assembly GCA_037832685.1 of Sicyos baderoa. Classification (NCBI taxonomy): domain Eukaryota; kingdom Viridiplantae; phylum Streptophyta; class Magnoliopsida; order Cucurbitales; family Cucurbitaceae; genus Sicyos; species Sicyos baderoa. Next base: position 9,500,718 of record JBBMEF010000028.1, on the reverse strand, counting down.
TTACTCATATATATACATATATAATAAAGCGAAGCTCCGATTTTTCGGTTTAAAAATAGAAGAGAGAGATACGGGAATGTGGTTGTTTGGCAGGAAAGGGGCATCTGGGTTTTCAGCTTCTTCTACAGCTGAAGATGTTACAGAAGGAATCAATGGAACGGCTCTCACTGCCATTGTTACAGGTCATTTTCCAATCTCCACATTAATATAAATATGATTTGAGTTCAATTAATCAAGGGATTGCTTCATTTTCTTATGAATTTTGTTTCTATTACAGCTTATTTTTTTTGTTTAGCTCAGACTGGTAGGAGGAACAAAACACGAATGTTGAACTTAACAGGAATGAACTTCCAACCTTTTCGTATACATCCACCTTGAAATGTCTTGTTTCGTGGGATAAAAATATTTGTTTAGAAGAAAACACGGAATTCAAAGACTTTTTTTTTCTTTTCTTACCCTTTTACCGGGAAGAGATCAAGTCATAACGTAGTTAAGTAATTTTTTTTAAGGGGTCGTTCACCTTTTAAGTTCATGAGGGGTAGAAGCGTCGTTTTAAGTTTTTGTGGTTAGGAGCATTACATTTATGGTTCAAGCCCTAGTTAAAAAGTTTAATAACTAGCTTAAAATCCTTGTTCTGTAACTTGAAATTGACTTGGGTGAGCAATGCCTTCCCAATACTTAATTGATAGACAATGAGCATAATGAGAGGAGTGTGATTAGTCTCCTCTTTTGGAATTTCCTAATTTAGGCCCCATTTGATAACCATTTTTATTTTTTATTTTTAATTTTTCAATTTAAACCTACAACAATTACCTTACTATGAGTTTTTTCTTACTTGGATATTTACATTTTACCTATGTTTTAAGAAACCAAACCAAAATTTGGGAAAAAATAAAAGTAGCTTCCAAAAGCTTGTTTTTGTTTTTAAAACTTGGTTAGCATTCACCTACTTTCTCAAGGAAAGATGGATACATTGTAGGAAACTTGAGTAAAAATAAGCTTACATTTCAAAAACCAAATGGTTATCAAACGGGCCCTTAGTGTTGGATGTACATTTTAAATGCTTCCCTTTTTCTCATCATAAGGTCTTCTGCATAGCACAGGTGCATCAAGTGGCATCGGCACCGAAACTGCTCGTGTCCTTGCATTGCGCGGTGTACATGTAGTAATGGCAGTTAGGAATGTGGCCACTGGTAGAGAGGTTCAAGAAGCCATTGTCAAGGAAAACCCAAAAGCCAAGGTTGATACCATGGAGCTGGACCTGAGCTCAATGGAATCTGTTCAGAAATTTGCATCAAACTTCAAGTCATCGGGTCTTCCACTGAACATTCTCATGTAAGATCACAAACTATACTAGGGATTCTATGTTACATTTTCAATTTCAAACTATGTCGATCTTCTCATTCCTTCATCTAGCTTATGATCTTCGTGTACCATTTATAGACCGAATGACACCCTATGAAAAATTGTGTCGATGTTTCCACATAATAAAAGTGATGTAAGAGACACCTCTATATTTCAAGATGATCTAATTTTCTCATTACTAGTAGATCCGTAATCCAAAAAAGTGTTTGTGATTGTTCGAAAAGAAATGAGAAAAATATACGTTAGAGCTAGGATAATTAGTATGAGTTCCACATAACACAGATAAAATATAGGATCTAGCTCTATAGTATAGAGTACCTCACTAATTAAGAAGTAACCAAGAATCTACTATTTCTGTTCCTGTGGTTTCTCTAATTCATTTTACTAAATGAGAATTTTCTCTTTCGTATACGCAATTAGCGTAAATGCTTGTCCGTGTGCATGAATAAACTATTAGCAAAAAGAGGAGAAGACTGCACATTTACATCCATTGTTATCTTCCTGCAGTAATAATGCAGGAGTCATGGCAACTCCGTTCCTTCTCTCGAAGGACAAGATAGAATTGCAGTTTGCAACAAACCATGTGGGTAAGTGATACGTTTTGGGCCTTAGCTGAAATAGGAATAGTTAGAGGGGGCATATGTGCAATTAGTTAGGAAGTTTGTTAGGGTTTTCAATTATAAATAGATAGGAGCACTTGGGCTTTGGGGTGTGCACCCCTCAAGATCTCAAGTTCGAGGCAATGGTGGAGATTAATTTCTTAGGTGACCCCAATTTCGCTTCTGGTCCTACGATGTATCCCGGTGCCACAATTTAAGGATGGACCAGTGGTCCCCCGAGTCTAAAGGAGCAAAGCTCCAAATTCCCGGGTTATAAAAAAAATTACAAATAGAGGGGAGGGTGAGTGAGGAAGGGATCCAAAATATTGAGTAAAGGTTTAGTGTGCTCAAGAGAAGTGTTCTCCAGAGATGGGAAGTTCCAAGTCCTATTAAAGCTTAGTTTATCTGGTAGTTTTTTTATGTTTTGATATCAATATAGACCTTGGATCTTATCAATAAGTACGTCATCAATAGAAAATGGCTAATTGTTTATCTCTTTTGTAGTGGATGATATATAGTCATTTTTTATCAATGGTGCTCTAATACTTCCTCTCTACAGGACATTTTCTTTTGACAAATCTATTGTTGGAGACATTGAAAAAGACAGCAACAGAAAGCAACAATGAGGGAAGGATTGTCAATGTCTCATCACGACGACACCAATTTACGTATCGTGAAGGAATCCGATTTGACAAAATCAATGATCGATTAGGGTACCTCTTTCTATCACCCTTTTCTATAATTCATTTTCTTCCAGCATAAGTTGATGCTTGAGTCCTTCAGTACATTTTATGTTTGTTCTCATTTGAGGACTATGGAGAGCCAGAGAACATCCACAGCATCAAATATGAAGATCATTTACTTGCTACTTCTTGGCTTACAACCTCTAATATATAGAAAGTTAGAATCAAATTCCTGCAAATAACCATTTCTATGCTATGGTTGTGTGGAACAAATTTTAAATGTATAATCTTCTATGTACTACTGATATTCATTCTATACAGTTATAATGGTCTTTCTGCATATGGTCAATCGAAGCTTGCTAATATTTTGCACACTTCTGAACTTGCGAGACAGCTGAAGGTTCGTGACATATTTGTTGAATTCTCTAGAGTAACATTTTTATAGCTTTCAGCACCAAAAAATGGTTCATTATTATCATTTAGAGATTGCATAGTTTTCCTCCGGCTATGAAGAAATCTAGTAAAAGGTTTTTAATTTTGGGTTGAGCGTAAGATTTTATTGGGATGTCTCGGGTTCAAAAATCTTCCCCTGAATTATTTTTTATAATTCACTTGTTGGGTCTTGTGCTTTCAAGCCGGTAGCATTAAGCATGGTTAGCCCTTATCATTTTTTTTAGATATCCGTGAGTGTGTACCGTCTTGGTTAACTTACGCGTAGACTATTTTTACGGGACAAATTATATGTCCCTAAAACATTTGGTTGTGAATGATACTTATAGAAAGTTATTCCCTAAGTAGGTGATAATGGATTTAACTCATAACTTTTTGATTCTCCAAGGTTCTTTTGGTTCGACCACTAGGCCAGTCCCAGGATGGTTTTAACACTTTTCATTGAAACCACTGTCTGGTGTCGTTTCTACCATTTCCAAGGTTCTAAAGCAATCATTTACTTCCTAAAACAGGCAGAAGGGGTGAAAATAACTGCAAATTCACTACATCCTGGAGCAATTCATACTAACCTATTTCGTTATCATCGCCTCATCAACGGTATCGAGTCTCTTCTATCTTATAGTATTTAGTAGTATCCTCTGATTGATTTCATAAAGTCGAGAATTTGAGCTCCTTTGTCCTAATGACTTGATTATTTCATCTCCAAAGGATTCTTGCCTGGTTCTCATTGTGCTTTGTCACAGTATACAGTTTTTTGGTGATGCAATGCTGATTCATCACATATGCTTTTTTCTCAAAATACTTTCCTTTTGTCTTCGAATTTGGTACAGGTTTTCTTGACCTTCTGGGTAAGCATGTCATGAAGAATGTACAGCAGGTAATGGTCTACCTCAAAACGGTTGATTGATATAATTAAATTTAAGAAATTTACTCCAACCCACTAGTTTAAGCTTTTAGGTTGATTGGTAGTTTAACATAATTTAACATGGAATCAGAGTCCATAAGACCAAATGAATATTCGGTCCAATAAAATTAAAAATTGAGATCCGATTCAAAATTGGTGAGCCCAAATGAGGCGGGGCATGTTCGGATCCCACATCGGAAAAGTGTCATAGTAGCATATAAGTATGATGGACTACTTCTTTCACTACCAATTAATTTTGATACGGATTTCCATACTATCTAATAAAAACCATAAGCACAAAAAAAAATTGAGTTCATCATGTGTGGTGGAGCAATCTGAATCTCTAATATGTTTGCTTAGGTTGACATGTGCACAAATTTATAGGTCTCGTTTTTATTGTTCTCTCTGCATGATTATCAAATCAACTAGATTCCTAAGTTAAAATTACTTTTGACCGTCCCTAAATTATGGCATCGAGATATAAGAACAGAAGTAAAATTGGGGGTCGCCTAGGAAATGACCTCAAGGAGCAAGGAGGCAAAATTACTTTTACAATATTAAAAATTGCTTTGAAATATGTTTTTAATTTTCAGGGAGCGGCAACAACGTGCTACGTTGCATTGCATCCACAAGTGAAAGGGATGAGTGGGGAGTATTTTGCTGACAGTAACATAGCCAAAGCAAGCTCACAAGCCAATGATAGTGAATTGGCAAAGAAGCTGTGGGACTTTACCCAGAAGTTGATAACCAAAGGTTCAGAAATTCCTTAACAACTCAGAGTATTGTTTAGAATAAAATAAATAATTGTATCTTATTCATTCAAAATAACTGTATTTTTATAATTACTAACCATCCTAGAGTGATTTAATGGTCATAAAAGATCTTAAGTAACTAGAGGTGATATGTTCGTTCTATGATGATCACATACCTAGAAATTAGGCTAAATTATAAAAAATGCCCCTATACTTTGAAGATTGTCTAAAAAATGCCCCTAAACTTTCAAAAGTATCAAAATTATCCTTGAACTTTAACAAAAGTTTCAATAATACCCTTACCGTTAAAATTGGATGGAATCCATTAAAAATTGATTCCAAAAATACCCCTAAACTTTTAAAATGTTTCAAAAATACCCC
>JBBMEF010000028.1:9474250-9495484 GCA_037832685.1 Sicyos baderoa | reverse complement strand
TATTTGCAATATTTTTAAAAAGTTGCTATAATTCTAATGCAGAGTAGGAAAATTGTTATACAGCGCAAATTCCCTAATAAAAAACTGTGGCAAGTAAATTAGGTCACAAAATTATTCTTCAACATTATGTTTAAATTTTCATTGAAATGTTGATAAAGTTAAGCCATATTTAAAATTGAGCAAAACTCCTTTCTAGGGAGCCCTACTTTTTTGTTGGTGTGATACCATTAGGTAACAAAAAATTATATAATCTCCACAAAAATTTATATAAATTTTGATATTTTTTATTTATAAAGTAACTTTTTATACGAATTTTGTATGTATTTAAGAAATCTCAACAAGTATACTCGACGGCATTAATGTCTACGTAACAACTAAGAGGTCATGAATTTAAATCACTCACTCATTGTAACCTAAAAAATAAATAAACGGAATCTGAATAGAGTTAGTGTAATCGTGGTGAATATTCATTGGCTTAGGATTTTTTATGGAAAATAATGTTAACAGGTTTCAAATGGGAGGATGTGGATATTGGTGATTGGTCTAAATTTTATTGATGTATACTTGAGGAAAGGAGTGTACAAGGCTGCTACCATGCCCAGGTTTTGTTCTCTTCTCTTTAAATTAATTGGAGATCCCTTCAGCTTTAGGGGTGATTCATTTGTGTCTTTCAAGTTTGAAGCCTTTGGTTAATAGTATATTGAGATTTCATATTTCATATGTGTCTTAATTATAACAAAATATTTGAACTTTTATTATTTTTAATTAATTTAACTTGATTCAAGTCATTGTTTTTTATTATATTTTATTTCTTTTTTAAAAAAAATTTGACATCTAAAATATTTTTTGTTTGTTATTCATGAAAATTTTTATGAACAAGTTAAAAGTAAAGAGCATGTGAGATAAATGGTATTGATTTGTGTATACTATTCAACTATCATAGAATGATTTAACGGTTAAGGGTTCAATTTAATGATATATTGATAAAAATTAGCTATCATTTTAATGTAAATTATAATTTATATTAATGTAAATTATAGTTTTACTTTTGCAGTAGCATCAATATATTTTCGTAAAAAATTAGGATTTGAATTCTTCCTCTAGTTGAACTAATAAAAATGTATAGTAGGGCTTATTTATGCAATATTTTACTTAATTGAGTTATTAAAATTTGGCATTTGAACAATGTGTTTTAAAATCTAATAATGTTATTGATATATCTTTGTAAAATTTATAAATAGTAAAGAGTCGTACTGTTAATAATCATTTTTGGTACATGAACTTTTTTTGGAAGAAACAATTTGGCGTCGGATTTTTTTCAACACAAACAATTTATAAAATTCAATAAAATTTGGAAATTTGCATTGTATAGCAAATTTCCTACTTTACATTATAATTATAGTAAATTTTTAAAAATATTGCAAATATAACAACTTTTTTTATATATACTCTATCAGACATTATTGATGGAGTCTATCAATCTGATTTTGTTATATTTGTAAATATTTTCAAAAAGTTGCTATTCATGCAATTTTTTTGCCTTATTATAATATACATGCAAATTTCCCATAATTTTTCTTACTACATTTGTTTTTTGGGTGGCTTAGTAGTCAAAAGGATTTTGAGAATAAAAAGAGATTATAAGTTCAATTGGTGATGGACACCTATTTAAAGACTAATTTGTTATAGTCCCAAGCGGTGGCGCAGTGGTTAAAGATTTAGGCTTTGAGGGTATGCTCCCTTCAAGATCTCAGGTTCGAGACTCACCTGTAAAACTACTAATTCAATGTCTCTGGTACCTGGCCTTGAGACGGACGTGATTATCCTCTTTTAAAAGAAAAAAAAGATAGAGTCTACTCCATCAATAGTTATTTACTCAATTTTTTTAGTTTATTGTAATATACATGCAAATTCCCCGTTTATTAATGTGGTCTATTCCTTAAAAAAAAACTGCTTTATACAAACTGCTTTAGGAATTTAAGGTGCAAATCCGCCATAGATGTTCTTACTAAGAACCACCTTCCACTTCCATTGCGACCTTCGTCTTCATTACTCATCCAGACTCTTCCACTGCAACCCCATCGTTTCCCAACATTCCTTTCACCGATTTTCAGCGCAACACAGTCGCTCGTTTGCGATTCCTCGCCACAATTTGAAGCTCGGGGCTGAGGTTTTCACAGCGAGGGCAATTTCTTCGCCAGCTGAATCGTTGCCCCCAGAAATGGTCAAGGCCATCAGGATTTACGAACATGGTGGACCTGAGGTTTGCTTTTGCTTCCCTGCTCTCATCGTATTTTCTTCGCTTCTTGATTCCGTATTCGATTGTTGTCCTTAAGTTGATCTTGGATTTATGTCAATTCTGTATTTATTCAAAATGCTATGAATAATGGGAACATCAATCAAGAATTAATGAGAGGCAAAAAACATAGGGATTGAAGTGGTTCACGTTGTGTTAGTTAGCTATGTTCACGGGCAAAGGAGAGAAACCGGCAAGGGTTGTAAGAGAATTTATATCGTGCACTCTCATTAAACACTAATATAAATATGACTCAGAATACATAAAAGTTCAATACGAAAGTATAAATCCAATTGCATATTTGGATCAACATAGTTGAAGACATTTCAACAAAAAAAATGGTTGTGGGGTAACTAGTACATTTTTTCTTTCTCGTTGGATTTGCCATTGAAAATGATGGTGACAGGTTCTCAAATGGGAGGATGTTGATATTGGAGAGCCAAAGCAGGGTGAGGTTCGAGTAAGAAATAAGGCGATTGGTCTAAATTTTATTGATGTATACTTCAGGAAAGGAGTTTACAAGGCTGCCACCATGCCCTTTACTCCAGGTTATGCCTCTTCTTTATATTAATTGTAAGATCGTGAATTCTGTATACAGTTTTCATTCCCGTCTGTGAAGTTGGAAGGCTTTGGTTTACATGTTGAGATATTGTTCTCTTTATATAGATAGTTGGATTTTTTCCCATAGAAGATTCGGTATTAACATAACATTCCTAGATTTGAAGTTTTCCACATCTTATTGTTGGTTTTGAGTCTTTGGACTTTTGAAGATTTACGATATCATATCAACTCCCAAACCTTTTTAATTCTTACAGACATGGAATATGTGGAAATGGTTAGGATCCTTGGGACTCAAGCTTGAATGGCAGGGGCAAGGCTAAAAATTTAAATCTTTAAATTTTGTCCCCTTGTTATTTTCAAGATTTTGTATTATGAGAGATACCATTTTCTTCTTATTTTTAAATTTATATAGTCTACTTACAGTTACTACAAGTATCAAAATACTTTTTTTTTTTTATAAGAAATAGTTTCATTGGTGCATGAAATTACTAATCTTTAAGGCATTACAAAAGACCATCCAATTAAAAGGAGGGTAGCATAAGAGTAATTCAGAAAGATGGAATCTCGTTTATACCATGATATAACCATAATGACAATTGACAAGAGAATAAAAAACGAATTTAAAGGAAAAGCTGATATCCTTAAAAATCCTTCTGCCTGATGCACCAAAAGCATCCAAATACTTGACTGGTTCTCAATTAAAATGCAAGAGAAGTGACCTTAATCTTTATTTTACCTGTGTCACATTGTTGTAAAATGATTTACAATGTAGGCATGGAGGCTGCTGGGGTGGTGGTGGCTGTTGGCCCTGGAGTAAACGACATGAAGATTGGGGATCTAGTTGCTTATGCTGGGAACCCAATGGGCTCATATTCTGAAGAACAAATACTTCCTGCTGACAAAGTTGTTCCAGTTCCTTCCTCAATCGATCCTACAATTGCAGCATCTGTCATTCTGAAGGGAATGACTACTCAGTTTCTAGTTCGTCGCTGCTATAAGGTTGGTTTTGTTTCATAGTTTTACTTCCAGATGTTAGATTTAAGGTACTTGTGTATCTTTTACTTGTCTATGACGACATGTTGTAGTGTAGGATTTTTCATCCACTATACGTATACGTGGGTGTGTTGTGTACTTCAGGGGAAAAGAAATGCTAATAAGCCTGATCTATGTGAAAGCTTGAGATTTATTTCAATTTTTTTGGACTAATTAACTAACTACATATGGATTGGAAATGATTTTATGAATGAAAAAAAAAGAAAAGAAAAAAGATATCTTCTCATATCATTAAAAAACGGTCCTTAAATGAAGAGCATCAAATATGAGTGATAAATCATAAATCAAAACAATATGACAAGAAACAATTGATTAGAAAAATTGTAAACTTTGAATATTGGGAAATGTTAGAGTTTCTAACTTGGCTCTCCCCACATACATTATCCCAGCGTTGAAAACATATTTATAAACAACAAGATTTCATCTGATGTTATCTACAGGTTGAACCGGGAAATATCGTCCTTGTTCATGCAGCAGCTGGTGGAGTTGGATCCCTGTTGTGCCAGTGGGCTAACAGTCTTGGTGCCACTGTCATTGGTACTGTCTCAACCAAAGAGAAAGCAGCTCAAGCCAAGGAGGATGGATGCCATCATACAATTAACTATAAGGAAGAGGATTTTGTTGCACGTGTTAATGAGATAACTTCCGGAAATGGAGTTAATGTTGTTTATGACTCTGTGGGAAAGGATACATTTCAGGTAATTACTCTACTTTTCATCTTGTTTTTTTAACTAGTTTTTCTTTTGACAAGTTACAGAACATCATCTTGTTTCTCACTAATCTTGCACAAAATTCTAAGTTGTGACTTGCAAGGAAATGTGTATGTTCTAAGTTCTAACTTTAACGATCTAGAAATTCTTAGATAATGATTCTTTAAACACTGCTCTGTTATTCCTGTTGCCCATCTAATGTTGGTTTGAAGCTGTAGTTTGAGCCATGGAGTAGGAGCATCAGTTTTCTTTCTTTACATAAGTTTTCCAAATGTATGTTACAATCTAAAATTTCCTGCCACACTGATTGGAAGAATAAACTTCTTATCTGTTTTACTTGGAGAAAGTTGCTTGAGCCTAAATGATACATCTAGATGATGCTAGTCGTGGGTTACTTTAAGGAACCTGTATGGTTGCATGGGATATGTAGGGGAGGGATAGTTAAGTATATATTATAAGGAGAGGCTGAAACTTCTCACAAGATTGAGAACCTGTCTGAATTGTCTCTCTATTTCTTCACCATTGGCTTAGTATGGCTATGTTTTTATCACCCACTTCTGTATTCCTGTCACAGCTTTAAATAGTAAGGTGCAATGTGGAAGGATATGCTGTTTCTTAATAAAATTCTATTTGACTCAATCTAAGTTGTAGGGCTTTTTTTCCTCTCTAAAACTGCTCATAGTTTTGAAATGTTCTGTGCCGTGTTCAATCTATTCGAGTGGCAAATAGCTGACATGAACTGATCATAATTTGAGTTGCAAGTAGTTAACTTGTTCAGACCTAAATTGGGATTGACTGATTTTAATTGGGATCTTAGTAACTGGACTGTTTCTTGGAAGAGATAAAGCCTCATTCATGAACCTCTTAGCTTCCTTTTTTCATAAACAGGGATCACTGGAATGTCTAAAAACTCGTGGCTACATGGTGAGTTTTGGACAATCATCAGGTACACCCGACCCAGTTCCACTCTCAGCACTTGCAGCAAAATCTCTATTCTTAACAAGGCCCTCTCTCATGCAATATACCGCCATCCGAGACGAGCTACTGGAGGCTGCTCAAGAGGTATTTGCAAACATAGAATCTGGCGCTCTACGGGTTCGTATAAATCACACTTACCCTTTATCTGAAGCTGCACTGGCACACACTGACCTTGAGAGCCGAAAAACATCTGGGTCAATCGTGCTTATTCCTTAAAAGTACTGTCTTTGGAGATATGTTTCAAATTGGTTTATATTGTTGATGTAAACTATTTCTCTTTGAACTGTTTTTGTAATGACTTTGTGTAGCGGAAAGGCTATGAGACATTTGCTTTAAATAAAACTATATATGAATTTGTTGTGGTAGTCAATATATTTTTGCTAACTTTTCCTTCTTTTTTTTTTTCTAAGTTCAATTGGTAACAAAGTTCAATTGGTAGATTCGAACATGTAACCTTTTGTTTAATGTAACCTTTTATTTAAAGTACATATTATGTGAATTTATGGTCACTTTGGCGCTTTTGCAAGCTCTGAAATTGTCTTGATTTTGATTTTTTATGCACCCATTGATACTAAGGACTCGAGAGGGAATTAGTGTTGCATTAAAGTTTTCAACGTTTCTCTTACTCAATTCAAGTTTTCATTAGTTTTTTTTCCTAAAATTTTTGTTGTATAGTTTACACTTTACTCTTTTGGGTTTCATTTGTTAGGAAAATCTTATAAAAACAACAAACGCCCAATATAATTGTTTTGAACTTGGCATTTGTATTGGTACTAAAAAGAAAGCATTTATATTGTGGTAGCTATAAAATATTTTTATAGCAAAAAAAAAGGTATAAAATATTTTTTAAGGTTATATTATCAATTTCGTGTGTGTTTTAGAGTGATTTTAAAACAAATAAAATGTATGTTTTAGATTCGAAATAATATTGTTGAATTAGAAAAACACTTTTATTGAAAATCAACTTAATTCAGATTTTACTCTATCAAACTCGATGTTTATACAACAAAAATATATTAAATAATCAAAAGCATGTAGACTGGTAGTTTTGAGTAGTTTTGAATAACAGAAATGATTCTTACCATATAAAAAGTACTCTACAAAATGTAATCCTCAAAATTCTTCAAAACGGGAAACGGGCAAAAAGTAAAACTTCTGTTTTGGCCTTTGGGGGGTAAATCTGTGAATTGAAACAGTTAATTAATTTTAACTGTCTTTATAGATTGGGGACCACGGACAACGGACTTGAAAAGAAAGAAGGTCACGTGAGGTGCAACACGTCTGGTAAAATATAATCATTACTCTTCTTCTATTGGGTTTCATTTTCATTTCATGCAAATGCAAAACTGAAATTAAATTTCGCTCCATTTTTTCTCAGCTTTCTCTTCATCATCACCAAAAGGTAATTCTACAATCTCTTAATTTCTCATGATGATCCTTCACTCTTTTTCGTTTGTTTTCATCATCAATATCACTGTTGAATTCAATCACTGTTCATGATCTTTTGTAATGTTTATGTTCATGATCTGATGTAAATTCATCGAGTTTGTATTTGTATAATTAAGTTTCTGTTTTATATGATTTTGTGCTTCGTTTTTGTTTCGAACATCCATGGAAGCTTTTGATTTAATAGCGGCGTACTTTTTCTGTATTTCAAGTACTTTCTCTCTGTTCTGTTCTTACAATGCTGGACTTGCCTCCCTTGATTTGAACTTGAATCTGTATGTGAGTACTGTTTCTTACTTTATTTGATATCCTTGTACGTTTCAAGAACTGGACGTGAAATTTGATGGTCACAATTGTGTTTTATGTTGCTGATTATCAATTAATTTCTAGATCGAACTTGAGCTTGGTTAGATTTTTGGTGCAAATCTCAGTTTGAGTGAATTGTTTAGTGTTTATTTGCGGTCTCTGTGGTACTTGATTTTCAAACTGATTGATTTGATTATCTGATTTCAATCATGTTTGGGTAGCAAAATAAATAAAATTAACGAAAGTTTCCGGAAAAAGATCTGATATCTTTTGGGCTAATTTTCTGCTATGTGTACTTGTTGTATAATTCGCTTTTTGTTCTTTGATTTTATTTTTTTTCCATTTTCGATGCATTCATTTTAGTCAACCCAGTGATTTTCTCTTGTTGATATTGCATTTGTTTGTCGATTAATACCATTTGAATTAATTCTCTCCCGTTGTCCGCTTCTGTATCTCTGCAATTTTTCTTTTGTCTCTGAATTTCAGGGTCTTAATTAATGTTACTATTTCGGTGCTTGTAAAACTGGCAAAGCCTTTTGAATTGAAGCCGCAATATTAAACTCATTTCCATTAATAAAATTGATAAAGCTGTTTTTTATTAAGGCCCCGTAAGGATTAGGAATTTCTCTCTCCAAACCCTATCAGTTTTCATTTGAGGGGAAAGCCTTGGAAGTTTGGTCATGTGTATTTGTTTAATTCATATTGCTAAGTTTACAAAATGCAAGGTCTCAAACGATATTTCTGTTATGAAGTTTTTGCTTGTTCTTTTTCAGGTTCGTTATTTTTTATTAACACAAATCGTTATTATGTACAGTTTTTCAGGTGTGCAGAATTATGGATGCAGCAGCTGAAGTTAGCACCATTTCTCTCTCTCTCTCTCTCTCTTCATATAATATATACTCACAATAACTACAATATATTCCTATTACGTACCCAACTCACGCGCTCTTACATTTCGTCATGTCCACGCTCATTTTTACTATTATAATGATACAATTTAGCTTTCGCAAAAAAATCACCTTGCATAAGATCTATTCGATTGCAAAGAACATACTTTCTCTAATCGAAACGTGACTTGGTTTATTTCGCTTTCTTGGGTAAAAGATAAATAGCGTCTACACCAAAAAAAAAACTTCCTTAGGAGAGCCCAACATTATACATATGTGGCACCATTTTATGCCACATAAATAATCTGTTTTTTTAATATTGTAGTTTATAAAGAAAAATTCATGGGATACCTTATGATGTCTCATAAATAAATAAATAAAATGTGGTAAGTTTTGCCAAAAAAAAAAAGAAAAAGGAACGGCTTGCACATACTTTAATGTCCCCAAAAAGGATATTTTACTTCTGTAATTGTTGTCTTTTCTGCGTTCGTGTACGTGTCGCAGCAAAAAAGCAAAATTATAGTTAATGATGAGATTTCGAAACCACATAGCACGTAACGTCGTATAATGCAAATCTCTGATATAATAATTTTGTTATGTATATTTGCTTCAATATCATACACAAAGGAGAGCTGGGGTTTGTCACTATGAAAATTTTGTAGTTAGTTTATTCCAAGTCCATTGCATTGAAGGGAGTTTTGTGGGTGTGGTAATAATATTATTAGTGGATGTGTGTAGCTAGTTTATTTTTGGGTACGAATGAAAATTGGTATTTTAAACATTGCGATTTAATTTGGTTGAGCAGGATATGATATTTTGCAGACAGCCACCATCTTCAGCAGTGGCTACACCTCGTACGTATTGACAGCCAACCTGTCCATATTTCCAGATTTTCATCTCTCCTTGTTCCCATTTTGCCCTTTTCTATGGTTTAAATTTAGTTGAGACTCATCTAATTCCCATTTGGCTTTTGTGAATCAGAGGGTTATCTAGAGCAAATAAAAGTGGGTTCTTTCTATGAAATAGACCATTCTAAGCTCTCATCTTCTACTCCAGAACAACTAAGGGCAATCCGAATAGTCATGGTATTTTACACACAAACCCATATTTATGGTTCATAAATTTCTTGCCATTTTCGTTCATATTCAATTTCATAATGTAGGTGAGTGGCAAGGATGATTTCAATGTATCCTTGAGATACCCAAGTGTTTATTCTCTTCGCACACATCTCCGTAGCTGCGAGCATCAAAACGGAAAAGAGCTCCCTGGACTAAATGAAAAGTATATGATGAGTTCAAACGTTGCTGGAGATGTACTCTACCGGAGAGTACCAGCTACAGAGATTGCAACTAGAAGGAATTCCTGGAGTTTTTGGACTGCACCGTCGTCGGAGAATGCTGAGAAAGATCAAAGCTTGGCTTCTGGTGGGGAGATCAACAATGCAGCTTCTAAGAAGGGGAATTGCTGGTCAGATCTTAAGTACACTGGGATGGTCCAGTGGGGTAGCCGGTGGAAAGTTCGATATATAGGCCGGCACGAAGATGATAAGATCGTAGCATTTACGAAATCAATTGAACAAGAAGAATCAAAAAAGCAAGAGGAAAAGATAACAAATCAAGAGGATGAAGAAGAAATATTTAAGATCGAAGACTCGTTAGGGAAACGGAACAATCTCAAGAGGAAATGCTGTAGCTCTAGAAACGTTCAGAAGAACCTCAAGAATACAACTCCGGAAAAGAAAAATGGGGTCAAGCTTCGTAATACTGGTAGGAAAAAAGAGCTGAAGAAATCCATTGATAGATGGTCTGTGGAGAGGTGAGAAATACTAAACACAATCTAACAAATTACCTTCGTTTTACTTTTGATTTAAAGTATCATTTAATAGTTTAATAATCTCTTAATGGGTTGCTTTATCATTCATCAAATTGAAGGTATAAATTGGCCGAGGAGAACATGCTGAAGATTATGAAGGCCAAAGGAGCAGTCTTTGGGAATCCAATACTAAGGCCAGCCCTGAGAGCTGAAGCTCGAAAGCTCATTGGTGATACAGGTTTGCTGGACCATCTACTGAAGCACATGGCCGGAAAGGTGGCGCCCGGTGGAGCTGAAAGATTTCGCCGCCGACATAATGCCGATGGTGCAATGGAATATTGGCTGGAGAGTGCTGATTTGATCAATATCAGAAAGGAGGCTGGAGTGCAGGATCCGTATTGGACGCCTCCCTCTGGTTGGAGGCTGGGTGATAGCCCTACTCAGGACCCCATTTGTTCCAGGGAGATCAAGGAGCTGCACCATGAGATTGCCCAAATTAAAATGTAAATTCATTTCCATTTTTATTTTAATGGTTTTTCATATATGTGGATAGTCATTTTCCTTTTGCTTCTGTTCATGATATTTTTCCTCAAGTTCTTATCAGAGTAACCTGTCTGAGGAATCATAATTAAATTTGACATTCGACTGCCTCTAATAACTAATGTATACATGTTAAAAATACGATTTTTAGTTTCTAGTTAGAGTAAATATTCTATCCATTTTTTTCATTAACTAATGTTCTATCTTTATGGCACTGTTTCATTGGGTAAAATGTACAGATTCATGCAAGAACTGGTTTCTGCAAAGCAACAAGATTTAAATATCGTGACTCGACCGATTTCCGACGTTACATCTACGAATCTGGACCATGAAAAACATTCCATGACTGCATTAAGGGTGAGATTTTGAAACGGACTTATTAGTTCTTATTTCTTAAAATGTCAAATTATGCTTACTTATTTCACTTAATATGCTTACTGACAGGAAATCTACAACGAATTGGTGAATAAAAAAGCCAAAATCGAGGAACAGCTCATGGAAATTTCACAATCACTGTGTGGAATGGAGGTAACCAGGCAGATATGGAACCTAAATATTTTTAATTTTGTTGGCTGTAGTCTGTTATCGGACTACAAATTTCCATGCTTCTTTAATCTAGTTTTTGTTTAAGCCAACATTTATGACAGAAATCATGTATTAAATAACGTCCTAAAAAATAACTGGGTCGGCATGAGCTTAATTAGCCGGATTAATTATGAAGTTAGCTTAACAACAGAAATGCACAAATTTATGCTACTAATTGTTTTGCACTTTTCATACAACCACTTTATTTCTAGAAAGAATAAACTTGCCTAGGGAGGCAAATTATAACGTAGCTAGAAGTTTCCAGTGTCAGGGGCTGGACAGGCCAAATTAAGAGTATGGAGTGATTTGTTCCTCTTAAGGAATGCTCTATGGCAATCATAAATTTTATAAGTTAAAGAATGTAAGGGGAGATGAGAATCAACTTCTTTTTTTTTTTTTTTTTTTTTAATATTCATGACTGTTCGGGCCAGCGTTGCACACCTGATCGACTAATGTCACAGAACCCATGAATTGAATCCATCCTCTTATGTACCCCAAAGTCTTCTTTGACCAATTCAAAGACTCCATGATGATTAAGATGAGAATCAACCTTTTAATAACACAAAGAAAATTTAATGGCTGAAAATAGTTCAACTATATAAAAATTGTTGTTATAACTAAAAAAAACACAATAATCTTGATCAAAATGTTTATATGTTCAAATCTCCACACCACGTATATTACTTTCTACCTAAAAAGACCTTATAGAATATTTGTTTTATGCTTGAATTAAATACACTATAGTACTCGTCTACTTAAGTGTTACAATTAATATTTTAATAATGTAATGCAGACTTATACGTGAAATTTTAATTTAAAAATATGAAAATAACAGTAAGAAAAAAAAAGAAATTTTATTTTAGCTCTTTATCTACACAATTGGAAGTAGAGTTGAACTTTGGAAGGAACACCTAGCTATTCGATATATCCACCATCACCTGAATACTTATGAAATAATCATAAAAAATCATAATCTGGGGATATCTATTTTATTCAGTTTCCTGTTGGGAAATGCTATTAATGCGATGAGCACAATTACATTGATGAGTAATGTTTTAATGCAGGAGACGACAATGATTCTAAGATCAAAAGTGAAGGAGGACCAAAACATGTCAGAATTAGAAGCATCATCCCTATTATTAAGGTCATCAGACATTGAAAGAGAAATAAAGAAGGAAGAGAGAGAAAGAAGAAAACAAGTGCAGGAGGAGGAGGAGGAGGAGGAGGAGGACGGGGTGGTCGGAAAAACAGAGGACAAGGCAGCAAGGATCCGAAGGCTAAAGAGTGGGTTCAGAATCTGCAAACCACAGGGTACGTTTCTGTGGCCAAATATGGGAATGTCCCCTCATAATTCTGAGCCACTTGTGGTCCCAACCCCAGGGTCAGCTTCCTCAACCACGGCCGCACCACGCCTGCCAGTGCCACTCTCACCCACTGGACCCCACCCCACTTCCCCTATGAAGCCATTGGCCAGGCGCCCTAATCTCATCAACCTTAATGAGGTTCCTCACCCCCAACTCTGTTGGACACTGACCTACCATAATTTGCCAAATGTATGTATGCTTCTCTCAAAGCTTTCTTTTTTCTTTTCTTTTTCTCCCTATGTTGTTTGGTCAAGCAAATTTGAAGTGAATATAAATTTGTGTATGCAGTTGGTATGTGGAAACCAAGAGAATGATGGTGTTGAAGAAAAGGAATGTTGGGGCTCTGCTTCCTCCACTCCTTCGTGGTTGTTGGATCTTGTCACCTCTAAATCACCTCTCCATCCATTTTCTCAAAGTGAGTGATTTGGCTTTGCTTAGTTTATCAGTGGGGTAGGGGCTTAAAATACATATATATATATACATATATATATATATATATAGTTTATTCTATATATCAGGTTAACTTCATTTGGCCAGGGAGGTTTTTTTTGTGTTGGGGAATTGGTATATGGTAAAAGTACAGTGTTGTAGAACCCAAATTGACAAACTGGGATTTTGAGGAAGGGTGAATATATGATGCGCTATTGTTATGCCATGGTTTTTTTTTTTTTTTCTTATGTCAGTCTGAAGATTTAATCAATACTGAAAGAAGATAAGTAATAGATATTTTACGGTGGTTAATCCATCGGATAGTAATTAGGGAAATTGAATGTAGCTCGTCACAATTATTTTTTTAATTGAGAATTGGGATTCTGTCTCACTTTATATATGGGGCACCCTGCATCCATCCATCCCAAGGTTGGGACTAGAAAGACAACAAGGAATTTTTTATTTTTAAGGGAACATATTATAAAGACTCTAATGGCACCAACAAAACCTCTTATTTTAAAGACTATTAAAAATGAATAAGAATTCAAACATAGAAATTGCACCAGTTAGGATGTATCATGATCCATAACTTCTTATTTCTAGAGGCTTTCTTGATATCATCACATTATAAAGTTTTTTTTTTTTTTTGAGGATATCACATTATAAAGTATGAACTCGTGAAGTTACCGTTTTAACTTAATTGTCGCAGTTAATTATTATTATTATTTTTTTGAAGTTACCCGACAAGCTATAATCACATTGAAATAAAAAAGAAAAAGAACAAACTTACGTGGAAAATCCCTTAACATAAGAAAGAAAATCACAAAGCAATTACACCGTGTCAATAGTGCCTAAACGCTACAATATATTCTTCTTAAGTTGCAAGTAGTTTGAGTGCCTAAACGCAAGGGATTGGAAGATTTTCCACTGGCTCAAATAATAAATACATACGCTTTATAACAATATAAATACACCCTGAAGTGCTTGCAATCGTTTTTTTTTTTCTAAAGAAACATTTCATTGATAAATGAAATAGGAGAGAACTCCGAGCACTAAATATTTAAAAAAAACAAAAAACTCAAAGAGGAGAGAAGTGCTTGCACTAGCTTCTGTTGGCCAAAATTGATGAACCAATCCATAACAAGAAAAATCTTGCACTGCCCTTAAGGAAGATATATATATAGCCATATAGGAGACTTTCCAAAATTTCCATAGACACTAAGGAAATTCAATGGGAGAGATCAAGAAACTAAGACCTATAATCTTGCGTACCCGTTTGGACAATTAACAGCAATATCTTGAAACCTAATGCACTGCGAGAGTGCGCTCGTCAGCTTCTTCACATCTTCTGTCGTATGTGTTGCACTCAAGGTCACTCGAAGCCTAAGATGGGAGTTGAAGACAACTCGAGGTCAGGGTAGTTACATCCATGAAATATACACAAAGAATGAAAGTAACAGATAAACTTTTAAAGGTTTTTTATTTCAGACTAAAAAAACTTGACTAGTTCAAATCAGTTCATAACTTGTTAATATAATTGTTTTTATGACACTGAACCCAATTTCTAATGAACCACTACGTTGGCTAGTAATGCATTATTTTCTAGAATTGTGATAAGTTTCGACATTCATCATTTTTAGTCAGTCTATACTTTATGCCGGTTGAGCTAGGTATTAACTATTTCCAGAGGAAGCAAGAAGATTGGAAGTCTGCATACCCACAAAGAAAGTAGCTCCCTTATGAAATAATAAGGCATTTGATAGGGAGGAACAAGAATAATAACAAGAAATCTCGGCCGGCCCGGACAGTCACGGATATCAAAAAAAAACAAGAAAATCTCCAAGAATTAATACTGCATAAGATGCAAAAGAAAATGATAAACCTGCATGAGTTGGCTGGAACTGTAGGAGGCCTTATTGCAGTCACATGGAAACCAGATTTCAGCAAATGCCTGTTCCCCATAGAAAGAAGAAAAAAAATAGCAACAATAAAAATAAAAACAATGATGCATACTATTGAAACGATATATTTAATTGCATAGACAGGGAGTATAGCACCTGCTGGCTTTCAATGCCTTCCCTTCACTCCCTACGATGAGAGATATTATGGGACTTTGGATGGCGATTCCCGTCAAATCACGAAAATCTTGCACCCGATTCCAGATTTCCCTTCTTCGCCACATTTCCCTCTTTGCCACCAAAACTGCAGCTGCTAAGATATGGTCTTAAGAACATAGAATTTCTAGATTTGATAAATGATAAGATTAAGCAATGTGCATTGAGAATCTCTTTCAGCAACTTGCATATTAGTTTATTGTGAATGTTAAGTCAATTAAGTCTTTGGAATGATAACAAGTCTACACACCCTACCATGGCCAGCAGCAATAAGGGGGATGGGTGCAGCAGTTGAAAATATAAAGGATCTGCCCCTTGATTGAATAAGCAATTTCCATCTTTTGCTGCTCGTGTCGAAGGAAGAAAATTATAAAACCAATCAAAATTAATTTTAAAACACTATGGAAAGTAAGCATGCAATGTGTTGCATGGTATATACATAGGGAGGAACAGAGCATAATTACATAAACAGGTAAATGTAAAGCAGGCAAAGCGTGAAATATGAATTGTCATTTTCTTATTTGGAAAAAAAAAACATAGTAAATCTAGATTATACTTCTCATTGGGAAAATAAATACTAGGTTATGGATTCATGGGGCATTTTGATAGCCAAGAAGTAGATTATTACCATCAACCATTGCACCGGGAATTATATTCAAGGAGTTCTAGAAAGCCAAATTGAATTTAATGAATGAGAACAATGCTTAGCTCAATGGAATAGTTTTTGCAATCATCTTGATAGACTTTCACACTTTTTTATGATTTCATATGAAATAGGCTGTTTTCTGTAAGAAAAACAATGCATACCAACTATTACCTGCATGCAATAAACCCGCCAAAACACCCGGCTGCCTTGCTCAAGGTGCCAACACAAAGGTCAACATCTCTTTCACAATTGAACATCTCGGCTACACCCCCACCATTTTTGCCACAAACAAATGTTCCATGAGCCTGATAATTGCATGAACAATAAATAGCTCTTAGACATATGCTTCCAAAATACATTAAGCTTTTGACTTGATATGAAAGCTCAAACTAACAAACTCAACCAAAAGCAGGAGACATGAGAAAATGCAAATAATGGAAATGGATAGCAACAGTTGATAATTGATTGCAAAAGCACATTCTAAACTTTTTTTTTTTTTGTCTGAGCCAGCTTGCACGCACCTCGACTATTATTGTCATGAGACATACCACCCGACCCTACAACATTTCGATGTCAAGGAAACCCGTAGGAAATTAATTCCTAGAAAGGTGGTCAGCCACCATGAATTGGACTCATCACCTCTTATAAACTCTTAAAATAATTTCAAATGACTCAATATCAGCAAGTTAAAAAAACTTACATCATCAATAACTAACAAAAATCCATGCTTCTTGCGAAGCTTTGCAAGTTCATTCATGGGTGCAAAGTCTCCATCCATGCTAAACAAGCTGTATTATGAATGGGATACATGTCAAACACCAATTTCACACTTGCAGTTAGGATAAATAAAAAAAAGGTTCTTTTATACTTTTCGTATAAGTGGTTTCACCATCTATCAACGTGAATGGTTAGAAACAAAAGTTAGAATTGAAAGATCTACTTGTAGCACGGCACCAACCTATCAGTTACGACAACTTTCTTTGAAAATGTGCAACTTGATCTGCCAAAGAAAAAAAGTCGGTCATCTTTTTAAAAGCAGGAATAGCATCCGAGTATATCCAAATACTAAATGGACAAGAAAGCTAGAAGAGAAAAATAAAACTTACAATAAAGCATTAAGATGAGCCATATCACAATGCTTATAGATGTATAGTTTCACATTTTTTTGTCGCTCTGCCAGACAAATGCCATCAATAATGGATGCATGATTCAATGAATCAGAAAATATGGCAATCTTTTGATCTTCAGATGAAGCTTTGCCTTCAGTTAAGAGCGAGCCAATGTTTCCTATTGTTACCATCAAGGCCATATTGGCTGAAAATCCAGTTGGACAAAGAAGACAATCCTAGAAACATTGAGAAATGATTTTGTAGCTGAGTGCACATATAAATTAAAGAGCAAAAGAAAGGTTAAATCCTACAAAAATCACAGACAGGCTTCCCTAAAAGGAAACCCAATCTTTGATTGAATCTATTTTATACTTCTTATATTGGTGTCACTCTATATCACCTTTTTATAACTATGAATTAACCACTTTAATCACACAGTGGCATAGTCTTATTTGATGTTTTGGTGTATCGATAGGATGTATATTTTCAACCATCAATGAAAATTTTGTGTTTCCTATCAAAAAAAAAAAAAAGGAAACCCATATTTCTCCCACAATTCATGAGATATGCAAATTGCAAACAATATGTCGACTCAAGATGCAAACTTCTAGGCTCTAGCTCCATTTGTGTATATACATAATTCATACTATATGGTCTACACAAAGTTTTAAAAAAAAGTGTATCCATTTGTCCAGGTTCATGCCTAAATATAAAGCCACGTTGTTTCAAAAAAAAAATGTATATATATAAAGCCACTTACTATCTACATTGAATTTACATAACTACAATTCTTATCCAAAAAACAAATTTATATACCTTCAATATGAAAATGCTCAAGAAACCTGGAGATAGATAGGAATTCAATGAGGATGAAGATAAATTATCTTTTCACAGTTAAATGTTTAATGTAGTAGTAGTTGTAATACTTCACGATATTATAACTTCAGTTTCTTAATTGTGAAACTACTCCTTCGATGTCTCCAGTACCTGGCCTAGGGACGGGTGTGGTTACTTTGTTTCAAAAAAAAGGATCAACATTTGAATATCTAACTTCGAACAACTATGAGTCCTTTCAAATTAGAATTATGCCTTGTGTTGTTAAAACACTGAAATGAATTATCAGTAATTGACCAAGCATTTGTCTGTGTTCAAAATGTGCACACATTCAATGAGAATACTTCTGATCAAAGTATGCATACAAATATACAATAACATTTAAGAAGACATACCTCTTTGTTCTTTAATTCGGCCAAGCATGATTCTAGCAGCCTATGATGGAAGGTATATCCACAAATTAGAGCAGAACCCCTGGGACCCATTCTATATTCTAGGGCTGCCTGGTTTAGAATTGAGTTTTAGACACTTTACAAAAAGGATTAAGAAGAAATACAAGTATAATGGTGGCAGAAGATTTTTAGAAGAGTCATATATCATTAAACACACCTTGGCAGCTGCTCTACCAATTGTTGGATGGGAACTTAATCCCAGATAATCATTTCCAGAAAATAAAATTAACTTTTTTAACTGATGAGGATTTTCCACTAGACTTTTTGTGGCACCACCTTTGGTTACAATCTCATCTCCTATAAGAACAAAGCAAATCTCTAATAAACAAAGGAAAGATCAATTCTCTGAGAAAACATGTAGTTCAGTCCGACCAAGTGCATTGAAAGAATCACAACTAAAGGTCCAGTAATACTGGAAAGCCCAACACGATAATGGACATTAAGGACACTTTTTCGAGATAGAAAACAGTTTCATGGATGATATGAAATTCTACTTTGTAAACACAAAATTAGATAGGAGTTAGGACTTTGACCTTTAAATACTTTTTCCAAATAGATTCACGACATTTTAAAAATATTGAATAGATCAAATTCCTATTAGAAAATTTTAAAGCTTTAAAGAACCTATTACACCCAAAATTTAAAGTTTAAGAACCTATTACCAACAACAAATGTTCAAGTACTAAACTTATAGATTAACTTAAACTACTTGATTTAGATCAACAATGCTGAAAAACAAAATCGGAACAATCGACATTTTAGTTGGGTTGTTTTTATTTCCCATCACATTTAGTTATGATCAGGATAAGTTCCTAGTTCTTAATTCTTGAATTATTTTATATTAGCTCCAACAGTAATGAGCACATAACAGTTCAAATTGTCGCACTTCTTTGAATTAGATCATGCATGCAGCATACAACCAAACAGAGACAGTCACACACCGCAATCCACAATCCACATACAAAGTATTCGTACTCTATCAACTCCCATGACACTGACAATATGAACAATTCAAAAAGAAAAAAGTTCAAAAGCCAAAAGACAATGTCCAAACATACAAAATGGCATTCAAGTTCTAATTCCTCCCATCCCATTCCCAACATAACAGAAAAGCAAGAAAGCATACCAGAACTGGGAATGTCAAGAAGCCATTTCTGGACAGTGGATTCTGCAATTTCAACCTCCACAGAGGCCCTATCCCACTGCTGCATTTCATCAAACACCTTGAATGCACCATCTACTTTCGCTTCTTCGTTGAAGGGATTTAGTGTCTCGAGGGATGGCGTAATGGGTCTCAAGGACCTGAGCAATTGGCGCAATCCAAGCTTCGCAAGCGCCTCTTCCACACAGCAATCCCACACGTTCGTCTCCATTTCCCAAACAAAAGCTGAAGAACAGTGCAACTCCGAGCCAACCAAAAAGAGAGAGAACTAAAATTTGCAAGGCGTAGCCACAGATTTGCTTTGAATTGGTTGAATGCAAGGGGAGTTGGGGTAGTTGAGCAAGCGTTGAACCATGGCGTTCGTCATAAAGTTGCACAAATTTTGCAACAAAGATGGAGGCTTTTCATTTAACAAACAAAAAAAATGTATTTTTTTTAGGTTGGATTAGGTATTTTTGTCCGTTTTTGTGAATTTACAACTTTCGCTTTTATAAATTCAATAACTTTTTAATATAATCTGGGGTTAATTCATTTTCATTGCAACTCGATTTCTAAAATCGATATTTTTATTTTTGAAAGAACATTAAATTTATGAAGCAGCTGTAATAGATCGTAACCAATCCGACTCCAAAAGCAAGACAAGTAAAGGGGGGGAGATTCCCCTTTCAAAAACCCTCACTAACCTCCACATGCGAAGGAGGGGGAAGCCAACTCCACCTTAAAGGGAAAAGAAGTTTGGCTAAAAAGTCAGCAACCAGATTACAAGACCTATTACAATAAAAGATTTTCTCAATCTCCAAAACAGATAAAAGACTTTTAATATCGACCAGAATGTTGTTGAATTAAGAGATATCAATACTCGACCCGAAAATGAAATTAACAATCTCGAGTGAATCAGTCTCAACCAAAATAGGAGGCAACCACTGTAAATGAAGATCCTCAATATGCCTAAGCTCTTCATGTAAAGCCAAACCTTCCAAAACTTTGACCGAAAGATTACCCATTCCCTATCTTGCCCCCAGAAGCCTTGGTCTACCTTTCCAATCTCAAACAATCCACCCAATAGCACCTCTTGAATGGCCCAAAGAAGCATCAACATTCATCTTCCAGCATCCTTGAGGAGGCGCCTTCCAATGCTCCGGGACACGAAGCGACGAATGACTAACCCCAGCTGATCGCCCTGCATGCAAACATAAATGAGAATTAATCTCATTAAAAATCAAATCTCTGAGAATATGGAATTCCCAACTTAGTAAGGAGAAAATCTTTATTTCTTTATAATCTTTATAATCTTCTTTGGGCCATAAATGAGAATTAATCTTCTTTTGATTTTTCTCTTAGTTAAAATATAAACTCTAGTCTTTTTTTATGTGTGTTAATAATGAATGGAGGAATAAAAAAAACTACACAGTACATTAACATCAGTAAAAGTCAATTATTTAATCTAATGTATTATTTTGGAAATTTCATAGACTCCAAAGGTTCAACCCTGTTGGGATTGCGTTTGCAACTCAAACCAACTGCATTCCTATTTTTTAAGTGCATGTTTAGCTTTGAAGGGATAGATTAAGTTAGGATGGGAAGAGGAAAAAAGATAAATGAGAGTAAATTTATGTTGGGTAAAAAACGAAGGAAATAAAAGTGATAATAAATTTATGTTTGATATGATGTAAAGTGAAGTGTTGAAGTTATCGATGACTTATAAGTTTATGGGCCGAAAGGGTCAGTAGTAGTGCAATAATTTTATCATTTGGTTGTTAATCAGTTCATCATCGTTCGAACCTGGACTTTACGAAAAGCTATAAGAACAAATTAATATATATATATATATATATATATATATATATATATATATTTACTTGCCTGTTGGAGATGGAATTGTATTTAGGATATTTGCCAAGCAAATGGAACGCGCAAGGCTCCATCCTAAAACAGAGTGAACAACCAACT
>JBBMEF010000028.1:9438565-9469504 GCA_037832685.1 Sicyos baderoa | reverse complement strand
AATTAATATATATATATATATATATATATATATATATATATATATTTAATTGACTGTTGGAGATGGAATTGTATTTAGGATATTTGCCAAGTCAATGGAAAGCGCAAGGCTCCGTCCTAAAACAGAGTGACCAACTAACTAACCTGAGGGTCACGTGCAAATCACGTGACCATCTTCCTCAGCCACCACCACTATAAAAACCGATCACCACCTCCTGGTTTTACCCTAAATCTCAAAACCTTCACCGGAAAAACTCAAAATGGCGCCTACCTATCTCTGCTCTTCCATCATCATCCTATTCGCTCTCTTTCTCTCTGCAACGGCTCATAATGTTAACTCTCACGTGAGTTTCTCCTTTCTTAAACACATTTCTTCCCTACTTATCACATGATCTGCTTCCATTCACTCTGATCTTTCCTTGTTCTTACTCTTGATTGCGTTTGTTTCTTTCTTCATGATCGATCGCTGTAATAATCAAGTTATTGCAACGTTTGATACTGATTTTGATTCGTTAGTTCTAACAGTCGAACTGATTGCAGAAATGTAGTTTAGAAAATGCAGGATACTGATCTGATTTCTTTGTTGATGTTTCTCGAAGTGAATGATCGATTCACATTTGAGATTGATTATGAGGAGTTATGATAGAGCAACTAATCGCAGAATTCTGTTTAGAAAATGCAAGTTATCATCCAATTTCTCCGCAATTGAAAAAAACTAAACGAATGTTCTTCGTTGATGTTCGTATCTGTAATAACAAATTGAACGAACGATTCGGATTTCAGTAATATTGAGAAATGAGTGAGGATAGACAGATTAATTGATCATTGAAGATAATGCTACGATTTCTGCTGATCTAACGAACTGAATGAACGATTTGGTGCAAATTAATTCCCAAATTGGTGAAAAGTGATGAAAATCTGTTTACAGCTGCAGGAAAGATGCGTGTACACGATCTACGTGAAGACGGGTTCAGTACTGAGAGGCGGAACGGACGCCAAAATCAGCGTGACAATCAGCGACGCATCGGGGAAATCGGTAAGGATTTCAGATCTGGAAAAGTGGGGGATGATGGAGAAAGGCCACGACTATTTCGAACGGGACAGCGTCGACGTGTTCAACGGCCGGGGCGCGTGCATCCAAGCGCCGGTGTGCCGGCTGAACCTGACCTCCGATGCCTCGGGCGCCCACCCCGGGTGGTTCTGCAACTATCTGGAGGTGACGTTGACGGGGCCGCACAGACCCTGCACCCAGACGGCGTTTTATGTGGACCAGTGGCTGGCGACCGACGCGCCGCCGTATCAGCTGACGGCGGTTCTGGATGGGTGCGATGAATGGATCAGAGGACATGGACCGTCGAGGAAAACGGATTGCAGAAAGCTGGCGGTCTCCAATTCTAAGGGATCTGCTTCATCGTGACGGAATGAGTCGTGTGTTTTTGGAAGTGATTTTGAAGCTTTTTTATTGTTCAAATAATGGGCATTTTCTGAATTTCCAAGCTTTTCTCTTCTTCGATGTTAGTTGTAGATTTCTTTGTATCGTATTTAGTTTCGAGAATATAACATTGAGCGGCTTTTAATCGTCCACCTTTGTTTTAGACCTTTTCTATTTGTTTTGAATCATTTTTTTTTTTTATTTTTGACTACAAGTTGGGTAGGAAGATTACAAACAGTCAAATACTGATTCTTTCAGGTTACCAAATAATGAAATCATTACGTAACCTTTCGATTATTTGTTTTGAATCATTAATATAATAAAATCATTAGATATATAGTAATGTTGACTAAGATAATATTTAGATTAATTTTAATTTCAAATATTTTATCAAATGACTTCTTCTAATCCCATATTAACTCGGAACCTCTCATCATAGGCCATCTATTAAGATTTGGGCGTCCTATGCCTCTTAAATTTTTTAAAATGATGTATTTTATTCATTTAAATTGGTCTATGTTCCAACCTTATCTAAACAAAAAATTTCAATAATTACTCTCTAAAATAAAACTTTTCCAAAAGACAACCTTTAACCAAACAAGATTTTCCTAACCCAACCAAATAAAATTTTCATGTCCCTTCCCTAAATAAGATTTTCCTTCCTGTTTCAAAAAAAAAAAAAAAGATTTACCTCCACCACTCATTCAAACAAACACCAAATTCAAACCACACACGCTTTAATGTTTGCCATAGTTAAGAATTAACATGGAAATTGTGAAATTAGAACATGTTTAAATTTCTTTTGCTTCTAAAATTAGGCCCAAATGTCTATAAAATGTTTCTAGACCAAAAAGATTAAAATAACAACAATACAATTCACTCACGGTAAGCTAGTAAAATGAATACACAAAAAGAAACCAAAACAAAGAAACAAATAAAACAACCAATCTTATTTCTGAAAAACAGAATTCCAAAAAACGTCTAAAGACAACAACTACGAACAAAAATATGCATAACTTAAGGTTAATCATAGAAACTTAAGACTACTGAAATCCAATCTCATAACTTAGAAAACTACAACATAGTTTTGATGTCGACAAATTCATTAAGAAGCCTTATGGGCTCTACTCACCATCACAACAAGCAGCACAACAATGGAGATTAAGAATGAAGTTTTAAGCTTTTCCTCAAACAGATCCCTTCCTTCTGCTCTTCTTTTCTTACTATCACCATCATCATCATTTCCACTCTCAAACAAGTTGTTCATCAGCTCTGTGATTCTCTCAATTACTTCCATCACTCTACTCTTCGTGTTCTCAAAAATCCACCGGACGATGTTCATAGACTCATCGGAGGGCTTGTTGGGAGAGCTTTCCACTGAATTCTCGGGCGCCTCGTCTTTTTCTGCATGAGAAGGGAATAGTTGGAAGAGTTAAAATGAAAGAAGATGTTCTAGAAAAATAAGAACTATGAAAAAATAACAAAAAAAAATAAAGAACTTACATGAGATTTAAACACTAGTTAAATAAATGGAAAAAAAAAAACTACCATAGTCTTCAAACTAAATTTAAATTATCCACAAGCCACTAATAATGATAAAAAAATTTGAACAGAAAACATTCCAAATCAAGCTATAGAAATGCTCAAAGTCAACTACTAAAAATTCACAACCTAACCACGACATCAAGTATATAAAGAAAATCTTAATCAGGAACAAAATACTTAACTCAATCATAAAAGCATCTGTTATATATGCGACAAAAGAAAATCGATACCTATTAAAATCGTTTAGATTCATACATGAATTGATCATTTTTTATGACCGAGAATCGGAGCTTTGCCCCACTATATACTTCGGGCATTCGCACCCGTTTCAAGAAAGAATTGATAATTTTATTAACCATGAAACTAGAAAAATTGATGATAAGGGCCCACCTTCATAGAATGACTTCCTGAGGTGTTGCACTGATTCATTGTTCATAATGGCATCCCAAACTGCTTTATCCGATGATACCGACATAACCATTCTCTAAATACAACCATGAAACAAGCAAGATAGTAACTCATTAGAGCTTCAAATTTCCACCCTACATTTTTTGTTCTAAAACATTCTTCAACAGGGATTTAGAATGTCAATTACAAATAAGAATCCATCTTGAAACAATCTAGAAAAGTGCCATTAGAAATAATTCTCCTATTATATTTAATATCCATGAGCGTACAGACAAGTTTATGGACACACTTCAACAGAACATCTATTTGACTCTACAACATTTAGTTGTCAAAGAAATTCGTAAGAAATTCTCTAAAAATATTATTAATGTATGGTAACTTGAAATTCGTAAAATCACTTTTATATATATAGTCATCGAAACATACTCGTCAAAATATTTAAAAGAAATGTACTAAAACAATAGGAATTTTTGTTAAAACCATTTGCAAAAAGATGTTTGAAAAATATTTAAATAAAAAACATACCATCCACATCCTAATCCTCTATTCAAGAGAAACTATAAACAAGTTTTCAAAAAAAAAAAAAAAAAAAAAACTATAAACAAATTCATATTGAAATGGTCAAACTTTTAAATATTGGTAAATTCAACCCACTGCCATAAAAATAGAGACAATTGATAAAGCCTAGAAGAATTCGATCAAAACCAAGCTCAACCACTAAAATACAAAATTGAAGGACCAAATCGAAATTATGTAAGATAGAACTATCCAGATTTGAATTTAAGCATTTTTCTAAATGGGCAATTCCACGAAATCTATATAGATAGAGGAGCAACTAGCAAAAGTCACCTGAACTGAAGGGTCAGTCTGCAATAAATGAAAAGCATCATAAACCCTTTGAACTCCTCGCCCACTCAACTGCAGCTCCAAACACGGCTCAACCCAATCCACATCCGACCCGACTGGCGAAACCCGGTTCACCAAACCCGTATACATCCCGACCCGACCTTGTTCATCATTCTCTTGTCCAAAAACCCTAAATTAAAAGTCGCCAGCACTGAGAATTTCACCAAACAATTCACAATAACAGAAAAACAAAACAATCAATGAAAATTGAAATTCGTACTGGTGAATCGCAGAGACGGCGCCATGAACCTCATCCAAGGAAGGAACAGACCATCCAATCGGATCCTCACAAACCCCAGCGACATTTTCGGTCTCGATTTCATCCTCGGAAATCAAATCGAAGTCATCGGAGTAGGGATTGCAGAAATACCAGCCGGTAGAAACACCGTGTGTGGCGGAAACCGGGCAGTAGGTAAGGGAAGAGCTCGACGAGAGGCCGTGGAAATGAGCGGAGCCGCCGTGCCGGTTAGTGGATCTGGAGCTGGACGTCGTCGGAGAGGAAGGATGGTTCGCGGAAGTTGAACCGGCGCCGGTGACGCCGGCTCTGGCGACGGCCCGACTGGCGGTTCTGATGATGTTTCCATGGCTTCCACCTCCCATGCTTTTGCCTCCGAACATGGCGCTAGCTAGTTGTTACTCCTTATCGTCCCTCAATTACTTCGCTCTCTGCCATAACTTTTTGATTCTCTATCGTCCTTTCGGATTTTAGTTTTTTCTTTTTCTTTTTTCTAATTTTTAAGTCCAAATATGTATTTTTTGAGTCATATATTTTTCTTCTTGAGTTTCATTTTTTAATTAGAAAACGACCAAATGTAGTTTAAATGTTGAGGTGTATAAGTTGGGAGTTCAATTCACAGTAGTTATCTATTTGATATTATTCGATCAGACGGTATATTTCAATAATATTAGTCGAAATGCGGGAAGCTCGCACAACCTTTACAATAAAATTCAATTGTTTTTTTTTTAAATGCCTAAATTGTTTTCTTAGTTTATTGCTTCTTCTGTATATTTGGATTTTATTGTGGGCCTGTTGTTGGGTGGGTATGTTATCATTTTGGATATGGTTTGATAAAGTGATAGGTGGTATGGGAATTGGGATAGATTTCAAAAAGTAAATAAATAAGTATTTCTTTCCTTTACAAGAGGTAAGGTTGTGACTCTGTACTCAAAAATAAAAATGGCTTTATTACAAGTTTATTTATTGAACTTTTATATTCGTATCTATTCTGTCATTAATTCTTTTCTCTATTCTGTCATTATTTCTTTTTGTGTGGTTATAACTTTGGATTTTGTATTTAATAAATTAATACATCTACGACCAATTCAAGGTTTTTAAAAAGTCAAATTGGATTTTGTATTTAATACATCTATAACCAATTCAAGATTTTTAAAAATTAATTGACTTTTTAAAAAGTTAAATTTTTGTTTAATGAAACACTCCAAGTTTCTATAAGTGAAATTGATACGTTTCAATCAAATTAAATAATTTATATTTTTATAATACATGAAATGTTTTAAAAAAAATTATTATAATTAAAATAAAAATGCTAAAATTGGTTATCTACAAAAAAAAAAAAAAAAATGTACTTAATAAATTTGTAAATTTTAAAATAATCAAAAGTGAAATTATAAATTTGTAATTTTGAAAGTTAAGGATGAATTAGACACCGGAGAAGAGTTCATCACAAAACACACTAAAAATAAAATAAATAATCATTTTGGGATAATAAAAAGATCAACTCTTTGCAATTAATAGCAATACAATTAACTTAACATGAATATAATAGCATACTTAAAAAATATCTATTGATATTGATATTTTCTATAAATTGACACCTGAAAATTTTAAACCTTCATCTCCAATTTAAGAACATACTTCACTATTCCCATTCAAACATCTCTCCTACTGCAAAGAGCATGGAATTGATGCAGTCAACAAATCAATGCTCTAATATAACTTTTTTTTAACAAAGAATTAGCCTTAAGTTAAATTTATGAAATTTCATGGTTTTGGTCAATTTATTTTCTATTTTTTTAAATAATAATAATAATATCTACTCTATAAACATTCAATCTTGTATATTAAGAAAATTTTGAACTTAAAAAAGTAAGGGATCTTTAAACCAGAACCCATTCAAAAAAAAAAAAAAAAAAAAAAAAAAAAAAAAAGAGATTAAAAGTAGGTCTACTAAGCAGTACAAAAAAATTCAATAAAAGTTGGCAACATATAACTTCTTCAGAAGTTGATAGCTTATGTTTTTATTGTTTTGATAGTTTGATAGCATATATTAAATTATAATAATTCATGTCGGTCAATAATATGCAGGCCATTCCACACAAGGACGGCATTGGTACAAAATGATTTAATTTTATAAAAGGCGACCTTTAGAAAGTGCATTTTAATGTACTTTACTTTCTATTGATTTTTTAGTTAAATTGTACATTATTGCTGTTATGCTAATTGTCAAAGTGCAAATGCACTTTGATATATATAGCAGAACTTAGGTTTTTATAAATTAATATTTAAGATCATCGAGTGGCCTAAATGGTCGGGAGGATCTTAGATCAGGTGGTGAATTCAACTTATGATGACTACTTATCTAAAAATTAATTTACTACGAATTTCTCTAACATCTAAATATGGTAAAATCAGGACG
Source organism: Sicyos baderoa (assembly GCA_037832685.1). NCBI lineage: Eukaryota > Viridiplantae > Streptophyta > Magnoliopsida > Cucurbitales > Cucurbitaceae > Sicyos > Sicyos baderoa. The sequence continues at coordinate 9,462,557 of JBBMEF010000028.1, read as the reverse complement.
ATATGTTTGAGATGCGCACGAACTAAGTCGAACCATCATATATATATATATATATATATATATTACATAAATATTAATGTGAAGGAAGACAAATGGCTTGTATAGAGGAATCGTGTTTTCCAATGATTCGCTTATAGCCGCACTATAATTACAAATAACCAAACTTTTACCAAAAGACCAACACAAAGACATTGAAGTTGCCGACGGTGCTTTCCATTTGGCTGAGTTTTCGCTACCAACAGAGCCAAAGTCTCCTCTTATTTGTTCTTAAGAACTGCAAACACACATCCTCTTCCATTCCAACCAGTCTCCACCATTTGTAAACGATCCAAGGAACAAATTTCAGAAAGATCTTCAAGAAAAACCATGAACAATGGCAATGGAGGCAAAAACAGATTCATGATGGGTCTGCATATAAAGGGTCGAAAGGAAGGAGACAATGAAGATCTCCATCTGTTCCGAGACCTGCATAAGCGCGACAAGGAACGTACCGCCTGCCTTCTTCTGCCCGTCGATGACCTCGAGCACAACAATGGTGGAACTGGTACTTATGATATCTCCATGATTTCCACCATTCAAACCATCCTGAGTTTTGTTACCTTTCTTGGTAAGCTTATGTTTGATCTTGAGGTACACTTTTGCAGGCAATTCTCAGTTCTACAGAATTCAATCAATCAAGAGAGAATCTGGATTTGGACTCCTTTCTGAGGGCAACCAAAGCGACTTTGATTGGTATAAAACTCGTCTTATCTGTTTCGGAATTTGTTTAATTGTTAACTTTTCTGAACTTATCTTCATGAATTGCTTAGTGAAGGCTTAAAACACCACCAGCAACTCCTTTGTTTCCATCCTTGGAAATGGAAGCCATTGCTCCACATATGAAACAGACACCAGTTGCCCAACCTCTCGCGCAGCGCCAGTCACAACTACAGGTGCTCTTCTCTGAAGATTTTTCATTATAGAATATTGGATAAACATGAATTCCGAGCTCTACCTCGTTGAGGTCTCTTCACCTTTTCAACGAGGAAACTCAATATGTCCCATAAAAATGGTATCTCCTTTTGTTCATCATCCGTACATTGGATTCCATTCTTTTATCGGGCACCTGTTTAAGTTTAATGTGTTATGATATCATATTAGATAAATATGAGATTCTATCTCAAAATCAATGAATAATGAGAGAAGTAATTCATGCATCTTATAAAACATTGCATTCTCAACTTCTAAAGTGACAAACTCAAACATAATCCAATAATAATAATAATAATAATAATTCTGGACTGTACAATGGCCATTTAACTAGCTCTTGATTCCCTCTTATGGTTTCTCCTTCCCCACATAGATCACTAATGTATTAATTGTATCTCAGAATATCACTTAATTTCAAACTCTTACTATACTTTTGTGGCCAGATTTCAAGCAATTCAGAAGCAACAAAAATCAGCAAAGAAATAGAGAAATCCCCAACAACAAAACCAAAAGTACCATCCAGATCCATCACTCCCAGTCACAGACCGCGCAACAATCCATCAATCGAACCCAAGAACCCCAAAAGAACCACAACAACACCATCTCCAAAAACAACTCAAGCATCATCAACAAACACAGCATTGCAAAGAAACAACAACAACAACAACATGAAATCCACAAATCATAAAGAGGATTACCTAACCTCAAATCTGTCCAAAGCAGCATCAACAAACATGGCGAATCCAAAGGCAAAGTCGAATCCAAGAAGCAGACCGACATCCCCAATCGTGAGATCCACAATCGCATCTCAAATCCCAGAGTTCTCGAACGAGACGCCACCGAATCTGAGAACCGACCGGTCGAGCTCGGCGACGAGACGGCGGAAATCGGAGGCGGTGGATTCGAGAAGGCAATCGTGCTCGCCGAGCGTGACGAGGGGGCGGAAAGTGGAGGCGAAACCGGAGAACAGTGATCGGAGAAGAATGGAATCGACGAACATTGTTGGGAGCAGAATGGTGGAGAGAATGATGAATGCCAGAAAAGGAAATGGAAATGAGGGCAGAGATTTGAAGGAACGAGGACCAAATGGCAATTATGCCGATTTTGGAGGATTTGTGAACAAAACTTCTGCACATAAAACAACGGTTACACAACTGGTACGCATTTCTTTCTTTTCTTCATCTTTTTCAATTTTGCTCAATTTTATCTAATTCAAGAATATGTAAAAAAAAAAAAAAAAAAAAAAAAAAAGAAAAAAAGGCATGATATTAGATATTCTCAACCAACATATTAGAACACATAACTTTTTAATTAATCTTAGTTCGAGTTTTTTTCAAAAAAAAAATAAAAATCTTTGTTCAAGTTGAATGAGTAAAAGAATTGGTCAACTCGAGAACCACTCGATCTAAAGAGATTATAAATATACAACTTAAAACAACTCAAGAAAAATTAGATTTAGATTAGATATTTTAAGTTTCTCACATAGCCAGTTAAATTTTAATATGCTCCTAATATTATTTCCACTAAAAACAATAACTCATGAATATAAGTGTGCACTTAATAACTAAGAGATCATATATTTGAATTATCTCTACTAATTAGCGTAGAACTAAAAAATATTTAATGTATCCAAGACAAATAGACCTTGTTGCCATTGAATGTGACATATTCTTCTGACTTAATTTTGTACTATAATATGCAATGCAGGCCCGTAAGAAGTAAAGAGCATAAAAACAATCAACTCTATAGTAGAAAATGCTTTGGCAAAAGATATCTAAAGTATTAATGAGATTTCCATTAAGGGTTTCTTATAGTTTTTGCATTTGTGCCATTGTAAAAATATATTCTTCCATTATTGAGTTCTCAAATATATTTAAGATGGATCTATATAAAGTTTTGGATTGATCAGATTATTTATTAATAAAAACCGACAAAAGGTTCCTAATTACATCTATAAGTTCAGTTTCAATGTTAAGAGTAATTTTGTTCACACAATCTTTTAAAATAAAAGATAAAATTTTCAAAGACATTTTAAAAGAAAATTAATTTTTGAAAACACTAATTACCCTATACTAATTAGAACATTTTATAAAGAAATTGGATTAATTTTGAGAGCCAATTATCTACTAGTGAATGAGATTAATTACAAAGACACACAAGATGTGTATTTACATTGATCACAAGCATAGCTAGCAAAAAGAGTACAATAAATACATGTTTGTTTTAAAAAAAAACAATTGTCTTTCAAAAAAGAAAAACCATTGCAATGTAGGCAATGATGATGATGATGATGTTGGCGCCGTCTGTTTTCATTGACGGAAGCTGATCGCTACCTGCGACACAGCATCCAATTCTTCGTCTCTTAACTTAACGACGGTGTAAGTTGCGGCACCGAAGATCGCCCCCAGCGTCGGCGCCACCATATATACCCATAATGCTTTGAAATTCCCGGTAGCCACAGCGGGCCCCAATGTCCGAACCGGGTTCATCGAGGCACCGCTAGACGGCCTGCCATATTTCAATAAAAAAAATGAGAAGAAGTTATGGACTCGAACCTTCAATTTAATACAGAATAATTTTTCATATGGATACGAAAGATAACAATTTAGTTATACTTCGATATATTTACGGCATTTTGTTGTTCTTTAACTCAAAAAAATATATGAATTGTTTTCTAAACATTAGTATTAGTATGTATATGAAAACATAGGTTATGATATGAACTCTTTTAGGTATTCCAAAACCTTAACGGAAGCCCTTGAAGTTTTGTCGACATTTTTTAGGCTTAAATACGATGGTTTAGTGTTTAATATATTAATTATAATACGTCATTTTCATTTAAAAATACTGACCCGGCCACAAGAATGTTCATCATTACTGTTGCTCCGACGGCAATTCCGGCCATCTCTCCGACCTAGAAAAAGGGGAGAAATAAAATGAAAAACTTGTTAATTAAGATTAAAATAATATGAATGAATTGAGTATAAAAAGAAAAAAGAAAAAAGAATCTGAATAAATTGAGTCTAAAAAAAAGAAAATGAAAATTTAATATGGTATTGTAGTAGTTCTTATAATCAAACTTTTGGAATAACATTTTTTCTTGATTAATATTAATAATGACCTAGTTCTAAAAGTCCTTAGAATTAATGTGATTATAGGAAAACTAGTTACCTTTATTTGTTGTAAATCTCTAGTAATGAAGTAAAAATGATATCTAGCCCAAATTTGGATTTTCTATCTGTTTGGAATCACCTCTCTCTCTCTATAAAGAGAATTTGCACTCTATAACAAATTTCATACCCCACATTAGAATTATAGCAAAATTTTACAAATATTACAAATATAGCAACTTTTTTTAGATACTATTGATGGAGTCTATCACACACTATTGATGAAGTCTATCAGACACTATTGATGAAGTCTATTGATGGAGTCTATCAAACACTATTGATGGAGTTTATCAATCTGATTTTGCTATATTTACAAATATTTTCATTATTTTGTAATTTTTTTGCTACATGCAAATTCCCCACAAATAAAAGTGAATTCTTAGTAAATAATATATACATAAGAAATATTTCTAAAGCTTCTTCTAAGTTTACATGTGTTAGGGCACGAACATGGTGACCATAACTTATGAACATAAGTTTGATATAGAGAGATTGTTACCGCGCGAGTGTCGGTAGCGACCGCAGTGACGACGAACAAGAGAATGAAAGTCATAATGAATTCGAGAGCGAAGGCCTGGCCGATGCTGACGGAGGGAACGGTGACGCCGCCAGCCATAAAAGGGTCGAAAACGATTTTAAGAGCGAAGGCGGCGCAGAGGGAGGCGGAGACTTGGGCAGCAATGTAGGCAGGGACATGAACCCAAGGGAAGTGGCGGAGGGCGGCGAAGGCAATGGTCAATGACGGGTTCAGGTGCGCGCCCGAGATGTGTCCGGTCGACAGAATTACGACCATCACGGCAAAGCCGCCACATGCGGCGTTTCCAATCAAAGCCTCCACACCATCGTACTTTTGGTTCACGATGGGAGCTGCCGTAGCACAAAATATCAAGATGAATGTGCCAACAAATTCTGCTCCTAGCTGTATATTATTAATTGTTGCCAGGATTAACTCTAATACATAACATCAGATTTTAAATTAACTAAAAAGTGTGTCATAGGATACAATATTTAACTTATAACCTTTTAATAATTAGGTTGTAAATAATATTACTAATTTTTTTTTTCCATTTAAGGATACGAGGATAAAATTCTATGTTATTATATGTGACACATAATGATACTACATATGTAAATTTTAGAACTTTTCTATCCGTTTAGGCCATATTTGATTTATGGGTTAAAAATGTTAATTGGTAATCCTAATTCCAAACTCATATTTAATTTGTTGCTTTTTTTTTTTTTTTTTTTTTTTTTGTTGTTAAGGTTTGAAATTCATTCCAAATCCCTCAAATCTCGTGGTTTTATAAATGTACCGATCCACCTATATATATATATTATATATATATATATATATTCTTATTTTCTCCCTATTTTCATATATATTTTATTTATTTATTAGTATTTTATCATTTATTATTAATATTAATATTAAACAACCTTTCAATTTTGCAAGCATTTGCATGCATTTTTTTATTGGTTACAAATTCAATTATTTTTCATATCTTAAAAAAATAAAAATTATGATGTATACGCATGAATAATTGAAAAATAAATTTACAGGTTGTATTGTTCACTATTTAGAGTTTCTATAAAATATTTGAATTTCACATCATACAAAATTTTTGAGTTGGGTTTGGAATGACTTGTAATCAAAGTAAAATTAATGTGATTTATCATACATTTAATTTGCATAATGTCTTAATTGAATGAAGTGTCTACACCTTACGTATAAAATTGACTAAGAAAGAAAACTAGTAATACAAAAGTAATTTTCAGGAAATAGATAAATGGGGAATTATATGGATAGTCAAATTTTACCAAATAATTACAGATCTAGATAAATTTAAAAATATTTAACATTCATAGTCAAATATACAATATAAATAATAATCATCATACTGTATTATGTATTAGTTATTAAATATAAAAAAATATTACTTTATAACATATATTTGACTATAGGCGCTAACATTAAAATATAATTCTAAAGAGGAAATAAAATAGAAAAAAAGGCATAATAATAGGGGAAAAAGAACCTTGCGGGGGAGAGAGATATCAGGAGCAGGGAAGTGAGTGAAGCACGTGGGAGGAGGGCCCCACGTGGGAGCAGTGACTGGCATGCACTTGTTGTTGTTGTATTGACGAATTGACTTCCCACTACTAAACGACGGCAGAGAATCCACCCGTCGCATCCCCATCAGCGGCTTTCCCGGCGTCGCCGCCTGATCCGGCGCTCCACATTCTGGTTGCAACATTACCTTTATTTCTTCTTTTTTTTTTTTGAAGATAAAAAAAATTGTTTCTTTTTAGAAGGGTTGGTCTATAATGTAGAATTGGAAGATTAAACAAATAAATGGGATTGAGAAATGAATTAATCTGAAGAGAAGAAGAAAAAGACTTCGAGGGATTTAAAGAAAATGTAGAAATTTAGAAGGTTGAATGGTTGCAAATAAAATGGCGTTCTTGAATTGAAGTTGTGAATTTGATCGGCATGGATGGATAGGAGGAGAAAGAGGGAAGAAGCGGGGAATTTATACAGATGAACAGAGGCCGATCATTTTTTGCTTTTTTATGTCAAATATTAACAACCTCCCATCTTTAATTCCGTAGTTTAAGGTTTTTTTTTTTTTTTTTTGTAGGTGAATGTTCGGGCCAGCTCACCTCAATTAATGTAGTCAGACATTATTTGACCCTACGATATTTGAATATTTTGATGTCAAGGAAACGTGTAAGAGATTAATCCTAGATGAGTGACCATCATGAATTTTGAACTCGCGTCACCACCTTATACACTCAAGACCCTCTTTGACCAATTGAACTAAGGAACGATATTATCGACAAGAAAATGAGATTACAAAAACACACAAGATGCGTATTACATTGATCACAAACATAGCAAACAAGGAGAATACAATACAAGCGTATTTCATTTTACAAAACAAACTTCAAAAGCACTCAATTTAAAGATTGACAAGAAGAAGAAGCACACATAATAATAAACACACAAACATAGCAATCAAGGCGATGACGATCTTGACCTTACAAAGTTGGGGTTTTTTATCTTCAAATTTCATCATACACAAATCGCCTATTTTATTCACACACAAAGACAAGGCCACACACACCTATTTTATCTTAAGATATATCGCAAGTTGACGTCGCCATTTTTCAACGGCGAAAGCTCCTTACCTGCGATGGAGCATCTACTTCGTCGTCTCTCAGCTTCACCACGGTGTATGTTCCCGCACCGACGATCGCCCCGAGTGTCGGCGCCAGTAGATAAACCCATAATGCCCGGTAATTCCCAGCTGCCACGGCGGGACCCAATGTTCGAACTGGGTTCATCGAACCACCACTAGAGGGCCTGCCATATGTTGAAAAAATCATCAATAAGTACACTTTGTTAAAGATACACAAGGTGAATAGACCTCCTAATATTTTTTTTTTTTTTGAAACAAGGGTTCTTAGATCAGGCACCGGAGACATCAAATGAGTAATGTCACAGGTCAATAGACCTTCTAATATTTATAAGATAAGTGTGCTATACTTTTCTCATCCGTAATTGATTATGCTCAATATCATCTAATACACCCACTTCAATAAACTTCAAATTAACTAATTTTTATATTTATTGTTTTTTGTGTGAATGATTTGAACCTTCAATTGTTTAGAATACATGTAATTCGCTGCCAGGTCCAACCGATTTAGACAATATAAGAATTATTTACCAAGATTTTATCCAATCATAGGCAAAAAACTGAATTCTTTTTCAAAATTATAGTCTAAATTCCTCAAAACCATACCATCAATTAATTCGTAATTTACCCTATTTATTTTTGGGTTAATTCAGCCTCTTGGTGGTGCTGAAAAAATTAATCAAACCCCCATTTGAAAAAAAAGGGGAAAAAAGTTATAATTGAATAATGTTTGAAGAAAACGACAGAGTGGAACTTGAAACATACGATTTGTCCCTTTTCCAAGTGTGTAGTTGAGAGTTGAGATTCTTCTCTGTTTTGTTTTGTTTGAGAAAAAAAATGGGGGAAATGGGGCATTATAGGTGTTGGAGTGGAAGTGGGCAAGATGTCAACTTTTGACACCTAATTTTTATTTTTTCTTCTTGTACAAAAATCTAGGATTTAAATATGAGATATTATTTCAATGGACTGTTTTTCCAACCACTTAAATTGAGTTTTTTTTTTTTTTTTTTAATGTCCATGACTGTCTGGGCCAGCTTGCGTGCATAAGCGCACCTCGACATGTCACAGGCATACCGCCTGACCCTATAACATTTGGATGTCAAAGAATCTCATAGGTATCAATTTGAAATTAATTACTAGATAGGTGACCATCATGAAATTTGAATCCATGACCTTATGCACCCTAAGACCTTCCATAACCAATTGGGCTACCCGATGGTTACTTAAATTGAGCTTCCTATCAAGTCTGATTTGGAAAGCATATGAGAAAAATTATTTGTCTTAATGAAAATGATTAGGTTTCTTTGAGATTCTTAAGCTTAAATATGATGGTTTAGTGTTGTTATTTTCACTAAAAAATACTGACCCGGCCACGAGAATGTTTAACATCACTGTTGCTCCAACTGCAATTCCAGCCAATTCTCCCACCTAAAAATGAAAAAGAGACAACTACTTAAGAATATTTGATATATTGGTTACATACAAACATAGCCAAAGAATTACCGACTTAAATCTTTATTTAGTTCAACAATAATGAAAGGTATGATTCTAGCTCATCACCTTTCATGAACATAAGTTTTTTTCATTCGATTTAATTAATAATATTAATGTCGTATAAGAAAACAAACGCAGTTACCACTGGTTAGAAAACCTTTTTTTTTGTTAATTAATTTTAATGAGCTAGTTCTAAAGTCGCTAGTAAAAGAAAATGCTAAGAATATGAGTAAATGATTAAAAATAAAAGTCAACTTTATGATTTGGGATTTATTTGTAATTTGTAGTATGTCCTAATTCTACGTTAAGTTTAAATTAAAACAATAATTAACCATGACCTTTTTCAATGGTCTAGCTTTAAATAATTAAGCCTATGTTAGACATTAATTCCACACGTAGATTTAATTCATTTGACCCATATTTTCGAAAATCTAAACATAAAAAGTTTTTTAAAAATTATTTATATTTTTAGAATTTGACTACAAATTTAAATATTCTAAAAAAGAAATAGTGAATGGGAAATAAATATATAAATTTGTGACAAATATTTGTCTACTCGTATAAAAAGTCTAATTTGTTGCTTATGTGACACTATTTAATACCACAAATTTATATGTTTATGTGACAAGTATTTTCTCTAAACTTATTAGGGAGAGTAGGTACCGCGCGAGTGTCGGTGGCGACAGCGGTGACGACGAACAAGAGATTGAAAGTGATGAGGAATTCAAGAGCAAAGGCTTGGCCGATGCCGACGGAGGGAACGGTGACGCCGCCCGACATGAAAGGGTGAAAAACACCTTTAAGAGCGAAGGAGGCGCAAATGGAGGCGGAGACTTGAGCGGCGATGTAAGCGGGGACTTGAACCCAAGGGAAGTGGCGGAGGGCGGCGAAGGCAATGGTCAGCGACGGGTTCAGGTGGGCGCCGGAGATGTGACCCGTTGACAGAATTACGATCATCACGGCCAGGCCGGCGCATGCGGCGTTTCCGATCAAAGTCTCCACGCCGCCGTACTTTTGGTTCACGATTGGCCCTGCCGTGGCAGCAAATATCAAGATGAATGTTCCCACAAATTCTGCTCCTAGCTGGATATTAATTAGTCCAACAAATAGTCAGATAATGTTTTTTTTTTTTCTTCCAAAAAAAAAAAGCTTGAGATTACAAAAAAAGAAACTAAAAAATAAAATTGGCTGCACATAAATTTATATGACATGAAGAACGAGTTTGGGAGAATTTAGGTAGGTTCTTTTGTTTTTTTGTTTTTTAGGAGAGAAAATTTAGGTAGGTTACTTGAGAGATAACAAATTTAAATTTATGCCAAATTAAAATTTTGGAAGGATTAGAAACTTTCCATTCTTTATGTGGTTTAATTTTATTTTTAAATGTATTATTTTTTTCTTTTTTTAGAAAGTTAACCGGAGCATAGTTAAATTAGCAAATATATATAGTTGATAAATTATTAGTTAAATCAATTTGGAGAATATATTTTATCTTTGATCTTTTTTATACACGCCCTCAATTAGTGTTGGTCGATTCCAGTGATCGAACCGTAACTATGGTGAACGAAAGGATTTCCACTAAACAATCAAATCACTATTCACTACGCCACCAAACCTTTGGTGATAAATTAATACCTCAATCTTTTTTTTCTTTTTTTTTTTTGAAAACCTCAATCATAATTTAATAAACATGAAAATATTTTTTCCGTTATGATTATGAATTAATAATTTCATGGGGAGCAACAATCTAATCTCCAAGTCAGAGATGGCGGGGAAAACAAATATAAAACAGTTTAAAAAAAAACGAGAGCGATAGGAAACAATATTAAAATCCTATTTTACTCCATTTCCTCTCAAATTATCTTCTTTCTTTTTTTTTTTTGAGAAATCTCAAATTATCATTCTAATTACGAACTATTTAATAAAAAACAGAAGTAACTTTACATTATATTTCAATATTCTAAGACTAATTTTTGGCTCCAAATAAACCTTTAAAAAGTTATATAATAGACAAATAATGAGAACTAAAATATAAAATAAAGCCATAGAAACAGAAAATAAAATAAATAGTACCTTGCGGGTGAGAGAGATATCAGGCGCAGCAAAGTCAGTGAAGCACGTGTGAGGGTGACCCCACGTGGGAGCATTTACGGGCAGGCACTTGCACCGCGGCATTGACTTTCGGTCATACGACAGCGAATCTACCCGTAGCCCGGAAAACAACGGCCCTCCCGGCGTCCCAGGCGTCGCCGGCGCCGACGGTGCCGGCGTTCCACTTTCCGATTCCGGCATTTCCTTTTTTATTTTATTTTTTTTGATAAAAAAAACTTCTGGGTATTGAAAAAAAATATATTTTTTTTGGGTTTTTGTGGGGAGAAAATAAGATAGAAACGAAGTTACATGATTTGGGGATTTTTGTAGAGGTTGGTTTAAGGCAGAATTGGAAGCTCAGCCAGGGTAATAAACACTAGATTTTTTTTTTTACTCTAGAATAAAAAAAAGCAAGAACTCAAGTTTTTGGGATAATTTTTTTTTTTTTTTTTTGGAAGGGGGCTGAATTTAGAAGGGGCTAAAGTTACATGATTTGAAGGCTTTTATAAATGTGAAGTTAAGGAAGATTTGTTGAGGAGAAATAAGCCAGGCCTAATTAATACTCAGAGAATTGGAAATGGGTTGAGAAATAAAATCTAAAGAGAGGTAAAAAGCTTGAGGGATTAAAAGAAAATCTAGAGATTTGGAAGCTTGAAGGATTGAAAGAAAATGGCGGACATGAAAGAGAGATAGAATTGAAGTTGTAAATGGAGTTTGAGTGGGGAGAGGAGGAAGAGGAAAGAAGTGAATTTATACAAGGAACCAAGCCCGATGAAATTAAACTTTTATTTATTATTATTTTTTAGATAAAGAAAGGTTTTTTTTATTTTTTTATGTGAAATATTGTAATGAAAAGCAAGTTGAGATTATTAATGAGCAAAAGTCAATGGGCATAGCATTGTGTCTTGTTACAGCCCTTTGCTTTCTGGAATAATGCTACACTTAAGGCTGTATGAGATATGGATTTGGTTTGATTAGGACAAGATTTTGAACCAATCCTTCTAACGTGTTGATTGGGAATTTAATTCAATTCAATTTATATTTTTTGAGTTTAGTTGAATTATGCTATCTACTTTAAAGTTCAAATTTATAGTTTATATCGAATGAATCAGTGGTATAATGATTATATTATTTAGTTGTAAACTAGTTTAACACTTATATCACATGTTTGATTTCTAAAATCTATAATTGTAATCTGTAATTGTAATTCTCTCTCCTAACAACTCGCTTATAAAAAATAATAATAGTAGAAATTAAAACATAGCTTAACTCTCAACAATTGCAGTTGGGTAATTTAGATTGTGGATTTGTTTCTCAACAACAATATGATCATCAAACGAATGGAATCGATGATTCTTGAACCTCACACTTAAAATGTGTTGCCTTAATTTCCTTTTTTGGTGTGTGTATATGGACAATTTGTGGGAGTGGGGAAAAACTAAAAAAGGTAAAATGAAGAGTGGAGAGGGAAGTAAAGTATAATTAAAATGAAGAGACGAATAAAGAAGAAGTCATGTTGGGGGCCTTCATGTGCATAAGAGTATGGGTTCAAATTTTATGGTGACCACTTACTTAGAAATTAATATTTTACAAAAAAAATTTGCATCCAAATGTTGTAAGGTCAGACGGTATGCCTGTGACACTAACCGAGATATACTTGTGCACGCAAGCCGACCCAAATAGTCATGAAAAAAAAAAAAAAAAAAAAATGTCTTGAGGCTTAAACAAGAATGTGTAACGCAAATGTTTCTATAACCTATGAATGAGAATGCAAATAATAGGCCGCACATGCCCACTAACGTCCCCCATTGCCTTCCCTATGAACCTAAATATTTCCTTTTTTTTATTACTATTATTTTAAACCCACCGCCCACCAACCTCCCAATAATGAAGGTTTAAAAAAAAGCTCAAAAGTGTCCTTTGTTTCGTCACCAAACTAAGCATATTTTGGCCATTTCAACCAAACCTCATCACCTCGATCATATTATTTTTAATTTATCTCTTCATCTCATCTCATCTATATATTCATATTAATGATATAATATTTGAAGCTCAAATATTCGAATTCATGATTAAAATATATTAAATTATAAATTTAATCTTTATAATAAAAGATAATTTTAGAATTTAGGTCCCGTTTGATAACCATTTGGTTTCTTGTTTTTTGTTTCTCAAATTTAAGTCTATTTTCTCTCAAATCTTCTACAATTTATTTCATCATTTCTACCATGTATACATCTTTTTTTAGGAAGTAGGGGAAGACCAACCAACTTTTAAAAATAAAAAAAAGTAGCTTCTCAAAATTTATTTTTATTTTTAAAGAAAGATGAATAAATAGTAGGAATGATGGAGTATATTGTAAAAAATTTGAGAGAGAATAGACTTAAATTTGAAAAACAAAAAACAAGAAATCAAATGGTTATCAAACAGAGTCTTAATTTTTATACCTTCATTTCTTTTTAGATATATATTTATAAAAGTTAATATTTTTTTTCGAGTTGAAATCTAGTTTCTGACAAAGCACACGTCAATTGGCTATTAATGTGAAAAATTGGTGGTGCTTTATATTTTGATGATGATATAAACTGAATAGTTTATTGGATTAAAATTGAACCGTCAATGACTCAATTACCAATTTATAAATTTTTTTTTATTATTCTTTTAATTTTAGCTACCATCAATAAAGTACAAACCTGATAAAAAACAATTACCTCATAATTAATTTGAAAAAAAATTGCGAACAACAAAAGTTAATCATAAAATTTTATTGAATTATAAGAACTAAGTTATAACTTGATCAGTAAATTAATAAGTATTAAATCCTAACTATTTCTTAGATGTGTAGGAAACAAAATTATAATTCAACCTATTTTAATTTGTTCTTTACTTTCACAATGTTAATTTTTCTACATTTTCATGCTCTTGTTATTTTGTTGTGACAGTTTAATAAATGGATAGCATGTGACTTTCGATGTGCGTTGTATTAACATTTAAACATATAAAGTTTTGTAGTAAAGCTATATGAGTTAACTTAATTAGTTGGTTTGAATCAAAAAAAAAAAAAAAAAAAAAAAAACTTAATTAGTAATTGGTATTGAACAAACAAAGTATTGACTGGATGATAGAATAATATAAAAACAATAACTTTTTTAAAATTGAAGGATTAAAGTGCCATTTTTTTAAGTTTGGGTATGCATCAAGAGTTATATTTTAAAATGTTTAGAAAATGAGCTTATTTGATCATATTCAATGAAGTAAAGTATATACTTCAATTTAACAATCAAAATTTAGATTTTCACTTCAAATATCGTTAAACTAAAAATGTTAGAAAATTAAATATATATTTATTTAAATAATTTTTTTTTTAGATTATAATAATTGGTGGTAGAAATTTGAATCTATATCTACATGATTATTAGATGTACACTAATATCACTGAACTGTTACTCTAGTTTTGTTAGTATAAAAAATGTCGAAGATTAAGAAAATAGAATTACTAAGGTCCCGTTTGATAACCATTTGATTTTTTGTTTTTGGTTTCTGAAATTTCAGCATATTCTTACTCAAATTTCCTACAATTGTATTCCATCCTACCTACAATATATCCATATTTCCTTAATAAAGTAGGAGAATACTAACCAACTTTTAAAAACAAAAAAAAAGTAGCTTCTAAAAGTTTGTTTTTATTTCTTAAAGATGGTTAGTGTTCTCCTAATTTTCTTAAAGAAATATAGATATATAGTAAGAAAGGTGGAATATAATGTAAAAAAATTGAGTAAGAATAGACTTAAATTTCAAAAATCAAAAACAAAAACAAAACGATTATCAAACCCGACCTAATATATTCCATATTTCTACTAAATAAAGGCTTTAAGTTCATGATGAGTTTTATATATGGCTTTGAGTTATTTTTGTATGTGTGTTGCTGTACGATGCATTTTGCTAAGAGAGCAATTTGGGTGCATCCTGGGTAGCACCCCCACCGTGATACCTTTCATTTAGAGCCACACATCTTTTTTTTTCTTTTAACTTTTTTTTATAATAAATATAAAGTAAAAAAAGAGAGATGAGATGTGTGGCACCAAATGTGTCACATGGGTGGTATCACCGTGGAGGTGCTACCCGGGGTGCACCCAAATTGATCTCTTTTGCTAAAACTTTAATCAAATTCAATTCCCAACTTTTTTTCTTAAATAAAAATCACAAATCTTTTTGGAAAAGACTTTTCCTTCCCTCGGTTATGACTGGAATGTGTGAATTAAATTAATTCGATCGTGCTAGAACAGATTATTGTTTATTGATTTATTATTGTTGTCCTTTTGTTTCAGGAACCAACCTTCCTAGTATCATAGGAGTGAGAACAAATTATACGCCCAAACGATGATTATTTTATTTTATAAACCGTCTATTTTTTTTTCAGTTGTGGAAATTTTCTCTCTTTATAAAGTACATAAATCACTCTACTTACTGATAATTAATTTTAAAATAAAACCCATTAATAATTTAAAGAGGTATTATTCAACCCCCAAAAAATTAAATGATCTACAAACTTTTACTAAAAGCAAACGAAATAAAATGAGAAAAACAAATTTGCAATCAACAACCGTACTTAGATATATATACTAATGTTTTTTATTATTGAAAGTTTGAAGTCAATTGATATGGACCCGACCTAAAATAAAGCTCTAAACCTAAGTCTTTATTAAGCAAACATTTTTAAATCGAACATTGGTCAACGGTCAACAACAGCGCGTGGAACTGCGACTGGGCAGGTTTGGTAGACGCGCGCGCGGCTCGGTGGATCTCAGCAGCTCAGATTGGTTCGTCGGCAGGCTCGTGATGCGTTGGCTAGGTTTGGCAGATCCAACGGCGCGACAGCTTCGGTGTTAGATTCGGCAAGATCTGCGGCTCGCGTTGCTTCCGTGCGAGGCTCGGGACGCACGCTTGGCTCGGGATCAGGCTCTGATGGATCAGCAGGCGGGCGTGCTTCGGTTCTCGGCTCGGACGGATCTTGCGATTCTACGCGGCTCAGAGCTAGGTCTGGCGCGGATCCTGATCAGGTTTAGTTCCAGCTTGTAGAAAACCAAAAAACCTCCGTTTTTCTCCTGTTTTCGCCAAACGAACTCGATTTTTAATCTGATTTCAAATCTAATTCCATGGTCATTAAAACAAAACTAACCTTTTCCCTAAATCCAATCTTAATTCCGGTGCCGCTCGGAATGATCTGGGATTCAAAACTCCACACAAAAGCCCCAATTTTGATCAGAAAACCAATTCTTCAATCTCGTTTGCAATCAACGAAGGAAAACGAATTGTAGAATGGGAAACTAGGGATTTGATACAGGTTTTGAGAGGGAGATCGGAGGAAAGCTTACTGATAGAACGAGACGTGTGAATTTACAAAATGGTTGAGGTGTGATGTGGCATTCCTTCAATTGTGAATTGTGCGTCTGCAAAACAGTCAAATCCTCTTTTTCAGGCTGACCAAGACCCAATAAAATCCAAAATAATAAAAAAAAGAAAAAAAGAAAAAACCTAAATTATCCTATTTCACTGAGGTGATTTGACGGGTTGTTACATATAATTTCAACCTTATTTTATTTGATTGTAAAAAATATTATAAAATTTAATATCATAAATTAAATAGATATTCTTACAAAAAGATCAAAGTTTTGAATATATATAGAAATGAAATATTAAATTTGAAAAAGGAAATGGTAATGAAAGAAAGATTAAAAATAAATTGGTGGGATGTAGCGGAGGACAAGGCTAAAGCATAATCAGAGAATGCTTTGGCCATTAGTTCTTAATCACGTTCTTAAACTTCTTTTTAATTGCTTCCCTTAGTCCCATTAATTTGGAATCTTTTATTCTTATTCTTATTTTATTTTTATCAAATCCTATTGCCTTAATATATTTAAAAACTAAATCTCAAATAAATAAAAAAAAAGGTTCCAAATGCATTTGTCAATACATTATTTATAAATAATAATAATAATAATAATAAAGGTCAATGTTGTCAATCTTTTATACGGCAATGTTGGCGGTAACAAAACAAGCCACCCCAGCTTTCTTTTATTTTTTTTAATTCAGCATAATTGTTTTAAATTTGACTCCAGACATTTAGTTTAATTTTATAATATATTAATTTAATGTATAAAAATCTGTATTATTTTTTATTTAATATCCACATTCCAAACATATTGAGTATATTTCTTCTTTTTTTTGAAATAAATATTAAGTCTATTGTTTTAAAGGAAAAAGTTTTTTTTTTTTTTTTTTTTTTTTTAGATTATAACAATTGAGAGATGGAAAAAATTTGAACCCAAGACCTTTAAGTCATTAAGAGTATTCATGCCCTTTAAACTATTACTCTATTGGTAAGAAAAAAAAAAAAAAACTTTAAGTTAAGTTCCTTTAATCTTATGAATGATTGATGATCGATGTAAGGGGCACATATATTACTAATTTATATATATTTATATGGTAACCCAACTGTTTTTTACTTATAAATCCAATACATTTTTTAACTTTTTTTTATTATTTTTTGTTTGTAATTTAGTTTTTAATTATTTTCTCGCGGAGTGGCTCAATTAGTCGAAGAAGATTTTAGAATACTTAAGATGATAGGTTCAATTCATAATCTATGAAATACATTATAAATTTATTTTTCATTGAACCTTTACTTTCAAATTTATGTTTAGAAAATATAGACAAATTAAACACCACTCTAAATTACATGTAACAACTTTGACTAAATTCAAAGATTAGAAGCAATTATTATTATTAGGATATTTTGGATATATAATAAAAAAGAAAAATTATTTCTATTTATAACATAAAATTAAAATTAATTCATTTATAACATGACATTTAAATTGAGTTATATATTAATATAATTTAATTAATGATAGAACTAAATTATATTACTAGTAGACTCATTCTATCACTTATTAATTTTTATCATTGATAGAAAAGTCATGTGTTATAGATAAATTATTTTAAAAATTATGTTGCAAATATAATACAAGAGGTAAACTGTATTGTTGAAGGTAAACTCTCTTATTATTATATATTCATAACATATGAGAAGAAAGATAGATATCTTTAAAATATATATATATATATATATATATATATATTTGAGGTTCGGATTAAAATAAAATCAAAATGTTAATGACAACTCGGTTAAAAAAGAGTGCTAATGAAAACTCAATTAAACTTTATAATTTAACTTCTAAAAAAATTATAGTTTAATATTTTAAAAGTTAGGGGACAAGACATAGTGGAAGTGTGTTTTAAATACGACGATTAAATGAGGATTCTAAGAATCCAATAATAAACATGAAAAATAGAAGAAATTTGATGTTTCGTTGAGGGCAAGTGATCAAAATGTTGTGAATCACAATTTTTAAATTATGCTTTTTCTTTAAATATTAAAATTATGATTTTGTTTGGCAGGTTGTTGTGGTTAGCCTTTTTTGATGAGAAATGGTTATACATATACAATTTTTATCTTAATAGTTTTAATTATAAAATTTAAATTTTATAAAAATAATTCAATAAAAATTTGTGCTTTCAATCAATTAAATTAATTATATTCAATTAATTAAATTTGAACTTATTTACTTTTAATACATAGAACTTATTTTCTTTCTTACTACTTTGAATGAGTTAAAATGATTGAACGCAATTAATATATGCATTTCATGTATGAACTATTTTTGTTTGTTTACTTTGAAGCCATCTCTTTCATTTATTTTCTTCTTTAGTTATATCTAAAAAAAATCCTATTTAATATTGCTAACTTATTTTCTTTCTTACTAATTTGAGTGAGTTGAGTTGAATTTGATTGTTCTGAAGGTTGAATTAGTTAGCGAATTGACTAATCTATAAATTTGAATGGAAATATCCGAAAAGAAATTGATATCCTAAAGATTAACGATGGATAGAAGGAGCATCTGAAATAAATAATAACAATAATAATATCCATAGAACAAACACTTACTTACAATGGCACAAACATTTACTGCACATTTTATTTAGTTTTTCAATATTTTCCAGTTTTATTTAAAAATTAAAATTAAGGAAATTTGTGGCAAATATTTGTGCCAACTAACTTTACACATTTATGTATAGATAAGTTTTGTCATATTAATCCCACACAAATAAACTTTTAATAAATTAACAATAGACACTTCTGCTAAATTTAAATTTTCTCTAGGGTAAAATATTATGTTGATATTTGAATTTTGACATTTATACTATTTTGATTCTTAAATATTTAAAATTTAAATTCTAATTCTTAATTTTTAAATTTTGAATTTTGTTTCATTTTAAATTCTTTAAATTTTCAGAAGTTCAAACTAAAAAAAGGGTAAAATTAGTTCATATTTAATTTTAATAAAAACAAAGATAAATTATGATTTTTAACAGTAAATTATAGAGGAGGATGACAATTTATTTAAGGACAAACTAAAATCTAAAGATTAATTGTAATTTTTTTTTTTCATGATTCAAAACTGAGCAAACCTAAAAATTTAAGAACTGAAATCAAACTTTTGAAAATTTAGGAACTAAAATAAAATAAAATAATTTTATTTATTTTTAAAATAAAAATCAAAATTAAACTTTTAAAAACTAATCAAAATAGAATAATGTCAAAATTCAATCAAAGATCAAAGTAATATTATAGAAGGTACTATCTACTCAAAATATTCGAATTCAGAAGTAACATATTAATTATTAGAATAGTCTAAAAAAAAAAAAATTACTTGAATGGTTTTTGTCTGAAACTCAAAATAATAATAATAATAATAATAATATATATATTTTGGAATTATTAACTAAACACTTAATTGAGAAGGGGATTCAAAAACAATTTAAAAGGGAGAACCAAAGATCTAATATGATTTTTTATCAAACATTTTTACTTCTAAAAGTGATTAGAAATCTCACCAAACTCTGAACATATAATTAAAATATTTCAATTATTTGAGTGTTTATACATTATATATTAATAATTTAAAAAAGTTGTGTGAATGAGTTAAAAGGAATCATAAAGCCCCTTTTTTGTGAGGAGTGCATCTAGAATGATTGCATGGGGAAAGGTGCATATAAGATTGAATAGGTTTGACTATGAAATAGAGGTTATGTTTGTATTTTTGTTTGAGTTTTTTTCTTCTTTCTTTCTTACTTTTATTTTTTTATTTTTTTTATGTGTGGTGGAAAATGTTGATGCTGACTGTTAAGTGAGATTCTTGATCTCCATCATCATGGTGCTGATCCTTTTGTTGCCTCTCTTTATTTTTCTTCTTCTTATTCCTCTTTTTGTTTGTGATCTAATTAATTACAATTTCTTTTCCCTTTCCCTTTTCAAGGCATTTGGAGTTGGCCATAAGCAACATTCCTTTAATGCAAGACACCATCATATGATTTGGACAGTCCCAAAATTAATGGTCAAGAATGAAAGATTGCTACAAGTTTCCACACACTAATCTTATTTGTAAGAAATGATATAGTTTTTTCAAGTTAAACTTTAGGTTCTATAACCATTTTATTTTAGTTTATTTTTATTTTTTTTCAAGTTTGTGCCTTACTTTTTTTTGGATTTTTTTTGACATTTTTGTCTAAATAATTAGATAAATTTTATATGAAATAATGTAATTTAGTAATTAATTGAATGAATTATAAATAGTTTTTCTTTTTTTTGCCAACTAAAACATCGTGTGACAGCGTGTACAACCTAAAAACCATAAAATTATATGTTTGAATTTCCATTCTCTTAATATTATTGTATAAAAGAAAATATCTTGTTAGAAGAATGAATCATAAATAGTTAGATACATTTACAATCAATGTATGTACGTTGAGGCTTAATGTATTAAACTATATGTGGGTCAGAGAGGACAATATTTCTTATTTGTTATTATTAAATTTCATTTCTTAAACATAAATCATTGACGATTCCAATAAAAATTTCCCACAAAAAATATGAAAGAAAATGATTTTCTCAATAAATTTCTCAGATATTTTCAATAAATGATCAATATTCTAATATTCTTTTTTGAAATACAAAATCATACCTACTTTATTTACAAACCCTTCAAAACTGAAATAGACCAGCCGACCAAACACTTCTCTTGTTATGAAGAGACTCCGATTAAATATTAATATGCACATTAACACATTAAAAAACTATTTTGTAATTTAAACACATGAAAATAAAACAATTATTATATAAAATGAAGAAGAAAGAATGAACCCAATTATAATCTATTTTATTCAAGTTATTCAACCAGAGCTGAATAAATTTGAATAGCAATGAACTAAAGCCACTATAAACAAATTCTTTTCTCCAAAGTCTAAAAGAAAATAATGGCTCTTCTAAAAAATATTAAAAAAAAACAAAAATAAAAAACAAAAACAGTGGTATTTTTTTATGCAATAATGATTGCATAATCAATAATGGCGTATTAATTATCGTTTTAACATTATTGTAGCGCATGATTAGTTAACTAATATATTGATTATCTCTAAAAAAAACTAATATATTGATTAACTATGATGAGAAGTGTTCCCTACTTTTGTTGTATTTATAATTAATTATTTTTTTCATAATAGTTAATTTGAATTATGTGGATATACAATAACTCATTATAAAATTGGAAAAAAACAAAAAACAAAATAAAATAAGGCTAAACATATAATTGCCAAAACTTTAATTAGTTTTGAGATTTCAAAATTGAGATTTTGTTTTTTTAAATTTTAAATTGATTTTCTTGAGATATTTGAAATTGTTTTTAAGATTAAAAAAAAAAAACCATTGTACCTTAACAAAAAGGAAAGAACTGATTTTTGTTTTTGTTAATGTTACTTCATAGTTTGTACTAAGAAAAACAAGCCCTACCATTATCACAAAACAATACACCTTACAATTAAATACAAACATCATCATTCTTGTAACAATTAATAATAAATAAAATATTATATTGAGAAAACTTAATAATAAATAGAAAAGAATTGAGAAGTGGCAATATTGAAGCAAAAGAATGAAGGAAAAATGATGGAATTAGAAAGGTAGGCAAGTGAAAAGAATAAGTGGAAGCATTATTTGGATAAGTTGACATTTGTGTTTAGTTTTTTTCAAGTAATTAAGGAAAAAGCATGTGGGGGGTGTGGCTTCCACTTCAAAACCAAACCCTAAACCCACAACCACACCACAAAGTGCTTTAGTGGCCTTTTAAATTGGGAGATGAGTGGAAAGTGGAAACCAAACTTTGTCAACCCCTCTATACCATCCCTTCTTTCTTTTCATATGTCAAATTGTGAAATCCTTAATATTATTGAAAATTAATCAATGTTAATTGGTCTTGAAACTGTGGTTTGCAATGATGTTTACTTTTGAAATTATTTGCATTTTGTCAATTGGAAGATGTGGGAATATAGAATTATTGAAAATTAAAGTTGAGTATGTGTGGTAACGGTTTTATTTTCTTTATTTATTTTCATCAAGATGTGAGATTATGCTCGACATCAAGTCATGTAGGGTTTAGGGATTAGGGTTTAAAATTTAGATCATAGATTGGAAGATGTGGAAATATAATAGAAAATTTGCTATACAGTGCAAATTATCTAATAATAATATAGATGTAGTCTATCATACGCTATTGATAGAGTCTATCAGACACTATTGATGGAGTCTATCAATCTGATTTTGTTATATTTGCAAATATTTTCATTATTTTGCTATTTATGCAATTTTTTGCTTTATTGTAATATACATGCAAATTCCCCTTCTTCCTCTTATTATTATTATTATTATTATTATTATTATTATTATTATTATTATTATTATTATTATTATTATTATTATAGACTGATTTGAGGGATCAAACTGACCGTTATTGAACTGATTTACAACACATTGATTTATTTAGTGATTTTCTTTTTTGTTAAATATATCATTGTTCATCTAACTTTAAATAACACGTATATCAAATTTCTTACTAGAAAATTGTTAATAAAACTTTTATGTCAATTGATTTTATACTTATTTTGACAATCATTAATATTTTGGAATTTTTTTCTTTTTTTACAACCATCAATACTTTGGAAAGTTTATTGTTGCTAGTATTAGTATCATTAAAAGTGTTTTATTATCCTGAATCTTACCATTTATTTCTGTGTTGCTTTACCATGCTTGATTACTGAATCCGCTAACCAAAGAGGTAATTTGTGTGCTTGATAAAAAGTTGTCTCTATGTCCACAGTACTTTTGTGCCCTAGAATAAAATTACGTCATAACTATTTTTGTGCTAGTAATTCGAATTTTATTTATTTTAAATCATATATTTGAGTTCTTGGTTGATAAAAAAATGTTTCAAATTCAAAGAAAAAATAGAATGCTAAAAGACAAAACCAAAAGAAAGATATAAAAAAGCAACATACAAATTTAAGTGGTTCGAGAATTAGTTCTACATTTATTATAACTTAGAGATATTCTCATTACAACCATCATGAAATCACATGAGGATACCCAAATTGGAGAACATAAAATTCTCTCACTCAAATTCTTACCAAACTCATAATGTCAGCTTTACATGAGTATCATTTTTACGATCTTTCAAATGTCAAATAAACCTAACTCAAAAAATTCAACCATTATTTTTTTTTTTTTGAAAACATAATGCATTCAACAACCACACACAACCAAACAATCGTTCTCCAAAGCGGAGCCAATGTCAGGGGGGAGATACCCCCTCCAAAAAAGAGACTCAACCTCAACATCGAGGAAATGAGCCTTCCAACCAAAACCATCAACAGAGTCTTTCCTGGCTAACCGATCAGCTACCTTATTACAAAGTCTGTTACAATAAGAAACCTGATCAACACCAAGAAAACCAATCAGAAACCGTATATCAACAACGATGTTGTTGAATTCAGAAATATCCGAGGAGCCATCAACAACAGCATATTGACCACATCTAAGGCATCAGACTCCACCAGAATCAGAGGGAGAAAAGGAATATTGGCTTCCCTCAAATGCTTCAATCCATCCCGCATAGCAATCCC
>JBBMEF010000028.1:9404690-9430542 GCA_037832685.1 Sicyos baderoa | reverse complement strand
CGCCCTTTGTAATCTGGTCGTAGAAAGCTCCGAACCCAATCTCCACCGTTCAGATTGAAGACACTCGTGTCACGAACGCGCTGTCAACATTTCAGCTCGATCCGACGGTTGAATTGCTCGAAAACGCCAAAATACCAAAGCTGGACAGAAACCTCTTTTCTCTCTATTTTCTTTCTCTCTCTAAATTGTTTCTCTCTCTGGCTGCTGATTTTTCCAGATTTTTCTCTAAAACTCAAAACTCACTTTTAGGTATGAGAAGCCCTAATGGGCTTTTAGGTTGGGCTTCACAATATGTGAATATAACCCAACAGTATCAATTGACCAAATATCATGAATTCGAGTATTCCGTCCTAAAATATCGTAGAACTAACAAAAAATGGCGATAATGGTTTTTTCTTTTTTCATTTGCATTATGAATGGATTTTGTAATGAATTCTATACTTATAAGTATCTTCATAACTAAACTCCAAAAACTCAACATAATACATATACATATGTGTCATTTCTTCACTCAAATATTTTTTTTTTTTTTTTTAATTTCCGATTCTGGAGATTGAACTTTGGCCGTGATATTTTTTTGCATTTTATGTTGATGTTTTTTTTTTATTGATTTACTCATAGATGTTTGTTTTAGCTAATAACCTGCATCTTTGTACTATTACAAAATAATGTGATAGATTGAATTTAGGGGAAAAGGGATATAAATATTAAATGATTACTTTCATTTTTCAATTTTAACGTTTCTAGTTTTAATTGATTTTTCGGGGTTGCAAATATCTGTATATAAAATGGTGATGGGCGTTAAAATATATTTTATTAATAGATCTAGAAATAATTAACTCCAACTTCATTAAATACGTACGCCATCCTCGATACATACTTCTTTATTTTATTAATTAAAATATTTAATTATAATTAGGAGTGAAATATTATGCTTAATTTATAAATTATTAAGTTAGATATAATTATTAATTCAGATATAATTATTAAGTCAGATATAATTATTAAGTCACATATGATGTTACTGGTTTATCTTACGCCAAATGATTTTTTATTTTTTAAAGAAAACGACTCTATTAAAATTGTTTTTAATACTAAAACCAACAAACTAATAGAAAATTTAAAATTTTAAAAACTCTTCATTTTGTAACCTTTTAGTGATAAGTAGAGATTTCATCTAACAAGATAGAGATTGGAATTGAATTTTGTAAAAAAAGTTAAATATGAAATTGAAAATAACACAAACATTAGACTAAACTCTAAATTCATGTTTAGGAAATAAATAGAGATTAATATTAAATAAAACAGGGAGAGGCGGTCAGTTTTCTATAATTTGGTTGGTTTTAGTCAATTTTAGTGATGTTGATTTCGTTGGTTGAGCCAATTTAATCAATTTGTTACTTGTTTTGATTGATTTTTATTAATTTTGTCTATTTTCTTTTGTTTTGGTTTAATTATTGATTTTGAAATTTAAAGTATTCTTTCCTTTAAAAGAAAGGAAAAGTTGAGTTTGTATACTAATATTTACCAAAATTCTTTTTGAACTTATTTAATACCCGTATTTATCATCTTTTATTTTACTTAATTTTTTGAACTACTACACTTTATTATATGTACACATTTAGGTCGTTTTAGAGTAGGTAAGGCTACGATAAGAATCCGTTTATTATAATCTATATTCCAATAAATTATTTTACTAAGTAAAATGACATTTGACTAATAAATCATTATTAGAAATAGTCTTTTAGAATTCAAAAAAAAAATACTTAAAAAAAAAAAAGGCACATAAGTCATCATAGCCGGTTGATTTTGAACGAGCAGCCTAGTTAGTAGTTTTGCTTGTTTTAAAAAAAATAGTAGTTTTGGTGAATTAACTTGGAATTAAATCTATGTTCTACCATGAAACAAATTTTGGTTTATGATAGATTTTAAAGTTTATTTTGATACTAAATAGGTCGGTCATATGATTTGATTGATTATCTAGTTTGGTGTTAATTAATTTTCACGTTTATTTTGATAATTATTTATTTTAAAATTTTAAATTTATAACAACTCATTTATCTATTTTGATATCTACATTTTACTTATATTTTAACTAAATTAAATTTTAATTTTCAAAAAACTTGTTTTAGTTTTTAAAATGTTGTAATAACTCAAATATTAGAAGATACATAACATAATTGTTAATAAATATTATTAAGCAGATTTCTATAAAATAAATAATAATAAAAAATATATATTCAAATTAAAATAAAAACAACAATTGAAATGGACCATTCCATTCCAACTTAACATAAAATTATAAGAGTTGGATTACTCAAATACATAAGATTTTATAGGTTTGTGGATTTATCAATACGAAACTTTATATTGGTCCATATATAAAATTTCATGAACACTCAATCCATATACATCCATATAAATAAATTAGTATGGCCAATAAAAATTGAATTCTACCGACATCTTGTACAATTTAATAATCATGAGATTACATGTTCAAATCTCTCTTCCGTAGTATTGTTATATTTATATATGTATATATATTATATAAAACGTGTATAAAATTATTTCACAAGTATATAATTACTATAGATTGAACTCGTTTTATCACAATTATTTAATAACATTCTTATTTCACTAAGTCGCACTACAATGGATACATATGGTTTAATTTAACTCGACAACTTTTAATTACGTTGAGAATTCAAATATCATAACGTTTTAACTACTAGTTCATACGTACATTATGCAATTTATATATTTGGAATGTGTTAGTTTATGGTAGCAATTTTGTATAATCAATAAAATATTCGACTTAATAAAAAAAGAAGTTAAAGATATGATTATATATAATATTAAAAAAAAAAAGACAATGATATGCCAACAGAAAAAAGATGACTTCACCCTATACTTTCTTCGCAATGGTTTCGTTGAAAATAGAAAACTTTTGTTCAGATTCCATGAACACGACATGGATAATTAAAAAAGATTTTGGCACGAATAAGATTTAAGAATATAGGTTTCTTAAAAAATAATACTTATAAGAATAAATAAAAATTATAAATAATGAATTTTAAAATTAAAAAAAAAATACTCAATTACGAGAAAGAAAATATGAGTTTTTTGGTTTGTTTATATTTAGTTAATTAATTTAATTCAGCTATAATTTGTACTTAATTAAAGAAATTTGTTGTATCTAGCAAATTATAGCATCATAATTTTACCGAATGGGTTAGTAACATAATGATTATATTGTTTAGTTGTAAACCAGTTCAACACTAGCATACGTCACAGATTCGATCTCGAGATTCGTATTTGTCTCCTCTCCTACAATATGTACTGAAAAAAAATCATCCTAATTCAACTTTCATTATTTTTAATTAAATTTAGTTAATGAACTTATTTTTTTTTTGAGATTACAATAATTGGGGGTGGAGGAGACTCGAACCCAATACCTCTAAATCATTAGGTAAGTATTAATGTCATTTGAGCTATTACTCAGTTGACTATTCAATAAACTTATTAATTTTACTAGATTAATAATCGATCTGCGAATTAAAATGTCACAATAATTAAAATGCCTGTCCTATTTTTGTTATATTTGATTTTCTTTATATAAAAAAGGTTTTTTGATATTTATAGAATTTCTTTTATTTTTTATTATTTACGAAAAATCTCCAAATTTTTATTTGTTATATTTATAATGATCTATGTAAGACTATAACTAGCCATATTTACGTTGTAATAGGATAATGTTTTATCTTTTTCATTATGAAAAATTTCAATATTTTTTCACCTGATAAAGATTTGCAGAGGTTGATCTTGGATGTACCCATTCATGTGTTCATTTACCTGAGACATTGCTACAAATCTCACCCCACAATTTCTAATGTTACAAATTTAGTCTAGTCAAAATTTCATTTACTTTTATCAAAATGAACCCTAATTTAATAGCATTAATATATATCAAATAAAAAAATAAATTACGAGTTCGAATTCTTCATTTTTATTATTAGAAAATTAGAAAAAACTCCACCCACTTTTATTGATAATTAGATTTAAAGATTTTCTTCAAATCAACCATATGTGAAAGCAAGGAAGGTTGGAACCTAAAACATTTTAATCAATAAAGTTGTATAAACTAAATTTGAATTTTGTTTGACGTAAAATTTGTAATTTACTTAACAAATTAAAAGTAAGGAACAATAGCAATAATTCAATCACACTAATTTAAATTAAAAGATCCTAAATTTAAATCTCTAACCCTCTTAACTTTTTTTTTTTTTTTTTAAGTGTTTAAAATGTGAGGCTGAGTATTAAATTTATAGCTTGGTATATTAAATTTAGAATAAAAAAAAAGGATTAGAAATGAAAGGTCAAATTAAGAGAACCAGTTTTTTCAAAAGGTTGTGTCTTAACAAACACGCGGCATTAAAGAAAGTTGATGGCGCCTGGCGCCTGCAACCTGGATTTCGTAATCACTTCCTTAATTGATTGATTAACCAATTAATTGCTTGTTAAAATCAGGCATTTAGTGTGTCATTTAATGCCGTCGCTTTCTGGACGACACCTCTCCATGCTTACGTGGACCTTGAAATGGACGTCTCCGTTTACCTTTGGCTTTCTTTTATTTTTCAATTATATATTTAATTTAGAAGATGCTCCAAAAATTAAAGCCAAAACTGCACAAACAAAATATTCTATACTTCAATTTATTTTATTTTCTATTATTTCTTGACATTCACGTTTAAATAACTCCTTCAATGTAAAAGAGAAGTCTTTTAAATAAGAGATTTATGCACTTTCCAAATATTTTTTAGTTCAACAATTACTTTCAGGTAGGCTTTCAAACTTGTAATCGATTTATTATTAAATTATATATAGTTGTTAGAATTTTACAATTTCAAAATTAATTAGGTAAAACTCTTAAATTAATTTAGGTCCCGTTTGATAACCATTTGGTTTCTTGTTTTTGGTTTTTCAAATTTAAGCATATTCTCTCTCAAATTTTCTACAATTTGCTACATCATTCCTATCATTTATCCATATTTCTATAAGAAAGTAAGAGAATACTAACCAACTTTTAAAAACAAAAACAAACTTTGAGAAGCTACTTTTTTTTTTGTTTTTAAAAGTTGGTTGGTCTTCCCTTACTTTCTTAGAAAAGATGTATACATGGTAAAAAGAATGAAACAAATTGTAGAAAATTTGAGAGAAAATAAGCTTAAATTTGAAAAACCAAAAACAATAAACCAAATGATTATCAAACGGGGCCTTAGTAATCAAACTTGTAATTTAACAATATTTGTTACAATCTCAAATAATAATAATAATATTTTGTATACATTAAAGTCTTTGGAAAACCTTAATTTCTTATTTTTCTTCATTAAATATTGTAGAATCAAATAATTGATTCATACAAATAATAAAACTACGTGTAAAATAGCTTGGGTGATCCCGATAATATTGATTGAGGGCCAAAATTATATGGAAGCCATAATAAAGATAATTGTATTTATAAAATAAAAACACCAAAAAAATTTATATAGGTAAAATACCCAATTTTCTAAAATTTTGGGTGCCATAAATAGAATAAAAAAATCGACTTGAATATTTGAACACTTTTTTAATTATTTTTTGCAAATACTTTTTATTTATTTTTTGAAAGCCGAGGGAAAGAATTGATCATAAAACTTTTTACTTCAAATCATATATCATTGAGGCAGTCATATTATTGTCGGTTTGTTGTTTGTCTTAATTTTATTTTCAATGTTTTGTTGGCAACGCAAATATGATTATTTTTTGTGTACTTGTTGATTTGTCGAGTGAAGGTGACAGTTTCTGACCAAATAAATTGATGTTTAAGATAATGATGGCACCCATACTTTATTTAATTAGCATTTTTATTTAGACTAAATATATAGATTATTCTTTCATTTGAGATATAATAATATTTATGCCTAAACATGTATTTTAGTTCTTAATCGTTAGATATTTTTTTAAATATGGTTCTTAATCTCTCACATTTCAACCTTATCTAAAAAGCATGAATATATACTCTTTTTATTTATTTATTGTTAAAGAAAAAAAAGCACCGAACAGGCAAGATTCACAAAACATATCTGATCTTTAAATTTCAATGTACTTTTAAATATTTATTAATTTAACTTTAACTTAACAAATGATGGTTATTTGTTTGTTATTGTGAAAATGTTCAACTTCAAATTTATCATTTTTAATCAAAATTATTGAAATTACTTTTTTTTTTTTTTTTTTTGGGATTAAAACTTTTGGCTGTCTTCATTAATGATAAATATTTGATGTTATTTCGTTTTTGTTTATATTGGCCAAATTGCGAATCCCTTTAAAGATTTTTTTTTATTTAATTATAATTTTTCATTTATATATAATTTTTTTAATTGATCACTAATTAAAAAAATGAGAAGTCAACCTTATAACATTTTAATCATTGAATGATACAAGATACCAAAAGGTAGGAACTCTCTCCTTTTGGCATGACAAATTCATTTCATAACAAATTTTAGGTACAACCTAATAGTTATTACAATCAAAATTACTTTTTAAAACCTAAATATTATCATCTAAATAATCTAAACTTAACAATTAACCAATATTAATCAACTTAATAAATATCTGATAAATTCTTTGTATGTCGGCCTCTATACAACTTAAATCTCCATTCCTACCATTTTTTATATAAAAATTTTCAAACATAAAGATTGTTTTTGTTTTGTTTTTTGTATTTTAAGCATGATTGTTCTTACAAATCATATATTTGTTCTATGTTTCTGTTAAAGATTATACGAATCAATTTTTGGTCCTTATATGTCAAGAGAAGTTATTGACCTTTACATTAAAAAAAATAAAAAGAATGGTCGTCATCACTAAAATTTGTATTCACTTTTTAAAGAAATTAGCGGCGGGTTCATAACCACTCGTATTTTTTTTAATTAAGTTTTATTTTCTACTTAATTTTTCTACCATTAATTTTATCTTTTATAAGGAAATATTTTATTTTATTTTTTGGCTAAATCCCAAAACAAAAATAAGTTTTTGAAAATTATTTTTAAATTTTTGAAACTTGGTATTTCATAAAATCTGACAATCATGTAAGATATCCCATGGGTTGAAGTAGTACTTAAAATTATTTATTTTCCAACATTAAAAAATTAAAAGAAAATAATTTATCGAAGCATACGTGCATTATTATGTTAATCATCTTGGAAAGGTGGAAAGATTTAGAAAAGTGAGAAGGCAAATAATGGGCCTCGTTGGGCTTTCCCCTCATCTGCTATAGGCCCATTAAAGCCCCAAAAAAACCTCAGATCTTTTGTACAGTTTAAATTTTAAAATGAAAGAAACTAAAAGAACAAAAAACAGATGTTCCTTTTCAAAAAAAGAAAAGAAAAATGAAGATCTTCCTATTTTTTTTTTAACGTCTGTCCCATGTCACTAAGGAGTCTCGAACTGGAACGTTGGAGAGAGCATACTTCCAGAGCTTAAGTCTTCGTCCACTGTGCCACCTCTTGGGGACAAAGATCTTCCTATTTAGTATAAATTTTAACACGAGTTCAGAGAATTAGGAAGTGGCGAAAATTAAAATTCTTTTGTGTTGGGTGCCATTTTTATGCTATAATTTTTCAACCATTTTTATCCAAAATTATAGATGTTGGGTTAAAATAACTAATTTCTTCCCAAAAAATTAATTTTTATAATTTTGTCTATGTATTTTTAATTTGTCACAAATTTATTCTAAACTACGAATATTTAAATTTGTGGACAATTTGTTTTGAAAACTTCACAATATGATCACATCCAAAAAATTTATAGAATATATGACACTTTTTTATGTACCAATGTAGAAAAAGTCAAACTTATGTATTTTTTTTCTCGTAAACACTATATTACACCAAATGAATTATACTGTTATTGACAACATATAAATGACATAAATATTCTGTTTTGACAATTTAAGAGTAAAAGAGAGGTAAAAGGTCAAATACTATATATTATGTATTTAGCATTGTATAATGTATTTTGGTTTTTGTTTGAAAAAACTTTGAGCTGCCATATAAACCCTTAGCTTTTATTTATTTATTTATTTTGGCATTTTTGTTATCCTCCCTAAGCTAAGGTCCTTTTTTAGGAAGAAGTCACCTCGCGCTTACACATTTTTGTTTTTATATTTTTATTTTACAAAATACATGTGGGCTATTATTGTCGTTTCCCAACAGCCCTTAAAAGGTAATAAATCAAGCATTTATCATGACAGATATTTAGGGGTTTTATTTATAAAATTATAAATATATACAAAAAAACATTTTAATGTAAAAATAGTTGAAATAATAATATTAAATTTAGTTGTTGCTTCTTTCTTATTTCATTTTATTTTTATATCCCCGATTGTTTGGACCAATTTCGACGATGCACTTTGATTAACGTCACGAAATATATTTAACCCTACAATGTTTGAATGATAAGAAAATTTGTAAAAAATTAATTTATAGACAGATGACCACCATAAATTGAACTCATCACTCTGTACATTCCAAAATCTTTTACCTTTTTTAAGTTCAACTATTAAAAAGTTTTTTTTTTTTTTTTTTAATTATTAAAGAGAGATTCAAATGGTTTCTAAATTATTAAGCATAGGTAAATCCTACATAACTATTACTCTGGTCGATATATCTATTGTAGTGGTCATCTTCAAAATACATTAATATAATAGGTGAAAATTGTCATGGTAATCTATTTTCACTCCACGGTTATAAATTAGATTCGTGAAATCTGTATTTATAATCCACCTTCCCTCAATTTGTATTAAAAAGAAAGTTTTGAAATAATTGAAATCGTTTCTAATTGGTGGAAATTACCATTGTAACATGTCCGTAATCATCGAAACCCAATTAATTATTGTTTGATTAGGCTTATAATTGCAATTTTCACACTATAAAACTTAGTTTTGAATAATTAAAAGCATATTTCACAATTATTTTAAATAGATACAAATATTTATTTTTTTGAGAGAAGATACAAATAATTTCGAAATCATTCCCAAACATACTTTTATCATTACTAATTTATCATCTTATTCTTTATTCCGTGTTAGACATATATTTTGAATATGGGACTAACAAGAACGGCAATTCATTAATGTATTCCATGATAAAAAAATTATAATCTATTTTATTTTTTTTTCCAATTATCGTTGAACTCTTTAGTCTTTATAATTTATATATATATATATAACCGTAAATAATGTATAAATGAACTGCTCATTTAAATTGATATTTTGCTTTCCCCTCTATATTTTTCACCTTTTGTTCTTTGTTTTAACTTGTTAAATATTAAAAATATGGGGTGAGAGAGGCTCGAACTCTCGACCTCAGGATACCTCTAAGCTATGAGACCTACGCGCTAGCCAACTGCGCCACCACCCCTTGATGGTCAGGTATCTCATTTTATTATTTATATACGTTACTTCATTTTTTTATAGACTAAAATATTTTTGAACAATATGTTCAAAGGGGTGAAGTTTACATTATTTTTATATATCTATTGTCATAAAATTTACAAAGAATTATTGACATAGTTATACTGCGGTTTTTATGACACGTTAGGAAGGAGCACGTTTAATTTAAGATTTTTTTTTTTTTTTTTGAATAAAGATATTTTATTTATATGCTAAAAAAGAAACAAGGAAAAACTGATGCCAAATGCCAAAATTGTTGCCAAATATTTTATTGACATTTTTCTGAGTGACGGCTTATAACTATGAATACAGAAAGTAGGAAAAAACTATTTTTTGCAATAATAAATCCGTAATTCGAAATAAAAATGCAAACATGACAAAAGGTCGAGAAGCACCACTCAATAATAATATAATTTATTATTGAAATAATAATAATAATCGGTATAAGTTAATTGATATAGAGCATTTTGTATCTCTTTGTAAAATTTATGGTCCCTTCTTCGAACAATATACTAAAAAAAGGTTAATTCAGGTAGGTTATATCTAATTTTATAAAATGTATATATATTTTTTTGAGATAAAAAAAACTTTGATACTTTGTTTTTTTTATATCTAATTCCGTTCTTTGTTTTTGTCTCAATTGTGAACTGGTTTGTTTTCTAGGGCTTAAATAATTACTACCAAGAATTATTCCGATCAATCTGCAAAGGTTAAATTTTCAGATATATTTTGTATAATTTTAACTGCATTTCAAATCTAGTTTCTATAATTCCAAAAGTTTAAACTCATACCCAATATATTTTGAGAAAATTGAATCTAGCCCAACGAAACCCATCACTTATTAATTTATCTTGCATCTGACACCATACAAAATATATATGGTTGAGATTTCCACGTTATCTCCTAATATTTATAAGATAAGTAGATTAATTTTGTCATGATCATCGATATAACTTTAAAATAAAATTCATTTCATACCGTATCTTGATCTAATAATACATACTTTTGTGGTATGCGAGAACGGGGCTGTTAGTATTTTATATTATTTTCCATGTTAGTTAATTGTGAAAGAGATTAGAAGACACAAATCTTTCAAAGAAAATTATATTAATTTATTTTTTTCACAAAAAGATTATAAATATATGCAAAATTTAAAGTATTTGCATATATAATCATTAATATTAATGACAAAATTAATTTTATTTAATTGTTTTATATATTTGAATATTAATCTTACAAATTACCCAGACTTTGCTTTATTAAATTTGTATGGACTAAATTGAAACTAAACTCGAAGTATTAAGGAAAAATCGAGTGGAGGAAGGAAGGGCAAAAGGCATGTGCATGGATATGGAGATGGAGGGTAGATGCGAGGCAGGACAAACGCCACACACGTTCTCTTACAACCTGTCCTCATTTCTTATTGTCTCAATTCCCTTTCTTCTTCTTCTCTTTATTTTCTCTTTTAATGTCAACGCATTCTTATTACATCTTTTGTAATATGGAATGCTGAAGGTATATAAATTGAGTTGGATTAAACACATTTTTAAATTGAGGGCGCACACCGATCTTAGAGATTAAACTCGTAACTATGATGTTACCAAATAATAAAATCATCAAACGACTCATCCTTTCAATAATAGAAAGTGAGTATAGTTAAAACTCAAATTTTGATATTTTAGGAGAGCAACAAATTTATAAATTAATTCATACTATTTTATGAAAATAGTTAAGGTGTAAAGTGACGATGCAAAGATAGTAATTGGTTACGAAAACACCTCAAATCAAATTACTTAGGCCCCGTTTGATAACCATTTGGTTTTTGTTTTTGGTTTTTCAAATTTAAGTCTATTCTTTCTCAAATTTCCTACAATTTGTTTCATCCTCTCTATCATGTATACATCTTTGCTTAAGAAAGTAGGGGAAGACCAACCAACTTTTAAAAACAAAAAAAAGTAGTTTCCCAAAGTTTGTTTTTATTTTTAAAATTTGGTTAGTGTTCTCTCACTTTTTTTACAGAAAGATGGATATATGGTAGGAAGGATGGAGCACATTATAAGAAATTTGAGAGAGAATAGGCTTAAATTTGAAAAACCAAAAACAATAAACCAAATGGTTATCAAACGGGGCCTTAAATGTCAGAAAAATGTACCGCCTAATAATCAAGATGTTGTTGAAATTACTTCTTACTAGAATCAAATAACTTAAATAAATAATTGAACTTGAAAATATTAATTATTTGTTTTGTATAAATCATAAAAAAATTAATAGATTCAATCTATGATGGTCAATTACTTAGAAATTAATTTCTTATAACAGAAAGTGGGTTACAGAATTTGAGAGAAAACTTATTCAAAAAACTATTCTGCAGTATAACAATGAAAAAACAAACCCTCATCATTATATAATAGATGTTCAATTGATTTTGAAAACAAACTCTCATGGATTCAATTAATTTTTGTAGACAAAATCTTATCATGATTTTATTAAAAAATATAGTCTTCCACTCAGTGGGCAATTGATTTTGAGTTTTTTTTTTTCTGATAAAAAATGATTTTGAGTTACTCATGTTATAATAAAGGTTCAAAGTTCTTATTTTATTTTCGTTTTAAAAAAAATGAACTCTCATCTGTCTTTAAATCTCCATAAATTAAATTATATGTTCTAAAATGCAACTAAATATTGTCTCCGACGAATGATACAGGAGACTTTGAAAATATGCTCTCTCAAGACCTTCATATTATTGTCACAAATAAATTTAAATTAATATATAAAATATGAATATTAGTATATATGAGTATATACAAACGGTATGATTTAAAAAGAAAAACTTTATGACTAGGGAAACTCAACTTTTTTTAGAATCTAAATCATGATCTGAAATTGAATTTGATAAAAACTAATTAATAAAACAGTAAAACTCCGTACAGAAGTTCTATTGTTGGCTTATGTAACACCATTAAGTGTCATAAAAAATTATTTCATAAATAAAAATACCAAAATGTATATAAATTTGTATGATATCTATTCCCTATAATTGACAGGTTGAAGAATTTTATTTTATTATTATTATTATTTTCTCTTTTTGAGATTACATCAATTATGGAATGGTGGATTCAAACCCAAACTATTTCATAAATAAAAATACCAAAATGTATATAAATTTGTATGATATCTATTCCTATAATTGACAGGTTGAAGAATTTTATTTTATTATTATTATTTTCTTTTTTTTAGATTACATCAATTACGGGATGGGAGATTCAAACACAAACTAATGCCGCTGAGCAACTACTCATATTTTTTAAAAAAATTTACTTTTAATCAAATTAGAACGTCACCAACATTTTCGATATACATGGTATGATTTAACCGAGGGGAGAGACAAATAGATGGTGAGAAAAGCAAAAAGATAAGAAATGGGTACAGGATTTGTGCGCTATCAAATTGGATTCAATTAACTTATTTATTACTTTGGAGAGTGAATTTATTTACCGTAAATGTAAAAATTCACCAACCCAAGTTTACTACTCTATCACGTGCTCCTTATTTAATATCACCCGACAACTTCGTTAAACTCCAGTCAATCACCATGTGCCCATCATTTTACCATTTCCTTTTCCCCTTTTTCCTTTTCCTTCCCCTCTCATTTTCACATTTATTCAACACATTATTACACCACAAAAAATCCAAATTATGTACGTACCAAATTATTATGGCATTACACGATTATAATAATATGTGCTTTGGATATAAGTTATTACTAACAAAATTATAATAATAAGTAATTTAACATGTTAATTATAATAGTCAGTTTTTATATATATATATAGTTTTAATTTTGAATTTTGTATGAATTCAAATCAGGCCTTTGTTGAATTAAAAAAAATAAAAGCAATAATAATAATTATTATTATAACGATGTGCGCTGCATGTGCTCTCTTCTCATTTTATTCTTAATGTTTGTTCTATGTGTTGCATGGTTTTAAATACATCCTGTCTTTGTCTATAATCTTTATTTCCTTCCTTTTATAATGGTAAAAACAATCTCCACACTGGCTGAATATGTTTTTAATTTAGCACCTCTTATTTTAACCTTTTCAATTATATTATTAAAGTAATAAATATTAAAACGGGCACAAACAAAAGCATCCTACTTTAAAAAAAAAAAAAAAAAATCAAACAAAAACATCGTACTTAATTATAATTAAGAGGTAATGAAAGTTCAATTTTTTTTTTATTACACAATATTTTGAAAAGAAGGATTTCTTGATCTAAATAAAAAAAAAAAAGAAGAAGAATTTGAACCTATAACCGCCGAGTTGTTATTATTATTATTATTTTTTAAATCAAACAAATCTTCATTAAAATTCAATAAAAATCATACAACTTTTCCAAATCATGATAAGCAAGCAGGAAAATAAATAAGCCAACCAGTAGCTCAAAAACATTAGTGTATACTTAACGACCAAAAGGTCTTGGGTACGAGTTCTCTCATCCCATATTATTGTAATTTAAAAAAAAAAAAAAATTAAATAAGCCTAGATCAAACTTTGGGCTTGATAAAAAATAAATTAGTACCAATCTCAACACTACTAAAAGTCAAGAGAGCAATTTAAATAAAAGTTTTCTTATACGAGGGGGAGCAAATTCCCGAGGAAACAATCTAATACCCTAAATTCAACCCAACAAGTGTTGAGTTTTAAAATACTTTGAAAAATAAACCAATATCCATACTATTCACTGACGACCATGAATCCTTCAAAATAACCATAAATAAGAGTTCTAGAACTATAAAAGGGCATAGCTCACATTAATTTTTTTTTTTTTTTTTTTTTTTGATAACATTGAACTAATAGAGAACCTTTTTCAATCAACTCTTCGTCATCCGGCTTGAACTAAAAAAGAACCACTATATAAAATTTCTCTCCAACTACAAAGCTACACCTAGAAGAAGAAAAATACCTACCTTGAAGATTTATTATATGCACTTTAATACCAAATACTCAAAACACTCTAGAATTCCTCATCCCTCGAACAAAATTAAAGTAACCGTCATAGTTATTAAAAGGCACTAAACTCTGTTCTTGTTGGATAAGATGTATATTATTATTTGATTAATGGGTCATCAATATTATGTACTGGCGAACAACTCATCGTTCTTTTACCCTTCTTTAGGTAACCCACTTTGATTAACCGGATAATAAACAAGGATTACCTCAATAATTACTATTTATTTATTCTATAATCGTATAAATAATTTTTTTTTAGTTTCTCAATATTTATTGTTCAACTCTCAATAATTGCTATCCATCTCTCCATAAAACTTCGTTCATCTCATTCTGTTCCCACTTTTTATTTTCGATTTTTATTTGACATGTTTCGAAGTTTTATGATTAAAAATATAAGAAAGAAAAGGGATTTGTCATATTTATTGGTGTTTTTAATGCCAACCATTATCAAATAAATCTAAAATTTTGTTATATTTTACACGGAGTTTTCTTTTTAACTGTTCCTCTTAGTGAAGATGATGAATTAATTTTAGATTTGGTTTTTGGTATTTTTATAAATTAAAAAAAAAAAAAGCGATAACACAAGTTTAAAATCCTTTTCTTAATTATTTCTTTTTTGTCATTGTTTTTAATTGAATATATATTTTTACTAGTTGAATTATATTTTAAATGCCATTTTTTAAATTTATATATATTTGAATATTTTTAGGGAACAATCATCATGACTCTATAATATTCAAATATCAAATAAATAGGTAAAAATTTAGTTTCTAAAGAAATGATCACTATGCTTAAATCGATAAAATTTTTGTTCTTAGTCCTATTATTTATTAACTACTAACTGGATTGATACTTAAATTAGATGTGATAAGATACTATTAAAAAGATCAGTCAAAATATGTCTTTTTAGTATAAATTAGACAAAGAAACCTGCACAAATCCTACATAAACATACTAATTTTTATGATTAAATTTGTGCCTGTTGGGTTAAGCTCGATCCCTAATTTGCAACATGATAATTAAAGTCTCGTTTGATAATCATTTATTTTTATTTTTATTTTTAGTTTTTGAAATTTAAATTTACAATTATACTCAAATTCAATATCGAAATGATTAATGATGCAACAGTTTTGTTGTTTAATGATTATCAAGTTCAATATTAAAATAACGAGTTCATTTCTAAAATTCGATATTTAACTCTTATTTAATTAAAAAGAGCAAGAAATGATAAATGATCCTATAACAACAATTGTGTCCAACTGGAACACAAGCATCTCATAATCACTGGATTCTTTATAATATTGAGTTTATATATATAGATAATTTGTTACCTCAACTATCATTATCCACCTGAAATTATCTTCTCCTAACAATTCTTTTCTCTTGCCTCAAACGTCAGGTAAAAGGTTGGAATATTAATAGAAATAAAAAAGAGGAAAAAAAAAAAACAAATTATATTTATATTGGGGCAGGATAAGCTGGTGTCAATTTTTGGGTAGAGTTAAAGCAAAATCCAATTATGTAAGGCCACGCTGACACCGGCACTGAAACGTTGGGTCAAATCACTCATCCTCTTCCTCAAATCCATCTTCTATCTTACTCCGCGAAGTCTCTGATTATTTCCTCTTTTAACTTAAAAAAAGAAAAGAAAAAAATCATCTTCTCGGATGTGTTTGTATTTTTTATTAATAGAAAGAGTAATTTAGGTAGTTTCTTAATCCGATTTGACTGTATATTTTGATGACTACGTACTAGTTCAGCAAGACATGCCCTAAATTTCTCTACAAAAATAATAGAGTAGAGAGGAATGGAAGAATTGGTGATAATTAGGATAAATAACTACCCATTTAAAAATTTATATTAACTATAATTTGAATAATTGATTATTTATTTGGAAATTAAAAATAATAATTGTTGAGTAATTAATTACTTGTTTATTATATATTTTCTTAAAAAAATAACACTTTATTTAAAGGTTTGAAAAGTTGTGGTTATTTGTTTACCAACCAATACAACTAAAATTTTTTAGAAGAGTAGTTATTTTACCACTCTTCTTCTAAAAGTACACACAAACTATGCTACCATTTGTTATTTTATTATTTTTTTGAGTACTAATTTGTTGTTTTATTAAACCATTGGAGCATAGCACAACCACAACTAATTAAGATGATTTAAAAAGTTAGAAATTTAAAATTTTAAACTAAATAATGCATAGTAAATTTTTATGTCGGGGTCTTATATTAAAAACTTGAGAATTTATCAATACATCTATAGATTATTTTTAGTTTTATTTTTAGTTTTTTTATAGTCAAATATTTTGAGATAGAATTTACATTTATATATAATTCATACTTTATCTAATTGAGTTAGATCAAACGGGAAAAAAAAACCGTTTTTTTGCTTCAAAATGTGTACTCAATTTATTTGTTTAAATATACCATATTTGATTAGTGTAATTGTTTCACCTTCTAAGGTCTGTTTACCTAATATTAATCAACCTTATTTGATTTTTTATTTTTTTTATGAGTTCGAATCAATACATGAACGTGCACATTTTAAGTCACCAAGCACTGTGTCTATTTTCTGAAAAACTAAATGCTGGAACAATTGTGAATTTTTGTAAGAATAAAAATAGTCTTTCTTGTTGGATGAGACTATAACAAAGTCCATATAAGCTACATTAAATAAGACTTAAATATTGAAATATATATTGTAAGAAGTACAAATATCAAAACTAAAAGTAATTTTAAATAATCTAACCAGAGCAAATAGACTGGCGTAATTGTATGCTCAAGATCGGTAAGTTATGAATTCAATGCGTTCAAATTATTATTGCATTAAGAAAAGTAAAATTGAATATTAGAAATAAAAAAAATATTTAATTGATATTTGAACTTGTAGGTCAAGTTTAAGGGCGTTCAATAAATCTTCAAATTAAAATAAAATATAAATAATAAATAATAAAAATTGTAAAATTTTCCATTTTATATTTTGTATTTAGTAAGTTTATAAATTAAATTTCGCTAAAATACATCTCGAATTTTATTAAATATTAAAAATCATTTAAAATTTAGTGATCCAATAAAGACTACTTCTTTGTGTTATTTTAGTTTAAGAGTAGGAGACTGAATTATTCACATTATTTTTTAGATGCTAATAAGTAGATTATTGACGACATTACACTGAAGGTACAAGAAACATATAATTTACCGTAAAACAAAAATAATGAATGTTTAAATATACGAAAAAACGTTTATATAGTTATTGATTCATTCGTCAAAGCTAATTTTGCTGGTTCGGGTTAGAATTATTAATTTTAATTGAAATGCCAAAAATAAATAAATAATAATATTATTAGTTTCAAGTAAGAGATTTTTTTTAAAAAAAAAAAGCTGCTGTCAACGAAACCCAGCATCTCCTCTGTTGTATCATCAACTTTCACACGCACATTAATCTCTCTCCCTCTCTTAATAATAATAATAATAATAAAAATAATAATAATAAAAAAAAATAAAACTATGGTTCTATCTCTTTCTACTTTATCTTACTTCTAATTTCAGTTTTTTTTTTGGATGAAACTTCTAATTTCAGTTTTATATGTAAAAAAATAGATAAATATAAATTCCATGAAAAGCTAAAATTGAGTATTTTCCATATAATTTTTTATTGACAAAATATATTTTCCATATAATTAGTACAAAATTAAAAAATAATCTTTATAATTTTAAAATCTAGAATTTTAGTCTCTATTAATTTGATAAAATTTAAAAATAGTCATGATCTCCAATGATCAAATAAAAACAAAAAAAAGTCACATTAATAATGTATAGAGATTTTTTCATGTATAATAAAAAAATATTAAAACGAAATTTATAAATAACAAAAGATTGGAACTGGCTAAGTAAAAATACAAAAAAATGTTCCTACAACTATAATCAATACAACAATTCTCAAAAACGAAAAAAAAAAATAGACAAAACTTGACTACACATAATTTCTCATTTTTTAAATTACGTTATATATTTTTATTTTAAAAATTATACATAACTTCTAAGTTTTTCTCTTTTATATATTTTTATATTTTGTGGAATCATACCATAACTTCTAATTTTTAAAAGAGTTTTACTCCTTTTAAAATTACATTTTATTTCAATTTTATAATATACTAAGAAAAAAAGAACTGTGAGTGCTCTGCAGCGCTGTTGGTGAGGATAATTATGCCCTCATCTTTTTTACTCTTTTATTTTTTGTTTCTTTTAGTTTAAATTATCTGTAATTAAAAATAAAAGAATCGAAATCTGAAAGGCTCTCATAGCACTAACTCGTAGAAATTCACTTTCTGACTTCCATTCTTTTTTTCTTTTCTTTTTTTCTTTTCTTTTTCCAGCTGTCTACTGCTTCTCTCTGTGGATGTGTTGTAATTTGTTCCTTTTTAATTATGGCTTCTTTTTAGTTTCTTCATTTTCTCTCTTAAG
The DNA here is from genome assembly GCA_037832685.1 of Sicyos baderoa. Lineage (NCBI taxonomy): Eukaryota > Viridiplantae > Streptophyta > Magnoliopsida > Cucurbitales > Cucurbitaceae > Sicyos > Sicyos baderoa. The sequence goes on along the minus strand of JBBMEF010000028.1, from coordinate 9,411,562 downwards.
ATCCCTTTAATGGAGTTTCAACTCAACACATTCAACTCTACACCTCAACTCTAACCTCCCAATTTCTTCTCAAATCTCCCTTTCGCCTTTCATTCTCATGGAACCGGCTCCAGGCGGCGGCGACGGCGGCGGAGGTGGAGGATCGGGATTACTTCGATCTCAATCGCAATTTGGAGTCTCGATCACTACGCCGCCCTTGACCGTCGACGCCGTAACCGATTCTCAGCAAGTCGAAGCTGCATCGCCGATAAGTAGCCGACCGCCAGCGTCGTCGTCCTTGAATTACGAGGAACTCGTTCGTATCTCCACCGGTCAGATTCCGGCCGACGACGACGCGCTCGCCGGAGACGACGCCGACAGAAGCGGCAGCGGCGGTAACCGGTGGCCGCGGCAGGAAACTCTGGCTTTGATTAAAATTAGGTCAGATATGGATTCCGTTTTTCGCGATGCTACACTCAAAGGTCCTCTCTGGGATGAAATCTCCAAGTAATTATAAAATTTCTCTGCAATTTTTATTCAATTTTTGTTCTACTCTGGAATTTGTTCTTCAGAATTTTCAATTGAACTGCTCAGATCCGTTGCATGAATGTTAACCAATCACACAAAAAAGAAACCCAAAAATGCTTTTTCTCCCATTTTTCTTTCTTTTCACTATTTTATTAAAAAAATTAAAAAAAAAAAAAAAAAAAACTGAAAAAGATGAACTGCAAGCAAAATTAAGGGTGTTTATGAAACCGAGGAGATTAAAATCCCGAGAATAATTCTTTCAGCTTTCAAAAATTTATTGACAGCTTATAGAAATACACAATGTACATATTTCAAGGGTAGTTTTGTCTTTTTCTCCATCATCATCATCATTCATCATCATCAAGAGAATAATGCAAAAACATTTGTGTGTACAGGAAGCTAACAGAAATGGGTTTCAACAGAAGCGCCAAAAAATGCAAAGAGAAATTCGAAAACGTTCAGAAATATTACAAGCGCACAAAAGAAGGCCGTGGCGGCCGTCAAGATGGCAAAACCTACAAATTCTTCACACAACTCGAAGCCCTTCACAACGCTACCGCCGCCGCCGTCACCGCCACCACCACCGCACATACCGGTTTCACAATAAGCAACCCAACTCCAATCTCAACCGTCAAAATAGACAATTTCACAGCCAGGCCGCCGCCCGTAGCAGCCCAAACGGGTGTCAGCATTTCGTCGAACACCTCGTCTGCGTCGACAGAAGAGGACGATGTCGAGCTTGAAGGGGAGCCGTCGAGGAGCCGGAAGAGGCGGAGGGAAGCGGTGGATGGTCCGAGGAGGCATAAGATGATGATGGAGTTTTTCGAGGGTTTGATGAAGCAGGTGATGGAGAAACAGGAAGTTATGCAGCAGAAGTTTTTGGAGTCGATTGAGAAGAGGGAAAGAGAAAGAATGATTAGAGAAGAGAAATGGAAAAGTGAAGAGATGGATAGATTAAACCGTGAGAAAGAAGCGATGGCTCAAGAACGGACAATTTCTGGCTCTAGAGATTCTGCCATCATTGCTTTTCTTCACAAATTTACTGGCAAAACCATTGATATCAATTCTGCTATTTGTGCAGCCCCACAAAAACAACACCGACAACAACATGATGTGCCTGTAGTACAGTCAGTGCCGTTGCCACTATCGCCTGTCCCTACTCAACAGAAACAGAATCAAATTATAGGCACCCAGGTTCAGAATTTGGCAATGCCATATCTAGAAATTACCAGCCAAGGAGCTGGAGATTTGAGTACTTTAGAGCCAATTTCTTCAAGATGGCCCAAACCAGAAGTTCTAGCGCTCATTAGGCTCAGGGGTGGGCTTGAATCTAGGTATCAAGACACATGTCCTAAGGGTCCTTTGTGGGAACAGATTTCAGCTGAAATGCAACAAATGGGTTACAACAGAAATCCCAAAAGATGCAAGGAGAAATGGGAAAACATCAATAAGTACTACAAGAAAGTTAAAGAAACCAACAAAAAACGCCGGGACGGTTCCAAGACCTGCCCCTATTTCGACGAACTCGACGCGCTCTACCGCAAAAAGATCCTCGGAGATGGTGGTGGTGGTAGTGCTAGTAGAAGCTTGTTTAGCGATCATTCCGTCCAGCCACAGCCTCAATCTCAAATTACCACACTGGCTGAAGGCTTATCTGCAAGCCTCTTTGGTGAAGGAAATGATGAACAACAACCAGCAACATCCATGAAGGTAAACTCGTTAATTCATTAGATGAATCATTATTTTTTTCACAACCCCTTTTGAAATCTCTATGAATAAATTCCAATTATTGTTCTGCATTTGAAGCCAGAAGGCATTGTGAATGAGTTGATGGAGCTGCAGGCCGACCTTTACCGACCCGGTAGGAACGATGTCCATCGAGACGAAAACGACGAGGAGGACGAGGAAGACTATTGCAGTGATGATGATGATGATGATGATGCACAAGACGTAAAGAGAAACAACAAAAACATGGATTATAAAATAGGCTTTCAATCAATGGCGGTGGTTCAATAGTGTGAGTTCATTTTCATCTTCAAACAAAACACACCCACATTTCAATTTTATGTTTCATTTTACACCAAAAACAATCCTAACCCTTTTTCTTTACAGTCCCCAAGTTACCATTCCTTCTATTTTTCCCCCCAGAAAAAAAATCATTGCCAGCATAAGATGATCATATGCATTTTGTTAGTTTATTTTTTTCAATTCATCATGTATTAATTATTTGTGAGGGGAAAATAAACAACAATCTCTTTGTTTGGACAGTCAGAAAAAAGAAAAACCAAAACAATAAGCATGTGCAGTTTTTAGTTTTGGGGTTCAAAATTTGGTGAGAATTTCCTTGAAGAAATGTGAGGGAAAGGAAAATAAAGAAATTCCTTTCAAGTCATAGTCATCTTCAAGATTTGTATTATTTCATTCTTTTGGCTGAAAAACTTGTGATATTATTATTATTATGTGTTCATGTAATTTATTTATCATATTTTTATGATAATAGTGTCCTTGTTGCAGCTTTAAGAAAGATGCTTATTAATATAAATCATCAAAGTATTATCATTATTATTTTGTTTGAATTTTTGTGTAATAATCTTGAATAGAATTGAATTGAAAATCTCCCCTTCCTTCAGAAATGGAGGGAGGAAAGAGAAAGTGGGCATAGAGGCATGTGATATACACAGAGAATTCCTTTTTGTAATCACATGTAATGTCTACTGAATCCACATTGTAATGTCTCCCAATATATATTTTAGTACAGTAAAAACTTTAGTTCCACACTACTAATTTCTTGGGATTTTTTTTAAAACTAAACTGATTTATTTATTTGGGTTTTTTTTTTTTTTTTTAAAAGGTAGATGTGAATTGATTATATTTATTGCTTATGTACTTTTGAACTTATGATGATTTTCTTTGCTGTGATCATGAGGTGTGTGTGTAGTTTATAATCTATCTGATATAGTCTAATAAACTTTGATTAGTTAATATTTTGTGGTGTTTTGATGGGTATGGGTATGGGTATATGGTGTGTTATTAAATGTATTTAGGTAATAATTCACTAGTTAGGCTTTTAGTTAAAATGAATCTTATACGATACCCTTTTTTTTTTTTTTTAGAATATCGTATGCAAAACCTAAATAGGGCTATTTCATAATTATGGAAAGGTTTTTTAAAAAAAATTGTGGTCTATAATTTTTTCTTCACTATTCTCCCTATAAAATTTGTTTGAGACAAATTTATAATTTCAAACCCTTTTCTTTTGTGATATTTTTTATTTGCTATAAATATTATGCATATACTTGCATTTCTTGACAAATCAAAGGTCGTAGGTTTTGACATTCTATCACATGAAAATAGAAAATTGGTTTAAAGATATGAAAATATTATGTTTAAATTTATATATTAATATTGATTTAATTCCCAATGTTTTTATTTGAATTGATGAAGTTTATAAATAATAAAATATAAAAAGAAGGTTAAGTTTATATGACTGTTTCAAAAAAAAAAAGGTTAAGTTTATATGAAAGTAATTCTAAAAAAAAAAAGTTTATATGCAGGCAATACCAAATTTACGAGTTACTCGTTTCAAAAAAATAATTTACGAGTTACTCTAAATTTTAAGTCAGTGTTTTTAACTCTTATTCTATATTTATTCTATAAAAATGTCAAAAATTAGAAATTCATATATTTTCGATAAAATTATTAAATTCCTACTGAAATGTTTATAATCTTTTCAATATTTGAAGTTTCACTAAAAAAAATTACTAAGAATCTTTATGTTTCATTTTTTAACTTCATTATTATAATTATGATTATTATTTATTTTGTAATAATTTTAAATTTAATTGCTCATATTGACATGGCAAGGTTACTCGTTTTAATGTTTAAAACTTTTAATTTCATCGTACTATGCTTTAACCAATATACATTTGTTTTTGTTAAAGCAGGCTGATTAGCTACTTGAGTAGTGTTAAGTTCTTAATTGTTTGTTAATCTCGGCTGTTTTGGCTGCTTATAATTTTTTTTTTAAATATATATATATATATATATTTTTGTGTAACAAACTCTAGGTGACCTATGTTATGTATAAATGGCACTTGTTATTTTGTTGAATGGATTATAGAAAATATAGCTGTTCCACAATCTTTTCTCTCTTTTTTAGATGGTATCAGATCCTGTAGTAACTCCCGTCACTTACAATTTTTAATTGTTATTATAATTTGTAGGTGTATATGGTTTGAATTGAATTGTATGACTATTAGGTGAATATTTAGTTGGTCAATCTACCAACTTGTCGAATATTATGTATTAAAGAAATCTAACCCAACTTGTAATTTTGAGTTGAATTGGGATCTCGAGTTAGATTAATTTCATTTTTCTCTTTAAAATTCAATTTATAAACTGTAAATATAAAATAATAATAATAAATAAATAAATAAAATGCATCATAATGTTATTCATTTTTGTGAGTGTAGCTTTTTTGGCTAATCAAAAGCTGACTTAACTAAACAAAAATTATACATAACTCAATTCAACCCAAATAAATTATAATTCAACCCAACTCAATCTTTAAGGTTTGGGTTGAATATTCGGGTTGTTCTTGTAGTCAGTTTTCTTGTATACTTCAAAATTAAGTCAACCGACCTCTTCTTCGACAATGTCGGATCCCTTGTTCGCCTACCTTCCTTCAAATCGTATTTTCCCAACCCATCTCGTAATATCCCTCAGCCTCAGGCATTGGTATTCTCTTAGTTATAACGTCCTTCTTTTTTTTGTTAGTCTTCTATTTTTAAAAATGTTTTTAAAAAATTACTTTCATGCGTAAATAATGAATAATAAATCGAGGCTTAGTAAGAGTAAAATGGAGTTTAAGAAAAACAAATATCGGTCGTTATTTGCTTAAACTTGAATTTTATTGAAATTAGTATATGTTTGAGGAGATTTTTGTGAAATTTTGTAGATGAGTATAAGAAAGCCTGATAGAAGCCAGAAGGTAAAAAAGTTTTGACATTTATTTATTGATGATGACATTTATTAAGATTTAAGGTTTAGTGAAATGAAATGAAATTAAAAGCTTAATGTAAAATTTTGATTAACTTATTGGATTGAAAATTTAATTTTTTTCCCTTCCCAAAAAACATCATTCAGGATCTAATAAGATAACTAATGACTTACTGAATGGGCAAACCAAATAATTCCCATTCTATTATTATATATTTTCTTTTTGTTTCTCAAAAAACTAAAATTGCTATTATTTGAAAAAGACTCTTTTGCTCTAACTTTCATATAAATTGAGATCACATCAAGACACTTTTTTTTTTTTTTTTTATAATTATTATTATTTATATTATTTCAATAAATTTCGAGCAAATAGTCATCAATCATTTTTTAATCAATAACATTTAATCAATTTTTAAATGATAATATTTAATCGATTTGTTGATAGTTTTCGATAAATTCATTGATAACCTTTCGTTAGTTTCATTAATGTTTGATGTGGAAATAAAAAAATTAAAAATAATAATAATAGATTTCAAAGTTTTATTAAATCTTAAAAAACAAATTTTAACTTTGATCAAATTTAAACATTTCAAAAAGGTAAAGATCACAATTTGTAATGACCCATAATTGGAACATTCAATACAAATCATGTGATTAACTCCTATTCGTTTAGATATCCAATTAAACCTCCTAGTTTATTTTCATATTTATATTTCATCCAATTTTTACATCAATCAAAGAAATAATTTTACCCTTTTGATTGATCTAACAAAATTGCTAGCATGTGTGTAGGCTTCAATAATGACCTTAGTACTTTTAATGGCACATGCTCCAATGTATAGGATCTATATAGATTAGTAGTGGCACATAGACTTGGACTAAGTTTGAAGTATATCCCTAAACTTCACTCTACAAAAGTATTTGATACTTTGAGGCTTCATTTCAAATTGTGATGGAAACCTATTTTTGAAGGTTGAGGTTTCTTCATAATATTTAGATACTTCCTTCAACACCAAGCTTTATCCCTTTTATTGTGGATCAATTTATAGTTTTTCTTTTTTGCCTAGTGCAATAAAAGTTAGGGAATTTGCAGTTTATAGCAAATTTCTTACCCCACATTAAAAATATAGCAACATTTTAAAAATATTGTAAATATAACAACTTTTTTTTAGATACTATTGATGAAGTCTATCCGACACTATTGATGGAGTCTATAAATCTGATTTTGCTATATTTATAAATATTTTCATTATTTTGCTAATTATGTAATTTTTTTGCTTTATTATAATAGAGCAAAACTCCTCTACACATGGATGTGTAGAGGAGCCCTACAATTAGCTTATGTGGCACCATTGGGTGCCACAAAT
>JBBMEF010000028.1:9389260-9404590 GCA_037832685.1 Sicyos baderoa | reverse complement strand
CTTCAGTTTCTTGGTATATGTGCAATTATTTTCAATTTTGTGCTATAAATGTAATTTTTTAGCCAATTTTTGTTATATATGAAAAATCTCCTTAAATTAGGCCTATTTTAGCATTTATTGAAAGGCCTATAAGAAACTATGGTGCATAGCTATTTCTGTACTATTAATTTCATGTAAAATTTGAGTTAAGTTTGTTAACATACTTTTTTTTACAGGAATTTGTTAACATTTTTGTAACTACACTCTCATACCATGGATTGTGATTTAATGCAATTTAGTATTCTCAACATTATTTATATAAACTCTTGAAAGAATGTTGACTTGATATATCTACTTTGGATAAATATTGGCTAGACAATGTATGTTGTAATAGGCATATTACAAAGTAAATGGACAGCTTGGATATATCATCTTTGTATGATATTGCATATATTATTTATATAGTTTGTATTATTTGTTATATAATTCACATATAATCATTATTGTAATGTATTACTGTTATATCATAGTCTTTATATAATTTGTTTCGATGAAACATGTGTCTGTACGGTTGTAATCGAGCTTTGTTTGCACGGAAAAATGTTTAATTGTTTTTCTTATCTGTGATTGTGATAATCAATTTACACGCATCTCAATTATTATCCCAATAATTTAAAGAAAATTAATTCTTAAACGGGTGATTATTTTAAATTAAACTTAGATCATTATATTCAGTTGTTATTAGTTAAAAAAGCAAAACTTGATTTCATATCAACTTGTATTATTGGTAAAATAACACATTATAACATTTATAATATTGAATTATATAGCATACGAAGATTTTATTTTTGAAGATAAGCATAGATTACTAACCATAGATCTTTGTTTTTTTTTTTTTTTTTTTTATATATAGCATATAGTATGATTTAATTACATGCAAAAGATTACTAACTATAAATCTTTGATTTTTTTTTTTAAAAATAGGCATAAATCTTTGTTCAACAAAACGTCTCGAAAGAGTAAATATTGTCTCAAGTTCAATCAAGAAAATATGGGAAATTCCATAATTTACGTTTGAATTTACTAAGGCGATTCTTTAAGGGGAAAAAAATAGTTAAACTGTGCTTTTTTAAAAATAAAATGAGAATTATAGTGTATAGCAACTTTATGACCATTTACTGGAATTATAACACATTTTTATTAAAAATTGGTTTATATAGCAAAATTCAGAGTGATTGAACTTAATTGAACTCAATCAATTTGTTAAGTGATTGAGCTCATCAATCACTACCCAATCAGTAACGAGTGATTGAACTCAATCACTACTCAATCATTTGGAATTTTGCTATAAATTAATTTTTGACAAAAATGTTTTTTATCCTATTTTTGTTATACATAAAAAAAACTCAAAGAAAAAACTGTATTTTTTTTAATTCAACAGTACTGGGATGAAAATTTGAATTAGTAAATAATCAAGTCATATACATCAGCTCTTGTTGGCAGGGAAAAAAAAAGCATATATATATATATATATATATATAAATTACGATGCTCATTAGGGTTAAACAAAATCCTCTAAACATAGTTTAAGGTTTTATATAAAATAATTAGGGTTGGGAAACCAAATAATTATGCATGGTTAGCTTAAAAGAATATTCCATTCTATTACTATTATTATTATATTCTACTTTTGTTTCTCAAAACTAATTGCTATTATTTGAAAAGACTCTCTTTCTATTTTGGCCTTGGTTTTCCAAGTCTCTTTTTGCACTTTCATATTAATTGAGATCACATCTTTACAAGTCCTAAGACACCTTTAATTTATTCATTATTTTCTAAAAATTCAAAATTAAAGAGATTTTTTTTCCTTGTTGGTGGAACCCCATATTCTTCCCATCATTTTTTGAAAAAGACAAATTAATTTAATACAAAGTAGAAGAAAATAGATCAACCACACATGTTGAGATATGAATTGGAGTATAGAATAAAAAAGTATTTGTTAAATATATAATTCAATTTAGATGAACCTCACTTGTTTTAAATTAATTCATCGTGATTTTGTGTTTAATGTTTTTTATAATAAGAATTTTGATTGTAAAAGAAAATTAATACGTGAAGGACTAAAATTCTTGGAAGAAATGAGACAAAATTGCCCATCAAAACTGAATGCTGAATGTGTATAACAATGACATCTAAAAAAAAAACTTTTAATTATTTCATGAGTTTCAATCATGGGGAGAAACTTTTTTCTACTAAAAGAAAACTTTTATTTCATGCTTTCACGATCACAATTTTTTTAATACAACAATATTGAGAGAAGGGAATTCGAAACTATAACCTCATAGTTACTAGATCATATAAGATGTCAGTAGATTGATACTACTTTTAACGATCACAATTGATTTTGAATAGTAAAAACCTTTTTTAATATTATTATTATATTATAGCCATTTGTGTAACCTTATAAATTTTATTAATGATGGTCTCTATTAATATACTATTATTTTAAGTTTGGTCGATAGAAATTTGAAATTTTGAAGATTTGAATTTTTGAGATTTCAAATTTAAAAATCACTTTTTAGAAATGTATATAGAAAAACTCAGGTAAGAAGTATAAAATTACAAAAATGCCTTTGTGATTTAAAACTCATGAATAAATTAAAGGATTGAGTTTTGGGATAAGGGCAAATGCTCCCATATATAAGATAAATTAAGTCAAATGATTGTTACAATGACTCTATTTTTGTCATAAAAAAAATTAGTAAATTGATACCATCCAAGTAAACAAAAATTTCCATCACAATTCACAAATTTAGAGATGATGATTCAAAATTACAATCCATGAAATGATAATGATCTTATCTTAATTATCCCCTATTTGTTTATTAAATGCATAAATGTGTTGCTAGAGCATTTGATAATATAAACCATGTGAATAGCCCTTATTCTCCACTTAATTTGATCCCATATTACATCAATGTTTGACAATATTTTTCACCCTTTTGATTGATGAAACAAATTTGATAGCATATGCATATAGGCTTCAAATAATGGCCATACTACTTTAAATGCACATGCACCAATGTAGGGTCTATGAGATTAGTACTGGCACATGGAATAGACTTAGACTAAGGTTGGAAGTATCCCCTATTGAATTATTGTGATGTACTTCCCCATAAAGTATTTGATATTGGTTATAAGGGACTATACACAAAAATACTATTGATTTCAAAAAAATATATATATACAAAAATACTAGGTGTACATGTATGATTAATCAATGATTCAAAATTGAAGCCAACAAAAATTGAAGAAATGATGTTTGATAGGAGGAGTTTGAAAAGACTGACCATAAATAGTGCTGAGGAAACTCATATAATTCCTAGATTGGTGGTTTTCATGAGTTTTGAACTCATTACCTTGAAACTCGTAGTTTATTACATATCAAAATAACAATTCAACTATGCTCACTTTAGTTTTCACTTCTTTTTTTTGTGTGTAACCCTACAATGAAACTTGCTTTGAAATTTTGGGCTAGATTACTACACAAAAAAACAAAGAAGGTTAGGTTTCCTTTTTTTTCTTTCAACTTTCTGGGTCATTTGTACAAAAGATCCAAATACTTATCAATACAAATAAAAACAATATTCAATTTAGAATCTCCTAGCTCACTATTTCTCTTCTGTTTTTTTTTTTTTTTTTTGAAAGAACTATTTTTCTCCTCTTTTACTAACACCTTCCTCACTTATTTGTGCACATGTGAACTAAACAAAAAATGATTATGAGGGAATTTTTTCACAAACAAAACTATGGGGAATTTTCATTTCTTTCTTGTACTATCTTATTTACCAAGATAGTCTCCAACAACAAGTACATTTATGTTTAAGACAAAACCATACTTATTTAATTTGTTTTTCCTTTTCACCCAAAAAGTACTTGTTTTTCCTTTTTTTCCAAGTGAAATTATCCCAACCATTCACATCAAGTTTCCATTTTTTTTTTTCCCAATTGACTCTCACCTATCAACTTCTTAATCATTTAGCCAACATTTTAGGTTCTATATTTCTTCCTCTTCCTTTATGTTTTTGTGAAAGTTCATATAGATTACCAAAAATAACTTGTGATGATGGTTTTTATTCCATGAGAGTATTTCATATATTTTGTATTAACTTTTCATTCTTCTTTTTGTCTTTTTTCCTAAACAAGTTAAACAATCAAAGCAACAAAACCTATTTTCTTTTTTTGGAGTTCTCAACAAAACTAAGCAATCTATCCAACTTGTTCCATTTTGTAACAAGAAGCTTAGTGGAAATAATTAAACTCAGCCTATCTATATAGCATTTCCTCAACTTTTTACCTTCCTCTTTAAATAGATTTTAGATCTTTGGTGGTTGCAACATATGTTTAAGTTTGAAAAAAAAGGTTTAATGAATGAAATTAAGTTAAGATTAGAGGTGAATTTGATTTTTTTAAGACTTTTTTATCACCATGCCAGGAATAAATAGATAAATGAGCTAAAACATATTATAGAAAAAGACTGGGGTTCAAATTATTCAACAAAATTCAAGCTTGAGTGGAAATGAGTTCATGTTGTAAATAGGAATAAAAAGGAATTATTAGAAAGAAATATTTCAACATCTCAAGTTTAAAAGATAACAAATACAAAAGAAGTAAAGAGGAAAATAAGATGAAGAATAATGTTTTTTCCTACACATCTCACTTGAGGTATTATCCCTATATTCTTCCTTAAATCCTTCTTCAGCTATGATTTGGGAGAAATGTAACTCTTTTTTTCCTTATTCTGATTTCTCTTATTGGGCCTTAAGCTGGTCCACTTCTTAAAACCCCATGTGAAAATATCAAAAAGTTAAAATGAGAGCATCTATTGAAAGTGTGTAAAACTTGGGGTAAAATTTCCCTATATTTGGTTGTCACAACATCACAACCGAGGTTTCAAAAGATAAAATAGATCTCTAACAATTGAAAGTGAGATTAATCAAATCTTAATAATTGCAAATATAATTATTATTTTTTTAAAAAAAAAAGCAAATATAGTTGTTAATAAAAGTATAATATTAATAAATATTGTTCTCCCTAAAAAAATCTAAAAAATAACATAAACTTATAGCACAAGTTTAGTTGCACAAATTAATGGGATGCAATTAACTTGTAATACACGATTTAATTCTATAGAGTCTGTGTGGACGTGAGAGTCAAGTACACATAAGCCATGTATATCATAAGTCTAGTCACGTGCCAAATCAATCGACTGGATACCAAATCATATCAAATTCGACCAACAAATTATTTACCTCACCACAATATGAGCCGTGCTCAAGCAAGTTCAAACCTACTTGCCCGAGTTCCCAAGTTGGTTCAACCTGTTTGACAATGTCAGCCACATCTCTCTTTAATCAGAGAATATCCATATAAATAAAAAGATGGCTTGAAGCATTCAATTCTTGCATTTTGCTAAGCCTATCAAAAATGAGAATGAACAAAAGCTTTGCCAGTTTTTTTTTTTTTTTGAATTCAACCGAATTGGGGTAATCGAACCCAAAACCTCTTGATTATTGGGTCATACATGATGCCACTAAAGCTCCGGTCCTTTTAGCAATAAAAGCTTCGATAGTGAAAACATCCAAACAGATCAAACCATAGTTTTCATGAGACTTAAAAATAAGATATTCAATGATATTCAATAGGAAAGTTCAAAAACTCACTCATTAGCTCGCTATGAACTGCAATAGAAAAGAGAAGAATGTTACATTGGAAACTGGAAATCGAGTCCTGCGCTTAGTTTCCATCAACTTATCTGAGGAAGAGAACCTATGCAAGACAAACTTTACATGATAATAAAAAAAAAAAAAAAAAAAAAAAAAAAAAGTGTATTCAAAATGAAGATATAAAAAGGGAATGAAGAACAAATTCTCACAGCTCAGCTTCGACAAAACATATTCAAGACCTGAAAAGGTGAAGAATATATGCTACAAGTTGTTAAGTAAAAGTAATCTCATGTGTATTAAGAACTGGTCGCGGTCGCGGCCAATTCCTGCTTGCTCTTGCTTTTTTTCATCTTTGCCTTGAATCTTGATTTTGTCATCAAGGTTTGCACTGTATTCGAAAAGTTCCCGATCGCCATTAGAACTAAAAGGAATCCACAGAATAATACCTGCAACCGACATGTATCCATCAGTTCGACTGTTTGAGCACGTTTGCGATCTCTTTTTGTTAGTTTGAAACATTAAGTTGAAAAATTCATCACCTGCCATTCAGGAACCACGCCAACCAAAGCAGTCTTGAGGAGGAGCAATCCAACATATGCCTCAAAGCCCTATTAAATAAAATACTCCACACATGTAAAGAAATTAAGATATTACTAAGCCTCATACTAGAGTTCCTTTATATAGCAGATGGCCATGCATATTTTTTTATAACTGGGAATAATATTCGCCACACTATATATCCTAGGACTGCCTGTGCCCATCCCAAAGCCCTGACTCGGGAGTCGAGAAATTTTACAATTAAACTCACTCATAGGTTTTGAACCGAGACCTTGAAGGGAGCATACTTTGGAGACTCCAAGCCTCCCAGCCTCTACCAATGAGACTGCCCATTCGAGACAAATGGCCGTGCAGATTATGACGGCTAAATGCCATTTCCCAAACAAAGACGGTATCTACTGACCATTATAAATACAATTGGTAAACAGTAAAAAAAAATACAATTTACAAAATTACTAAAAAAGTCCCTAAATAACCCATAACATTAACATCCTGGGAAGCCAGATTAACACAATCTTTCAGTATGACCTAAGAATTCAACAAAATTCTTCCTATCAACTTCCATGAAATCTCAGAAAGATGTTGAAAAGTGATGTTTAAATCACCTGTAAGATAAAGAGTATAGGACACAGTATCCATAGTTGACCATCTACACCAGCTGTTTCTCCCCAGACAACATCCATCCTCTTAGCCTGGGGAATAAAAAGAATAAACAGACAAATAAAAAGACAGAACAGCCAAGCATCAATTATAAAACAAAAGCGAAATTCATAAATATCTATCACTATGCGTTCCTCATCAGACGCTAAATTTTTCTAAAGATAAGATGCTAAAAGTTTCGAGTGCCTTGGGTAGGGATTAACGAGCAGTCACAGAATTTTTTTTTTATTGAATTCCTCAGTCACAGAATGTGTTGCAACATAAAGTAGAATATTATAGTTATAGAGTTGACTGTAACATGAATGCAGTCTCAAATGGCACCTTTCCGAGTGCAATCCGAGTATAAAGCCTCTGACGCTGATATCTATTTTGTAAAAGCATGGCAACTCCTTGCATCATGGCCCACTGTAGGAAGAGTTGTACACCTCTCTGGAGAAGATTGAACCCGTACCATTAATCTAATGCATAGAGCATGTACGTATTTAGCAGATAATAACAATTGAAAAACCTGTTTTTGTGCACAATTTGGCTGTCCTTTGATCTCCCACGTAAGACTAACAAGGGCCATAATCATAGCGCAATAGTGATGATATATCCACCTGTAAAATCAAAATATTACTCACGAATCTCGCCAAAATGTCTGTGGAACTAACAAGGGATCATAGAGCATAATAATGATGATATGTCCACCAGCAAAATCATATTCACATACTTCACTATACTGTCTGTTCCATACGACAAACATTTTGAAAACAATAATTAAGTGCAACTCCCATCCATTAACTATATCACAAGATAGAGAATAAAATTGTTCACAGCTCTTGTAGAACAGACATCATTGTATCAAACACCAAATATGCATGATAATGATAGGTTTGGGGCCTTATGGTATTAAGGAATAATATAGGGGTATGTTAGTAATTACTTGGGGAGTAAGTAGAGGCTTGTGGTTATAAATAAGAGAGGTTGTGTGAGGGGAAAAGTATGCATATTTTGAGTGATTTCATTTGGGCTCTAAGAGATGGTTCTCTAGGAGAAAAGGGAGGTTCCAAGTCCTATTCAAACTTGGGTTATCTTGCATACCTATTTCTATATTTCCATATTTCAATAAACTGTTCTTGAGTGTTTTGGATTCTTATCAAATAACCTTTCCAGTACTGAAATTTTTCTTCAGAATGGCTCAGGCAGGGGAGAATCCTCTTGAGAAATAAAGAATGTAAACGTCTAAACGACATACAAAAAACCAAGCCGACAAAAGCCACATAGAGCTACACAAGCCTTGAAAGTTCCAAAGTTCACTCCAAAAAGTAATCATCTGCCTTAAACCAGAAGGCCAATAAATTCTAGACAGCCACCATTAACTATTGTTTTTTTTTCCGGGAAATTGGAGCTTTGCTCCACTATACCCGGGGTAACCGACACCAGGAGATATCGAATGAATGGAAACACGGGAAGTGTCTACAAATTAATGTCACAGGTGTCTCAGACTCCCAAACCTTGGACCTTGAGGGGAGCATACCCTCAAAGCCCAAGCCTTCGACCTTCGCGCCACCATCTAAACTATAGTAGAAGGGAATAAGTGCAAGAATGCCCCTCGAAGAACCAACATCTAAAGAAAGACGATACAATATCAATGAAAAGTTTTTGTTTCCTCTAAAAAAAACCATACAATATCTCTTTAAACTCTGAGTAGATAAACTACAAGGCTGCATTTGAGGCACCAGTTGTATTATTATAAATGATGGGTTATATTATAAACGGTGTTTGTGCATGTTATTACAATTTACAAAAGAGATATGATAAGCGATATTTGGGGTGTAGGTTTTTTTGTTTTTTTGGAAACTAGAAAATCGTAGTTTCGCTCCACTATACCTGGGGTAACCACGTCCGTCCCTAGGCCAGGCACCGAGAACAATCAAAAGAATGGAGACATGGGAAGTGTATACAAATTAATATCGCATGTAAATCTCGAACCTGAGACCTTGAGGGGAGCACACCTTCAGCATAAGCCTTCAACTCCCGTGTCACCCCTTGGGGACATTTAGGGTGTAGGTTATTATAACAAGAGTTATGATAAGCGGTATTTGAGGTGCAAGTTATTATAATAAGAGTTATGATAAATAGTGTTTAAGGTGTAGGGTATAATAGCAAGGAAGAGGAAATGGTTGATCTCAAACATGACATGGGTTATGTGAAACGACGACTTGGGTTTAGGCCAACCCACCAATTATTGGCCAAAAGTGGGTTGAGTTAAAATATTCAACAGAGTTCGAAAGGACCGTTCATGGTGATTTTTGAATTTTAAAGAACCAACCATTTCTTCTTTAGTATAGTGCTATAAGAAAGTCTTAACTCAAAACTCTTTTTTTTTTAAAATTATTTCGTATCCAAAAAGACAAAAACAGGAAAAGAAAAAGAAAGTCTTAACTCAAAACTATTCAAAATATCCCTTTGAAGGTACAGGAAGATGAGAAGAAAATGAGCATATCGGTGCAAAATAAAACCATTTTCATGATGAAGCAAGGGATGGGCGGAAGGGTGAGAAGGAGGGAAGGAGAGAGGGAGGGAGAGGTGGCAGCATTCTTACTGTAAGGGAATTTTTTGCTATGAAAAAGTAATCAAAAAAATTTTTATTAACAATTTTTTATTGGAGTCTTATGTAAACGTTTAGATTTTTTGTTTGGTTTTTCATTGAGAATGAAAAAATTGTAATCTTATACATTCAAAGTTATCATAATACCATTTTAAAAAAATGTAAAATAGTAAATAACAGTATACCACTTACCAAGGACGAATGTCACTGCCATTGACTCTTAGTATGTTTTCGCGCAATGCTAATCCTGTGTACAGAAACAAAAGCCATGCCTAGAAAGAAAAATGATGTAAGAAAGCATCAGATTCAATTGCAAGAAGCTAAAACATCTAGGAGACAATTTGAGTTTTGCATAAAATGAGATGTCTGGAAACCATTGCCTTGGAGAACCAAAAGGTTATGGAGGGTCGGGCAGTATTTTCTTTTTAATTTAACAATATTAGGGATTCGAACCCGTAAGGCCGTAACCAACGGGTTACTATGTGATACATGATGCCATTGGAGTACTACTCTTTTCTGCGAGCGTTAGGGAGTATGTCATGTAAGAGTAGTTGAGAATTGAATTTTTCTTCTATAAAAGAGAAAGACAAGAATATATTAAAAGAAAAGGAACAGATCAACAACCTAAGGTCAGAGAATTCAGAAGACCCCTACCCCCCCCCCCCCAAAAAAAAAAACAAAAGAAGCGTCTTTGACTCTTCTGATTGTGAAGGATTCAGAGATGAATGCCATGTAGATACAAACAATTATGTTTATCTAATCAATCACAAGGTATTACTCCACAGCTACCAACTTACCATGTACAGAAGGAGCCTTGAAAACTTGTACAGATTCGAATTCAATATGCAACATGACCTTCAATTAGAGAGAGGAAAACCAATTTTGGAAGAAGAAAAAATACCTGATACAGCTGAACTGGAAATGCAGGCAAGCATCCATCCCAAACCCAGCCTCTTAGAACAAGCAGCAGTGATGGGAAAAGAAGGAAAAGAAGAGCAGTTCTATCCTGCTTGAAAGAGAACGCTGTGAGTGTATTTCAGAAACAGAACAGATGAGGAGTTATTTCTCTAGGAAACAGGTAAAATGGGAATAAGTGAGAAGAAGAAAAACAGAAGATTCATGTATGTGAATCTAGTTGGATTGAGAGTAAAAAGAGAAGAATGAACACATGATATGGGGGTGATTTTTATAATAAGAATCTCTATAAAAACCAAATTTGATGAAAGAACAAGATGTGGGATTTTTTTTAATAAGAATCTCAATTTCCAATAAAACCCCAAGCAGACAACTTTTTTTTTTTGAGGTTACAACAATTGGGAGGAGGGGATTCGAACTCATGACCTCTTGGTCTATGGGTGTAGACTAATGTCGTTGAACTATTGTTCTTGTTAAAACCCCAAGCAGGCAACTCAAACATAACAACCAAAGTTTACTTGCGGGGTATTAAAAAATTGGTTAAGTTTATGAATTTGATTGGAAAAAAAAAAAAAGAGAAACCATTCTCTTTCATCATGGTTCTACATCAACTCTCCACCTCCTTTCTCCATCCACTTTCATCATGGTTCTACGTCAACTCTCCACCTCCTTTCTCCATCCACCCTCATTTATTTTTTTAACAATAAATCAAATTTTCGTTGATAACTGAAAATTTAGAATAATGCTTAAAGTTCAAGATTCCATCCTTGAAGTGTAAGGAAATTCTTTGCACACTACAATTATATAGAAATAACCAAATATCATTTACCTCAAAGATACAGAATATTGAGTATTGATTGCACAAGCATCAATCTTTCTTCTCTTGAGGAGTTGTGGAACTGGTTTTTTGAGGAGTTCGGCTTTGTGTTAGGACAACAAAGACATGATTGTAGAGTCCCTTACTTACCCTCCCTTTTGGTGTTAGGCTAGTATTCTTGCTATTTTGTGAGGAATTGAGGAGAGAGAATCAATAGAGGGGTGTAAAGGTTGCCACCTATCGAGCCATCCGGTAATGTTTGAGTCCTCACTAAATTCTATGTTTCTCTAGGAGCCTTTGTTTCTAAGCTCTTTAGTAATTATTCAATAGGGGTCATTCAACTTGATTGGAGGTCATTTATGTAGGTTTCCTTCCCTTCGCGAACTTTTTGTTTTGTATGCCCTCTTGTTCTAAAAAAATGTAAAGTCCTATATTCTCCTTTACTTGGAAGGGTCCAATATAGGGCAATGGTTCTTAAATCCAATGCCAACTTGTGAGATTTGGCATGAAAATCAATACAAGAGTCTTCCAAGGGCAAGGATTAAGGAACCGATAATTTGGGGAAATATCCAGCATTATTGGTTCTGTGGCCTTCTCATGGAGGGCTTTTTCCATTTTACGACTCCTCTGGCAGGGATTGAGGCCGCCATTCCATTAATGAAATTTGGTTGCTTATAAAATGGAAAGTACGCCAAAAGCTATATGAGGGGAAAATTAACTAATCCGATCCATCTGAACCATCACTATGCAAGTCCATATAGAAAAAAGAATATTCAACCAGCAGTTGATGGCTGCTAATCCTCAAAAGGTAGACTATCAAATACAGGTGTTTGCATAGAATACGAAAGCGAGTGATAAAATAAGCCTTGTAACAAAGCACTAATTTCAGAGAATTCGAGCTATGTAGACATAATGATTGAAAAGTTTCGTCAAGGTGCAGATTAAGATTGTGAAATACAGAGAGTAATAGAAATTCATACTCTGTAACTGTTATACTCCTCTTTAACTTTCAATTGAACATCTTTCCGTGATGCACGCACGTTAATAGGTCCCAGAAACATCTGCAAGAACTTCCCTGCCATCGAAAAGCACACATACACTTATCCTGATATTGTCATTTCATTTCCAAATCTCACAATACTCTAAAAGAAATGAAATCAATTCACGATTTAGGATTCTTACCCTGCGCCTTCCCGGGAAGAAACGCCGCAACTTCTCCATCGACCATCATACATCTAGCTCTCTGCAAATCCTCTTCCAGCTGATTCATCCAAACAAGGAAACGAAACAATAAATAAACAAACCGATCCGTGGATTTCAGAACAACAGATTACAAATCATGCGTACGACATACCTTATCAGCAAGCTTAGGGTTCAAAAGCTTCTTGGAGAGAAGCGAATCGAGTAAAGAACGAAGACGACGAATTGAAGAATCGAGAGAGAGAGCACGCTGGCGGAGAGACTGTTCTTCGGTGGCTGTTCTGGAGATTAGAGAAGCAGCCGAATCATGGAGCTCCTTCGCCTGCTCCATCACTCTCGCAACTTCATCCTCCACGCTCTGAGACGAATCGGCCGTGTTCTCCGTCTCCGCCATATCTCTCCGCCGTTGAGACGACGGGGAGCTCGATCTCTGCTTGTTGAGGCTTCCGGTCCCCGGATTTAGAGGACGAGATGGCGGATTCCGTTGGCCGCCGCTTGAGCGTATCGACGGCGGGCGGCGTTCAGGCGCTTTTTATTCACACAACCTTTCTCCTTTCGCTTCTCTCTCTCGCGCGCGCGCACACACGTACGTAATTTCTCTCTCTTTCTCTTTTTTCCTTTTTCTAAATTCTTGTGCGGAGAAAAATAAAATAGCAAAATGAAAATGATGAAGGAAAATGCCATACGTGTGGATACTATAAAATTTTCAACAATTAAAAGAAAGATAAACAAAAATAAAAAATTGAAATATGAATTTTACAAAATAATTATAGATAGCCAAATTTGAAATTATTTAGTATCCATAATCAAATATACAATATAAACAATATTCATCAATTGTATTAAGTATTAGTTATTAAAAATATTATTTATATCGTAATCAAATTTGATTATGGTTGCTAAATTTTTTCAAATTTATTTAATGTTGTAAATATTTTATCATTTTCACTTGTAAGACATTAAATCATATCAAGAATGACTACTTAACAATGAATTATTTGTAAATCATTTATTTATTACCTTTGAACTTCTAAATCAATATATGAAAGTTAACGTTAGTGTGATTTTTAGCTTAATTAGTTTGCTAGTATAATTTTTAGCTTATAGTTTTATAAGAGGTATAGTTTTCTCAGTAGTATTGTCATGACCTGAATTTTCCCATTATAATTGAACTCAAAAAAACAATAATAATAATTAAGCAATAAGATTTTATTTATGTATAGGTGTTTAATAGGTAAAATTGTTAGGGAAAAGAAACATTCAATGAGATTAGTAGACCTAAACATAATTTGCCAACAATAGCAAAGTTTTACCAACATCTTATTTAATATTAGCAATCATGAAGTTATTGGTTTAAATCTCACTTTTTCAATAATATTGCATAAATAAACTAACCGGCAAAATCAAGCATGAAATACTTGGCTCAAAGTCCACTAAAATGCCTACAATTTTATTTAAATCAAATGTATAAAATTGTTCTAGTTAACCCAATATACATGTGCATAAAATTTATATATATGAGTGTTCGAGTAAAAACTTAATGTCTAGGTAAGTACGTATCATAAATTAAACATTTCTTTTTAATCACTATACTACCCAAAATAGTAACATAACTGTCTAGCGAATTACATAGACTTAGCTAAACTTCTATATATTTTTTTATCCTATAAGTCTTTGTAGTTGAAATTTATAGACTTTAACATTTGTAAGTTGCCAGAAGGATTGATTTTGGTCAATTTTAAATGTTTGGTAGCATAAAGATTAAATTGATATAATTTACTCTAGAGATAATATCGAATTATAAATTTGATTAATTATTCATGGCCTAATAGATTGCATGTGTGACAATCTAAGTCAAAATAACAGCAATCTAGCATGAAACTGAAAATATTTGAAATTAGGACACCATTTTAAGCTCTTATCACTTGTAAAGATATTGAAATACATATAACTTAGAAACTATGAGGCTTGGTATTCCAGGCTGAACAGAGAGGGAAATCCTTTCGCTTATGGGGTTAATCCTGAGTGGAATAACTCTTTTATCATGGAGCTGTTGTTGGATGGTAATAGATGAAATAAGGAGTTAGTCAATAATATTTTCTATAAGGTTGATGCTGATGTGATCATTAATACTCCGTTGAGTCATTCTGGTACTCCTGATGAAATCATTTGGAACTATAGTTCTAAGGGTATTTTCTCGGTGAAAAGTGCTTATCATCTTGCTTTAAAGTTGGCCAATGCGAATATGAGTGCTGGTTCTGATGGGCTTTCAGTGGCTAGGGCGTGAAATTGTTTCAATATGTCTCCCAAAATTAGAAAGGGGGCTTGGGCGATGATCTCTAATGTTATTCCCTCTAAGTGCAATATCAATGCTAGAGGGATTAATACTGATGTCATTTGTAATTTATGTGGGCGTCATGGCAAGACTAATATTCATTTGCTCAAAAGTTGCAAATTTGCGTCTCGTGTGTGAAATTTTTTCTTTCCAAGTTTTAATGATTTTGGTTATTTTTTCAGGAACGTGGATAATGGTGTGGACTTTTGGGGTGGCATTTCCCTCAAAATTACTAAAGAGGAGCATTATAAAGCTATCATTATTATTTGGGAAATTTGGAGTTTCAAAAATTTAGTGTATCATGATAAAACTAAGCTGGAGTTCAGTCTCCTCTGTGATCTGATCTCTAAGGCTATTCTCTCTCTTTGATGGTTGCAGGAACTTCGTTGGTTAAAAAGCCTCCGGATCGGAGGATTGTTGACAAGTGGAAAGCTCCTCCCCAGGGCTGCTGGAAGCTGAATGTGGATGTCTGGTACGTGTGAAGCTACACCTAAATTGTGTGAAAATTATTTCGATGCGCTTAGCATTCACTCAGAACACATGCAAG
>JBBMEF010000028.1:9362124-9379699 GCA_037832685.1 Sicyos baderoa | reverse complement strand
AAATGAAGGAATAATTAGAATCACCGAGTTTCGTAAGCAATTCAGTACGAGCAAAGTTTTTATTTGCTTAAAGGGTACGAGGTAAAAAAAAAAAATCAAAAAAAAAAAAAAAAAAAAAAAAAAAAAAAAAAAAAAAAACTATAAAGTTAGGAAATCTATTGGATACAAATTTGGAAGTTGAAAAAGAAAACTAAATTCAACTAAAATATTTTCCATATATCAATTAGACTTTATGATATCTTACAAATTCATATAGAAATCAAACTTTATAAAAACGAATTACAAGTTTTCATTATTATTCTTAAAAAAACAAAATGTTCATCAAATTACTAATTGCATATTCTCAATTATCATAGTTTTCTAATAGAAAGAAAGATAAGTATCATTGGCAAAACCCAAGCTGGAAAAATAATGTCCCAAATGATATATAAATGTTGGAGAAAAAGATTGCTGAGAAAATTAGATAATAAGAACAGGAAAGTACACACAACTAATTGGAAAAAATGTGGAGTAAGAAAAAAAAAAGTTACTAACTCTTTCAGTAAAAAACTCTTAAATTCACTATGCTTGATTACTCTTGTTGGTTGGTTTATTTACCAGTCCAATAAGTTTTAACAGCAACAAGAATCTTCTCAGGATTGAATGGCCCACTTTCATGGTCCATAATTTGGCTTTTCCATCTCATTCCATCAGAAACAGTTTGAACTTTTACCAACACTTCAACTGTATCTCTGAAAATTACTGTCCCTTCTGGCCTCAAAATCCTATCCATCTCCAGTAAAATATGAGATATATCACACCTGCATTAAAAAAAAAAAACCATTTCTTCATTCAAACACTAACAAAAGAGATGAAAATAGAGAAATTTGGTAACTTCTCATTCATGAATCTTACCTATCTTGATATATACTAAATATGTTATTGGCATGGATGAAATCATATGTTCTCGGGTACGTCGAGAAGGCCTCGCACCAATCTTGGTACGTTCCGATGAGACCGCGTTCGTATATGATGCCTAATGTGTCCTGGTCTGAAATGGCAGGGACGACGTTCATAACCCACACGGGATACTTCAACAAGGCGGCTGCAAATCCGCCGAGATTTGCATTCATGTCCATTACGTTTCTGTACCGTCCTTGGCCCAAGGGGATCATCTTCTTGTAATACGAAATCCTCTCCTTCCATAGTTTGTTATCCTCTTCGAATTTCTCTGCGGTGATGCTCGGTATCGTTCCCCTGCTGATTCGAGGTGGCACAGCAAATGCACGATCTGGCCAATTCTCTACCGCACCGCCAGCAACTTCGTCTTCGCCATTGACCTCTGGCAATGGAGTAATGCAGGTCTCCATGTTTCGGTACCTTTAAGTTTTCGGGTTCGGGGGAGACAGAGTAACAAGAGAGATCAAACTATGTGCAAGAAATTCATGGCATTAAGAGAAATAATGATTAATTATAAGAATTAAGATTTAAGGATTGGGTTGTTGTTTTTGGTTTGTACCAGGCAGCATCTGGATTGTCTGACTTGCAAATGTGGGGTGTTTTGTAGACTTTTTTGTTCTTTATGCATTGAATGTGGTTTAGGGGCTTCTGCCATATTGCAAGATCATCCTTCTCAATCACTTTCTTCCAGCATAGTCTCCTTGCAACTTCTTCAATGGAGTCTTGCTCTTCTTTCAAATCCTCTTGTGTTCTTTCCCAACCTCTCCAATACTTCTTCCATCGAATCGGAGGGCCCGAGAGAATCCAGTACCCACCAGGTCTCAAAACTCTGTCGAGTTCAATTAAGTACAACCCACCTGTGAAGTTTAGAGTGCATGTTTCAAATCATTTGAACCAAACTTAGATATCGATTCACAAATGACTATTCTTGTAATCTTACCATCTTTGGCCCACGGAATGAGACAACGGGAGCAATGAGCCATGTCGAAAGCTCGAGCCGGGTAAGGGAGCCTTTGAGAGGACATGATGCCAATCATGGCAGGAACTCCACGCTCAAGGGCAAACTGAACCTGAGCTTCATGAGTGTCCCTTGGGGCAAAGGACATGGCCAAGATGTCCCTCTTCAGCAGATAAGCACCCCAACTTGCTACCTAAAACACCCCAAATCCAAAACACAATCAGCAATTTTCACTTTCTACTTATCAAAAAATGTCTACCAAATATCTTATTCTATATATTAATTCTTAAACAGGTGACTATCATGGATTTAGTTCAATAATTCTTAAACACATAATTTCTTGGTCATAGACAAACACATGATGACAATCGAGCTATTCTCTTAACATTCTCCCTCAGCACATTATGATCCATAAAGTCTTATTCGAATTTTTTATTGTAGCATAACTGAGAGATGTAATTGTAATTATACTTTGATCATGTTTCATACCTATCCTAGTACCCTATCTAAAGATGTTCATAGTTCATCAACACTAAATTGATATTAATAATCTCAACATTTTTCCCAACTATAAAACATGAAAACGTTACCCAAAAATTGTTGCAATATAAACTCAACAACAGAGAAAGCAACAGTTTCAAGTGGAGAAATTGACTTACACCACAGCCCGTATCAATGGCGGTACGAATCTTCCCTTTCGTGAGAGGAATGAGTTCGTTAATATCATCAATGTAAGCATCAGCGCCGCGAGGGAACATCGTGCCACCACCGGGAAACCGGAACCGATCACCTTCAACCTGAATCCAATTCTGCACAGCCTTCTCAATGCTAAGCTCTCTATGAGGAATATTATCATACCAAGCATAATCCCGGCTCTGCGGCCACTTAAACGGCGTCTTGTACTTCGGCGGCGCCGGGATCATACAAAGTAGCAGCTCTTCCTTGGCAGGGCAATGTCGTTCTCTGTACTTCAACATTGCCCGATCGAACTTCTTTGCTCTAGTCGGATCTTGACAGGGAGTGTACTCGCTGAACGACATGTCGCAAGGGGAGATCATCTTGGAGACTGATTCGATGGAGTTGTTGATTTCGACGCCATGGTGGCTGTCGAAATCGAGCGATTGCGTCCGTGTCGTGGATTGGGATTTGATGGATGGGAGCGACGTTTGATCGTTGCAGTTGATGGGTTTGGACTCTTTCGAGTATGCTTCGGATTGGTTGATTGGAGTTGTGCTTCCTTGCCATGCTCCCAACATGTATGACAAAATGCATAGCCCACTCACGGAGATAATCCATGTCAGTCTCTTCCTTCTCGACTCCAGATGATGATGTTTTGGTGAGCCATTAGCCATTTTTTCAGTTTTGAACTTTATAATTTCCTGTGAAATCATTCAACAGAGATGGATTGGGTTAATGAATAAGCACTGAATCAATGGTAGAAACTTAGATATAATATATCATGTTCAATTTCACATATTAGCCACTCTTGATTCTGGATTGTTGAGTTCTGATTATGTTGGGGGAAATAACTTGAAACACAGCAGGAAATTGTGGGGAAAACTTGTTCATAATGTTGTCTGATATCATTTTCACCACAATTTTTTTTCGTTTTTGGTAAACTGGAAATTTGGAGCTTTGCTCCACTATACCGGACCGTAACTATGTCCATCCCTATGCTAGGCATCAGAACACATCAAAGGAATAAAACACAAGATGCATCTACAAATTAATGTCACAAGTGATCTCGAAACTTGTACACATTACTAGTCACTCTTGAATCTGGGTTCTGCTCATATTGGAGGGAAAAAATTTAAAAGATAAACAAGAAAAAATGGGTGGGGGTGGCTTACAAATGTTTTTTTTTTTTTTTTTTTTGAGGAAGGGGTGGCTTACAAATGTTAAATGCAAATTCAACCGACAGAAAAGAAGAAGTAAACACTTAGCTTTATAATTTAAAATCATTAACACAAAGCCGAAAGTTGAAATTTAGACAAGAAGTTGAAACGACAAACTACCAAAAATCAAGCCTGCACCTTTGCCCCCTCAAACTTCACAAACCAAACAAAAAAAAAAACACCAAAACACTTGGACTCAATTGCTTACAACAACAACAACAGCCCATATCTTACATTTAAAAAATAATAATAATAACAGATCCCAACCTATATGAAAAACACCATTTTCTTTATCAAAATCTTTCCTTTTCCTTCATCCATTGGTTAGAAGGAAACAATAAAGAAGAAAAAGAGGAAAGTGACAAACCTGAAAAAGGCTGCTTGGGCTAGAAGAAGAGTATCATCTTGTGAAGCAAAAAACATGAAACAAGCAAGTTTCAGTTTTTATCAGCAATAAGAAGCCAAATGAAGATTAAAATATATAGATTTACAGGCTACCCAAAAAACTATAAGATAAAAACTAGAAGAAGATGAAGAAGAAGAAGAAGAGCAAAAGGCAAAGCCAAAACTTTTGTTTGTTTGTGAAGTGTTATTTGAAAGGGTTGTTTGGATTATATCATAACATTTCATTAAATTCCTAAAGTTGGAGGGTAGAGAAAGAGACAGAGAAACAAGGGGATTTGGTCTTAATGGAATTAGAATAAGAGGGTTCATAGGAGAGAGTCACTAGCCTCAAATCACTCTTCACCTTGCTTTCATTTCACTTTCATTTCCATTTCATTTTGCATTTCACACGTTGCTTCATTTTTTTTCTTTTTTCTTATTATTATTATTATTATTATTATTATTTTACCTTTCAAACTTTCCTCCTTTGTATCCCCTACAATGAAGCCGCTGACCACAAGCAAGCTATTTTATTCCTGTGCATCCTTTTAGGGCAATGACCAGCCAGCTGGGATTTTCCCTTTTTTAAAAACTGATTAAATTACTATCCAATCAGAGTTAATAGCACTAATTGGCCTTCCCAATTAAACCCTCCCTTGGTAATTCCCGAAGAGATCAATTTAGGTAATGTTGGTAAATGTGACATTTTTTAGTATTGGGAGGGGACCACCAACCCAAGTCAAACTGGAAATTATTGAATATTAAATTTAATTATCACCAAATAATTGAATTATCCGTCACTATTTCATGCGGTAAATGTAACGTAATTTAAATCATATTTTGTTAATTAACCAAAAATATAGAAAAAATAAAATTTAAGAAAATAATATGTGGTCCGTGAGACATATATGAGCATGGAAAATGAATCCCATAATTCATTAACATCCTGAAACACTAGATATTGTAATGTCCTTACTAAGCCAATATATAGTTTTTTCTTTTATATTTGTGACCGATCAAGGCAGCTTGCGCGCATCTGAGCAAATATTACGAGACATACCATTTGGATGTCAAAGAAATTCTCGTAGAAAATTAATTCCCAGTAGATTGTAATCATCGATTGAACTCATTATCTTAAAGACTTCAAAACCCATTTTGACCACTCCATGATGGTTTATTAATACGTTAACAATTAAAAATAATAAGAATTATTATTTTAAAAATTTATCAATTAAAGTCATTAAATTTTAATTGTAAAAATTATATCAAATCATAGCTATGAAGTATGAAGTTCTAGTTGTTCTTAAAATTATAAAAATTAAATTATAATTTTCTTTTCATTCGTGAAGACTAAATTATAACGTTCAATAAGGGGGAAAATTACAATTTTTATTAAGGGTTTTTGCAGGAATAGATCAAATTGATAAAATATTTATAATATTAGGCAAATTTTAAAAAATTTAGCAACCATAATTAAATATACGGTATAAAGTAATATTTTTTATACTGAATAACTAATACATAATACAATATGATGAGTATTATTATATTGTATATTTGATTATGGATGCAAAATTTTTCAAATTTACCTAAATCTATACTTATTTTGTAAAATTGGACTCTCTTGTATAGTTTCCTTTTTTATTTTTTACGGTAAATTAACAAAATGAAAAGGTGAAAATAATAATAAGGCAATAAATAAGAATAGGGGAAAGAGACAGGGTTTCAGAGGGAGAGGCATATACGGAAAAAGGATAGAAAATAAAAACAGAAAAGGAAAGGAAATCACGTGAAGGAGTCATATATGTATCCCTACATATCCAATGACATTGTCCTAATTAGTTTTTTTTTTTTTTTTTAATTATTATTTAAAAGGAATTATTATGATGGAGAGAATCAAGGTCCCACGTCTTTGCATTTACACTCCTAGTTTTTAAAATATTCACCGTATTCAGATGTGTAACGTTGGGACTAATATTTTTAATTTCATGAATTTAAAAACATTAAATTTCATAATGTTTTAGAATACAGTAGGGTGAGGGTGCCAGATCCGTACTCATGGACACTTCTGGAGATTCCCTAACCCCTAAAACAACAAATAACTAATGGAATCATTATTTGACTTTTGAACAACTTCCAACTTAAAACACCAATTTCAAACTTTAGAGATAGTATTAGCTCATAATTTAGTTACTAAAATACAAAATTCAAAGTTTAATGATAGATTGGAGTGTACAAAAAAAATAATTATAATCTCTAATAAATCGGATTAACCAACCTACGTTGTACGAGTTGAATTGAATTATAATGTTTTTTTTTTCTTTTAGATTAGTTCTTAATGAGGGTTATCAAATTTTTTGCTTCAATCAACTCAATTATAACTTCGACTATTAATTAATGAGAAGTTTTATATATATATATATATATATATATATTTTGATATGAAGCATGCACCAATAATTATGATTTATTCTACTATAATCGAGGGCAAAAGAATTTGAATATGTAATTTCTTGGTTATTGTAGGAAACTATAACACTTTCATTTTGGTATAAATAACTAGGATTTGAGTCTAGTATTATAAATTATTATTTTTTTCTTTCTTTTCTTAATTTTTTTCTTTCATTACTATTTTTTATACATATTTTTTTTGTTATGATCTTAACTTTAAGACATGTAATTCAACTCGATTCAATCTAAATCTATATATAAGTTGAATTGAGTTGAATTAGATTACTTTAATAAATAAAGTGTCAAAAGTTGATGGATTTATCATTCCAAAATAATTTCACTAATCCAATTCAATATAGATTATGTATACATGATATATATCAGGAAGTTTTTAAAGTTAAAAAATGTAAGTCACAAAATATACAAGTTGGAAAGCATCATCTCAATAAATAAATTTATTTATTTAAATTGGTAAGTATTTAGATGAGTAGGTGCACTTTGACCACATCACACTATTATATTGATTACCAAAAAAATATTTATAGAAAATTAATTTTTAAATAGATTATCGTCTATAAAACTTATCACATCTTAATGAATCTTAATATCGACATGTGAAAAATGAGATGTAGATATGGATAAAGTAGAATTGAATAATTTAAGATGATATTGAAGAAATTATATAGTTGCAATGTGATGGAGAGAGATCAAAGAAATGAGTAGAGAATAGAAGTAACTTTTGACCATATAATAAAAGAGAATACCTAAGATGGGGATTCTGGCTGAGTTTTTCCTTTCTTCAAAGAATCCAATGTTTGTATTTCCATTTTCAGAATATGTATTTTTATAACATTTATTTTACTCCATTTAATTTCATCTATTTTAGTCATTATAGTGAAAAGTTTTCATATTGTTCGTAATTGCTCTCACAACAATTCTGTACACAAATAAAAACCATTAAATGTAAAGAAATATGAAATTTATTCAGTGTAATGTTATACGGAGAACGTTATGTTATATGGGGAATGTGATTAGAAAAAACACACACACAAATTTGTCACTTCTTAGGAACAAATAATTCCATGTGTTTTCAAATTAACTTCTTTTTTTGGGTTTTTTCTTAAAGATATCATTGCCCTAACTGAAAGATGCAGTATTGTTGGATATAACTTTCAGATATAATATTCAAATATCTTAAATGAAAAATAAAGAGAATTTCAAATTAAAGTTTAGGAAAAAAAAACTATTTTTTATAACCGTGAGTGTTCGTCCACCTCGACTATTGTCATAAACATACTACGAAAATTAATTTTTAAATAGACGACACTATAAATTGAACTCACCATTGTCGTTTTTTGTTTGTTTTTTAATTAGAAAATTCGAATTTAATCTATTATATCCGAGATAACCACATCCTAGTTAGACAAGGTCCGCGAGATATCAAAAAAATGGAGACACGAGAAATGTCTATAAATTAATATCACAAATAAATATCAAACTTAAAATTTTGAGAGGAACATACCATTAAAACAAAACCTTTGACTATCACACCATTTTTGGAAACTTAATTAATATTTATAATATAAATATTAAAATATATTAATAATGATTATGCAAATAAAAGTTAGCTAACGTGCTAGAATTGAGTAACGAAAGCTACACCAAACACAAGTTACAAACCTGGTAACTATGAGATACACTAAATATTGTTCGATTTTTTTCTTTTTGAATACAAGTTGGTGGAGGAAGATTACAAATACCGATTCTTTCAAGGTTCAAATTGCTGACACTGACGTTGAGCTGGTTTACAACCAAACAATGAAACTTACCCTAAATATTGTTAGATAATGATAACAAAAAATTAAAAAAAAATAATAATAAAACTTAAAAAAAAGGAAAAAAAAAGTGAGCACTTGCTTTGACTCAAATATGGATGTATTCGAACAATCTTCGAATCTGTATTTAACACATAAATTTTTGTCCATATTTTCTTTTACTATTGTTATTTTTTTTTTAATTTTGGATACATCACAAATACCTCACATACGACAACAAAGGGATGCGGTGAGATAAAGAAAAGTAAGAAAAAATAAATATTTTCAGACCAATAATTAAACTTTCTTTTAAATTTTGTTTAAGACTTTTAACCCGCATTTAAAAGATAGCAAAGTTCTGTTAGCATATAAAATGACTCATAATAACTATATCAGCTCATTTCAAACACTTGTCTAATTTTTTTCATAATTAGTAAGAAAATGAAAATAATTTGAGTTTGATTTTTTTTTTTTTTTTTTCTTTCTAAAACTATATAATAAAATGAATAACGTCTGCTTCATATACAGTCCTACCTTTTCAAAAAATAGTGTCACAACGTGTCCGTATACGTGGTGCTGGAAATAAGACTTTTAACAAGTAACATGGTTGTTAAGATCTATTTTCTTGAAGTTTTTATACTTCTTGTTTGTTAAGATCGTTGTACAAGAAACTTTTTGATTTGGGTTGTGGGTCGAGTTCTTTTTAACTTTGTATTTTGTTCTTTGTATTGTTTCTAAGTTTTTTTCATGAAAGTTTGTTTGTTCTAAAAAAAAAACAAGTAACATGGTTGAAGTAAACTGAACACATTAAACAATTAAAAAGTAGTCATTGAGTTAGGAAAAAAAATCTTAACCTTAAATCTTTTGTAAAATTGTGTTCTATATTTAATATGATTTTAAACCTTCGCCAACCAAAGCAAAGCTAAATACCGTAAATTTAAAAGTAAAAAATATATTAGGCATTTGATAGATAATAGAGTGATATATATAAATCTATTTAAATAAGTTTTGAATGGTGGATTGACGACATAAAGTGGAGAATGAGAATTTACGCCAAACAAGGAATTGATGTGGCCTGTGTGATTGTTTAAATCTCATCACTGTAGGCTATCTCCGTTGCCAAACATCCTATGTGTGCATGGTACATCATCATTTACAGAGGATTTTGAGTGGTGGAAAGAGTTGAGAAAGAAAAGAAAATGATAATAAATTTAATTTTTATTATTATTTGAACACTTCACCACTTTTAATCGAGGTTAAGATTTCTTTTTTCTAATCCAAAGACCACTTTTAAACTTTTTAGAAAGTTCAAGGATGAAAATTGGATTTTTGAAAGTTTAGGGACCGAAACGAAATAAAAACAATAGTTAATAGAGTAAAATTGGACTTTTAAAATTTTAAGGACCAAAATAAAATTTGGATGATAGTTTAGGGACAAAAATGGTATATTACCTTAAAAAGTAATTATCAAATGAAAGGAGGGAGAAACAAATCATCTCATCCAGATCAACTTTACAAAGTCATGGCCTTGCTTATAGATTATTCTTCCTTTTTTCCCCCAAAGGTACCCGAGCTTCACTTTCATATATACTCGGGTACCATTGTTCTGGACTTACCAACTTCTCATTTATCGCCCCCTCTCCGACCTTGTAGCAATTTTATGATTAAATTGCGTACAAGATGTTTCATAGACAACGTCAGGATTAAAAGGATGAATAGAAGTTCAAAGAGCTCCAGTTCCCCCTTATTTTGGTGGAGTCCGATGCGTCAGAAGTTATAAAAGCTATTGAAGTTGACTCCTCTGATTTTTCTGAATTCAACAATATTATTGTTGATATTAGGCATCTTATTGCCTCCTTAGGGATTGTGAGTGTTTCTCATTATAATAGGCTTTGTAATAGTGTAGCTCACATCTTGGCTAAACATTGTAACTTTGGCGCTTTTTGTTGGAAAGATCCATACCTATTCATTGAGGATGAATATATTTTTTGGAGGGAGAATCTCTCCTTTGGAGATAAAATGTAATGGTTTGCTTCTTTGATGAATATATTGATTTAAAAAAAAAAAGAGAGGTAAGTGCTTGAGAGTGAATTACAATTTATGGTTTTCTCATGAGTGCATAGCTGAGCCCCCTATATCCACAGTACTCAATCAATGGTAGTAATTAAATGCTTTTTTTTTCCAGTGCTAAAATTTGAATTAAGGAATTAATATTGCTGGTAATGAAATTGATTGAAGAAACTTACCTGCTTCTCAAGACCTTGGGCTACATATGGAAAATACTTCTCATAGCCTGCACCAAAAAGTAAACCATGCTTTAATATATTAGAATAGTAGTATGAGTAATATAATTGTAATTAGAATGCTGAGCTGTATTTAATGTGAAGTGAGCTGTTAACAGAGCTAGTAGTTTAGTAATTAAAGGCTGTTAGGTGGTTAATTCTGTTTAGGGACTTATTGTGCCCTATATGACTTTCTTGATCTGCTGTGTTGCCAAGCAGAAGTACCATTGGTCTCCCAAATTTTGATCGACCCAAATAAGTAAAAAAACCCTAAGCATACGATTTGGACCCCACCAAAGCAAGTGTAAGCTTAAGTGGATATTTGATCCCAAAAGTTTGGTTATAACCCAAGTGAGTAAGTCAAAGCAAATATTTCAGTCTACAAATTCTGATCTAATCTAAGATAATCTTTCTTATATGACACCATTTTGAGTGGATACGTTGGAGATATTCACCTTGTGGCCTTTATCCCATGTTGAAAAGGTGATGACTCTTCAAGATCTTCATAAGAGATATAGGCTACTCCCCTCGATTTTGATAGAATTCCATGTTATCTAATATATTATGTAATGCTTTTTTTTTTTTATGACCGAGAGGAGTGGAGACACAATTTACCTCAGACTATAAGGAAACATATGCCTTTAAGTCAAAGATACTATGTTAATTTTGCTCTTGAATTTGCTTTGTTTGTATATTGCTCTCACACTTGATACAAAAGACTCTAAGCCCATTTATAAAACATGTAAGTGAAGGATAGAAAACTAACAAAATAACTGAAGAAACGTCCTAATTAAGTAAACTGTGGTAGGAAATAATAAATTGAGTAACAGAAACTTAAATAACAAAATCAATAACAAATTCATATATACATAATAGCTTTCAAGTATCCACCTGCATAAAGCTTCAATTTCTTTTAAACCTTAAATTACATTAGTATGACTGGTATACAAGCACACAGTTCTCCTTATTCTTCCCTTCAAGAAATCAATCATGCAAAACTTATACCAAGTAGAATGAACTTTCACCAAGGTTGTCAATTTCCAATTCAAACCTACCATCAGATAAAGCAGCAGACAGCTTGTATCCTCACAATAAAATTAGAGGAATCATGCAATAGCAGCAAAAGAATATGATACTCCTTTAGATTGGTTATAGTTAGTTGGTTAATTCGGTTGAGAAGTTGTTAGAAATTTGGGCTATATAAACAGCAGTTGAAGGCTTGTTTTGGGAATCGGAATTATAGTGAAAGGATTGAGCCTTGTACGATAGAGGGGAGTTCTCGAAACATCCCTATTTGATTACAATCAAGAATGGTTCCCATCAGAATATTGAAAAGTGATGAGACCCTAGTAATGCAGCAAAAGATAATTACGAGAATAAATAAGAGTGGAGTCAACTAGATGTATTGAATCGAATTGCTATAAAACGACCCAATTATTCTAATATACTGATGCCCTGATCATATTTTGATACGATCCATTAGTTAAGGTGGTTAGGAGGTTAGTCCTTTTGACGACTATGCAAATGTAACCTGCCCCTGTTATGAATATTGAATACAACCTACATCTCTTCAAAAAAAAAAAAAACTTACATTGAATTGTCTCAAGTGATTGAGGAGACCGAGCTAGACAGGAAACAAGTTTGTATCATAACTATTTTTCTATATGGATGAATTCTGTTTCTACAAGGGAACGGCCCCTAATACATGCTCTATGGTTAAAAAATGTGTGCACACATTTTAAGATGATGAATGGACTGAGCCCACAAAGGGTATATCGTCCTTCTCGAGTTCTCCTAAAGGTCGAGCAGCTCCGCACCCATATTTTCTGGGCTTGAAGCTCTTGTCTTACCAACGAGCCGACAGCTGATGGCTGTTGGTCGAGCTTCTGAAACTCTTTCTTTCCTTCGATATGACCCTAATAATGTGAAATGAAAAAAGGGGCATATGACAAAGTGGGTTCACATCCTCTACATAAATAGGTTGTGTCATTGATATTCATGCTTATGCTACTGGCTGCCACTGGTAAGGGCCTAAAACGTTTTGTAAATAAAGATAGCAAGAAGGGACTTCAAGTTGTGATATTGAATAATGTATGATAAATCTTCAAGCATTACCAAAAAGCTTAGAATCTCTACAACAAAGGATGGAAGAACTTCAACAATCTTGGTTTCAGATAACAAAACCATGGATCCTGAGTCTGAAAAATACCGACTCAAAAAAGAAGAATGTGCCAACTAGAAATTATGTTGTCGTGAAGATTTTCAATGCTCATCAATAAAAATTGAAATCCAAGGACGTAATAATAAAAAAAAATTAAAAAAAATCCAAAATCCAAGCCAGAATGTAATTGCTTATAACCCTTCAATGAAGGGTTATTTATCTATAACTAGACCTCAAACTTGTGAAATGAAGCAAGATAACCTAAGGAAACTACATGAAAAGCATAACTTTCATTACCAGAAAATTCTATCTAAGTTTTAGAATAATGTACCGGAATTGATTTTTTTATGACCTGAGAACTTGGAGCTTACCTCCTCTAAACCCAGGGACAAATACGCTCGTCCTTAGGCAAGACACTAGGAAACAACGTAGGAAACAAGGCGAAATTTGAGGCCACCTAAGAAATTAATCCCCATAACGGCTTCGAACCTGGAACTTCAAAGGGAACACATTCTTAAGGCACATGCGCTTAACCATTCTGCGGCCCCGAGGGGACATATATAATGTGCTGGAATTGTGAGAACAGACCACACAAACATTTTGAGAGCACAAAGTAAGAACAGGAACTGTGGAGAACAAACTGAAGTGACTAAATGCCTTGAGAGACTTACCTCAGATGCTTCTGCAACAAATGACTAAAACAATGCACCCATTGGTTGTCATGGGACAGAACACTGGTACTTACAATACTTGACCAACAACAACTTGTGAGGAATGAGACCTGAAAAATTGTCAAAAGCAACAGAGTAATTAGCTAAAAATTGAAATAAGAAACTCTCTCTGAAAGTTATAATGGGTCATAGAAAATTTATTGTAAGTTAGAAAGGTCTTATCAGAACAAGAAGCTATACAACTGCAATTTCCATTCTTTCACTTGAGGTTGAAGATGGCTATGTTATGGAACATGTATTAGAACCACTAAATTCAAATGAGTATTCAGTCATAAAGAAGGCCATCCGAGATTGATCTTCACCATTCACATTGTCCACTTTGAAAATAACTTTCATGATTTTGCTTTGGTTTTGCTACACAAAATATTTTATAAACAAAAATGATTGTCTGAGCAACGTAGACAACTTTTTTTTTATTACCTGAAATCAAAGTTTCGCTCCTATATACCTTGGATAGCCGTTATTATCCCACGCCTAGACCCAGTTTTCACAATTAAGCTCAACTCGTGTATCTGAACCAAAGACAGGCTCAGATCCATAAAACAAAACTTTACCATTAAACTCAAGTTGTAAATCTAAACCTGAGACCTCCTAGGAACTGAAGTTGCCCCTTCGGGACAAGATGGACAACTTTATTTGTTTCCAACATTGAATTCAATAAAAATGAAATTAAGATTGAATTCAATGATGCACCATTACGAAGAACATGTTGAAATTGAGACCTCCTATAAACATAGAACATATCGACTACACTCTTATTACTAATTAATTTCGAGATGGAATCTCATACTAAAGATAACGTAGTGTTAGACCGAGTAGTTAAAATGAATGTCAGAAGGGGTAGGAATGGAATCAACCACCGAATTAATTTCAACCCCACAATTTCATCAGACAAGCATGAACTTCTTTACCTGCACGTAAGATCTTAAACCAGCGCACTGCCTAATGTGAGAACATCAGTCAAAAAACCCAATTCATACATTTAAACTAAACTTAGAGCCTTCTCATTAAATTCGAACTGGGTCATACCTGCGATCATCGCATTCCATGTAGCAATGTCCCTTTCAGACATTTCATCAAACAGCTTGTCGGCGCTATCAAAATCCCAAGTTGCAAGAACCCTTTGATCAAAATGCTGAAATTCATTACATTTCTTCGTGGACCTGAAGAAGAAATCCATTGAGTAAATAACATAAATATATGAATCGAGTAGGTTGAGTTAATCTAACATATAAAAAATAAAACTTTACTTTTTTAAGGGAATAATTGGTTTCTCCCTTTTTTTTTTTTTAATTCTCTTCCTAAATTTTTCAAGCATTGTAGATAAAAATAAAATTCAAACAAAAACTTCGTTGGATTTTTCCTCTTTTATTTATTTGTGTTTAGATGTTTTCCTCTTTTCTTTGTTTATTTTATATTTTTCTCCGATTTTGTTTTTTTCTCTCAAAACTTTGGTGAGAATTTGCATTCAACCAATAACTAAGACCCCGTCTGATAACCATTTGGTTTCTTGTTTTTGATTTTTCAAATTTAAGTCTATTATCTCTCAAATTTTCTACAATGTGCTCTATCCTTCCTACCATTTATCTATCTTTCTTTAAGAAGGTAGGAGAATACTAACCAACCTTTAAAAACAAAAACAAACTTTAGCAAATTACTTTTTTTTTTTGTTTTTAAAAGTTGGTTGGTGATCTTCTCCTACTTTCTTAAGGAAAGATGTATATATAGTAGAAATAATAAAATAAATTGTATGAAATTTGTGAGAAAATAGGCTTAAATTTAAAAAATAAAAAAGAAACCAAATAGTTATCAAACGGGACCCAAGATAACGAATTCTATCCGTTTTGGTGGCAAATAAAAACACATTGAAGTTTACGAAAAATCCAAAATTTCGTTGTTCAATTTGCAAAATGCCTGACTAAAAAAACCAGACACTCAGAAAGGATAATTTTCTTTAATCATTTTCCATTTTAATTTTTTTGTTATGGTTGATACGCAATTATCTTGGTGATCTTGCACGTATCATGTTACGAAGAATATTACTTGATCCTATAATATTTAGATGTTAAAAAAATTGTAAAAAATTATTTATAATTATTATAGATTGAACTCATCATCTTAAGTTTTAGGACTTGACCATTTTAATAAATTTAGAATTTTTGTTTATAAAAAAGAAATAAGAAATCATTTTAATCTTTAAATTTGAACTGTAGCGTCTATTTAGTCGGTTTTTATATCAAATACTGATATGTTTAATTTTAAATATATATATATATATATATATATATATATATATTCACATTTATATTTATCTTCATTTATAGAGTTGTTTTACAATAATATAAAAATAACAACGGTATCAATATATTAAATTTTTTTAAATAATCTAATACGATATTCTAAATTTTTTGTTAAAAAAAGAATTAAATCTGTGGAGAGAATAAATTATGGCCCACTCCCGAGAGCAGAGCACACAGAATGTTGAGGTGAAACATTACACGACATCACAAAACTTGACACGTTAGCCATTTTTTGTCAGAGCTTACGTGGCACTTAGTCAGATGCTCAATGTTACCTCTCAAACCCTTCTATAAAACCGCCCCAACTTTGTTCTTTGGCCTTTCCTTCCTTCTCTCAAACCCTAATTTATGTAACAAATTATTTTACTCAAATCTAACAAAAAAACATATATATTTCGAAATTGAAACATTTTAGGCCTCGTTTGATAATCATTTAGTTTCTTGTTTTTTGTTTTTCAAATTTAAGTCTATTCTCTCTCAAATTTCTTATAATGTGCTTCATCCTTCTTACCATCTATCCATCTTTCTTTAAGAAAGTAGGAGAATACTAACCAACTTTTAAAAACAAAAACAAACTTTGAGAAGCTACTTTTTTTTGTTTTTAAAAATTGGTTGGTCTTCCCCTACTTTCTTAAGGAAAGATGTATACAAGGTAGAAAGGATGAAACAAATTGTAGAAATTTGAGAGAAAATAGATTTAAATTTGAAAAACTAAAAACAAGAAACCAAATGGTTATCAAACGGGGCCTAAGTTATTTTGAATTATATCATGTATATTCTCTTCTAGTATTAAGATGTAATGTAGTCTTATGTTTCAAAAAAAAATCCTAAAATAATTTGGTTTTTTCCTTGATTCCTGAACATTTCTGCAGTTGAACTACATTATATAATTTTAGATATTTGAAAAGTATTTGATGGAGCAGTTTTTTTTTTTGTTTTTTTGCATTATATGAAAATTGGCTTTGTTTTTGTTTTTGTTTTTTAAATCGGGAAATTGTGGTTTCTTTTCCCTATACTTGGGACACTGTTGACTCATCCCTAGACCGTAACAAATGTATTATATGAAGAATGGCTTTGTTTTACTTTTAAGTTTGCTGTTTTGCTTCGAAAAATAATAATTAAAACAACAAATCATCTGCTTTTTTTTTAAAAAAACAAATCATCAATATACCTATTGTATTTTCAACAAATCATCTGTCTACCTATTTGTTGTGGAAAATTGTTACTTTTATCCAAACCATATCCGTGGGGTTCAACATCATCATCCAACCTTTTCATAAAAGAGGGAAAAAAAAATTTCTCCCTCAAATGATACTAAATTACAATTAAGAGGCATTCAGGATTATAAAAATAAAAATGATAAAAAAAGTATTATAATTTACAACCCCAGCACTGATTTTTTCAATAGATAATGCTTTTTTCTCCAGTTTTTTTCCGACATTAATATTTTGGTTGGTATTCATATTTTGCTTTTTTCTGCAGTATTTGTTGAAGTTTGAGTTTTTCTTTTAATTAATTTTCAGTTTTTATTTAAGGTTTAAGTTTTTTTATATTTAATATTGTTTAAGTTTTTTGTTTTAAGTTTTTT
Organism: Sicyos baderoa; assembly: GCA_037832685.1. Classification (NCBI taxonomy): domain Eukaryota; kingdom Viridiplantae; phylum Streptophyta; class Magnoliopsida; order Cucurbitales; family Cucurbitaceae; genus Sicyos; species Sicyos baderoa. The sequence goes on along the minus strand of JBBMEF010000028.1, from coordinate 9,362,196 downwards.
TTGATTTTATAACTCATTGGAGTTATGTCTTTTAAGTTTTTCATATGTTTTGTTTTTAAATGTTATAAGTTA
>JBBMEF010000028.1:9350000-9362024 GCA_037832685.1 Sicyos baderoa | reverse complement strand
ATAAAAAAATAAATATTGAGTAGTTTTTTAATATTTTAATATTTAAATAAAAACGTGGGACCCACGGATGGAGTTGGATGGACTTATGGAAGTCCATAGGACAAACATGGAATAGAAGTCAAGCCAAGTCAACTCCTCCGTTTGTCCATGGGGCAAACATGCCCTTGTCATATGATATGATGCATACATATTTTAATAAGATTTAAAAAATGGTGAATCGTGTATTTTATTATTATTTTTAGAATCGAGAGGAGTGGTCGAATTTTCTCAAAAGGTAAAATGTTTTACTTGACAATATTGAAAACCCAACTCATTTATATATTTTTCAAAATATTTATTGATATAACCAACATTTCAAAATTGCTCATATCCATGCAAGTGACTCGTTCTCAACTTAAATTAAATTATGATTACACAAGAACAGTCCATTCAATAAATGGGGGATATTTGGGAACATACACACTAAAAAGAGTAATGATAATAATAATAAACTCAATTGCATTTACATAATTCATTGGTCATAATTTACTACAAAATGAAATACACAAATGAGAAAACAAATCGCACTAGCGTTATGCATTATGAAACTACATCAGAACCTTAACTATAATACTTTCTACATGAACTCCAATAACCCATTGACGGAGTTCTAAGGTATGATAGAGAATTAAACAAATTGAACTCGAACCTTGGCTCATCAAACAAGAACGAGATCTAGCCATGGCTCGTCAACAAGAACAAGATCTAGCCATGGCTCGTCAACAAGAACAAGATCTAGCCATGGCTCAAAGCCACGGCCTATGCCGGACATTCCTCTTACAGGATCATAATCATGTTATCATAAATATGGCTAGAGGCCAGAGTTCTTTAGAACTGATAGAGCAATTTCGAATAGTGAAGTCATCTAGTGAATCAATTTATCCAAGTCCTCAAATCTCTGAGAAATTGCGATATGATTACTGCTCGTATACACTTCAATCAGTGACCGTAAAGCTTTCGATATCATTTCTATCTTCTGGTTGTTGGTCGAATTATTTTCACTGTTACGCCAATTACTACTCTCTCCAAGAGATGAGCAAAGTGCCTTGAACCATTCCTCAAGAAATGTTGCTTTCTACCAAGGGTCAGGAAAACAATTAAGCTAAGTGGACAAGGAACAAAGCTTGCACAGCAGTTCAATAAAGTGTATGTGTCTGGCTATATGTATGATTGATAATAGTGTAATATAAGTCAATATTTCGCAAACTTTTATTAGAAAAGATGCAAAAAATTCAATCATGAAATCAGGGTACCAAAAGAGGCCGTTTGTTTGGCATATTTAGGTAGGATTTAGTTTTAGGAGTTATATTGAGTAGTTAAAAATTGAAAGTTGTAACAAAAAACTCGTTTGGATGTAGTTTTTGTGTAGAGGAGTTAGAGTCAAAACCTTGTTTGGATATAGATTTAAAATGAGTAATTATTTTTAGTAGTTAAAAAAGAAATCATTAAAAAAGAGTTATTTTGATTGATTTGAAAGGAATGATTAGAAATGAGTAGTTAGAAATAATTGAGTAGTTGCCTGGCCTAGGGACGGGCGTGGTTACCTTGTTTCAAAAAAGAAATAATTGAGTAGTTATAATGAATAATTAAAAATGAGAGTTATTTTTAAAAGTAAAAATGAGGAAGAGTTAGTAAATACTCGTTTGAATATAGGTTTTTAAGAAGGAGTTAATAAATCCTAAAACTAAATCCTACCTAAATATGCCAAATAAACAGGCCCTAAAGGTGTCATTATTATGAACAGTTGTATTTGTCCAAAATGACAGTTAGTAAGATAGTTTGAAAACATTTGAGTAGTTGATATCCTAAAATAAAGTAGTTAAACAGAAATACTATATCAGTAAAGAAGTGAGCACTTACTTTGACCAAAAAATCTTTGAGGGGTTGGTGGTCGGTGCTGGCAGCAAGACTTAAAACATGTAGCATGGTTGAAGTCAACTGTACACAACCAAAATATTAAGCCATTCAATAATATATTCTGGGGGGGGGACTTTTGAGTAGCAAAAAAGGGAACAAATCAAATAACAAAACTGATTCAATCACGTTAAAATAATAGCCACTGGACTTGATAGTCGTCAATCAAATTAAATATTTCATATTTTGATGAAATATTTTTAAGAAGTTGCTATAATTCAAAAAGGAATGTTGTTTCCTTTTTTTTGGAAAAAGAAACATTTCATTGTTAAAGGAGGGAGGGAATATAAAATGGGCTCGTTCAGACCCCATGGTAAAAGTTCACGGCCGTGCTTAGAGACCTTGTGGAAATTTTGGAATGATGAAATAAAAGTTCAAAGATTTTTTTTTTTTGAAACAAGGGTAACTACACCCGTCCCAGGAGACATCGAAGAAATGGAGACATGGGAGGTGTCTACGAATTAATGTCACAGATGAGTATCGAACTTGGGACTTTAAGGGGAGCACACCTTCAAAGTTTGTGCCACCCCTTGGGGACAAAAAAAACAGAGATAAGTGCTTTGAAGAGTGAATCACATTCTATTGGGAATCACCCACTTTTTGTGTTGGTTCATGAGTTCACAGCTAAGCTCCCCATATCCACAGCACTCAATGACAAAAATAAAAGATAGTTTCCAAGTGGTAATAAGGAACTTGTATTGCTTATATTGAAATTGGTTGAAGAAATTGACCTGCTTCTCAAGTGCAACCTTATACTTGAAACTTGGCGCAAACATATTTGATGCTAGGTTTTCAATTGTGTGCTCTACACCTTGGACTACATCTGGAAAAGACTTCCCATAGCCTGCACCAAAAAGTAAACTTGCTTTAAGTACCATCAGCATGAAGAAGTTTCATTAAAACCTTGGGAAAAATTACATTAGTATGACTGGTATACAAGCATTTAGTTATTCTCCTTACTACCACCCATCTTCCCTTCAAGAAATCAACTTACCATACACTGAAGCTGGCACGGATAAAGCCGCAGCAGCTTGTATCCTCACCTTAAAATTAGAGGAATCCCGCAGTAGTAGCAAGAGAATATTGAAAAGTGATGAAAGCCTGGCAAAGCAGCAAACAAAAACTTGACACTTGATAATTCTAGAATGAAGGAACTAACCAGCAAGAAACAAACCAAAAGTAATGGGATAAATATAATTCTGGGTTTTGTCTGTTCCTTGGACCTTCTCTTTGTTTCTTATGTACTCTCATTCATTTTTTCAAAGAATATATTTGTTTCTTGTTTCAAAAAAGAATATAATTCTGGGTTTTGTACTCCGGAAGAAAAAAGGATTACAAAAACTTCTGGGAGTTGCTGATTCGCAAAGCAGTTCTTGGGTTTTCTTTTGGCATATCAATTTTAAAATTTGTTCCCTCTTCACAAGCAAAGTTATAAGAATGATACGTTTGGGAAGCCTTTTGTTATTTCATTTTCAGAGTCATATTCATTCAAGCCTATAGTTTCTTCTCCTATATCCTCGTCAGTTTAGACGGTTTCAGTGATTCGATGTTCCGGTTCAATTCTTCTCGGTTTTGGCTTGATTGTTTGAAGCAACTTTTCGATTTTCAGCTATTGGAGGAATCTCAATTCTTTATTTTTTTTTCTCACTCAAGCTTTTTGTTTGTAGGGTAGATCGATTCTCATTTTTGTTATCTGGTTCTTGGTGTTTTGTTTATTTTGCATTTGATCATATTTTGTTTTTTCATTACCATTTCTCGTTTTTGGAGTTTATATTCCTTGAACACCTTTTTCCTTTTCGTCAATTCATTGAGAAGTTCGTCTCTTGTTAAAAAATAATAATGAATTGTATTTTATTAATTATTCCAAATTAACAAATAATAGCTCATTAAAATGAAAGTTTTGAATGAAATTTGTAATATTTTATAGGGAAAATACACTTTTAGTCCTTGGGGTTGGATTTTGGTTGCAATTAGGTCTCCAAGTTTGCAACTTGACATTTTATTTCCTGAGGTTTGGAAAAATGTTTTTTGGTCCCTATCGTTCACTTCACACTTTTGGTCCTGTAAATTATCTGCTAGTTAGGGTTGACTAAAATCTTTTTCTATCCTGTTGAAATTAATGTGGAATTTTTTTTTTTTTTTTTTTTTTTTGTATTCCTTGAAATTAATAAAACAATATATATTTTTTCTACTCATTATCTCCATTTTACCTGGCTCATATCCTACCGTCACAACCGTCCAAAAAATATTGGACTGAACAAGGGAAATTATTCTTTAAAATTATAGTCTAACATATTGCAGGAAGCAAGGAATATCCACTAGTTATACTTGACAAATTGATTTGATCAAACATTTTAAATTCAATTTTACCTGTCCATGTCCTGCAGTCTCAATGTTTCATTCAAAAATAAGTTGCTTAGTGCATGACAAACATTCCACTGGACCTGTTCAACATACGTCTGAATTTTAGCGAACACAAAATATTTAATGCAAGAAAGACGGACTTGTCAGAAGCAAGCCTGACAGGATAACTGAATTTCATATGCCAAATCATACCTTCACATTTCCAGTTGTGATCCCAGAAATAAATGCCTGAACGATTCTCTCGAGAAAACTAGAATTGTAGAAAGAAGGCGTATCATAGAGATGTTTCAATGCACATCCAGGATGAACATTTGAATCACTCTTCGAGAAAAGATCCTCAGAGTTATTAGCCACGGGATATAACCCTGAAGTGCTTACAGGCTTCTCACAGGGGGAAGTTAAACACGAAAACTTCATCAACCTCGAAAGATTTCCAAGAGCTCTGACAGCATTTGATTTAATCTACATGGGCAAAAAATTGGGAAATTACTACTTGTTGAGAATCCCACATTGATAAGGTGAGGATATCTCTTAGTGTTTATAAGGTAGGTAGACTACTCCTCTCATCACCAATTGGTTTTGAGATGGATGTCCACACTATTTGATATGGTATCAGAGCCCATTAAGCCCAAACGTTTATACGGTCCAATAAAAAGAAATTGAGATCCGATCCAAGATTGGTAGCCCAAAAGAGGCACCATCTTGAGGAGGCATGTTGAGAATCTCAGATTGATAAGGTGAGGATATCTCTTAGTCTTTATAAGATAGGTGGACTACTCCTCTCATTACCAATTGGTTTTGAGATGGATATCCACACTATTTCATATGGTATCAGAGCCCATTAAGCCCAAACGAGGCACCATCTTGAGGGGGCATGTTGAGAATCCCACATTGATAAGGTGAGAATATCTCTTAGTGTTTATATGTGATAGGTGTGGGCCTTAAGGAGTATTATGAATATATTAGGAGCATTTATGCAATTAGTTAGATAGTTAATTAGTCCCTTGGCCTATATAAGATGTACTCTTCTCTACTATCAATAGAACTTGAATATTCTTTTGACCAGAGTCATTAAGAGAGGGGAGCTTGATAGAGCTAGAATCTATCAATATGGTAGGTGGACTACTCCTCTCATCACCAATTGGTTTTGAGATGGATGTCCACACTATTTGATACTACTGCATCAGATGGCAAAAAGACAAGAATATCTTATATGACGGTGCATTAAACTCTGAACAGGAACCCCTAAATGCCTAAAAAAATTAAAAATATGATAAATTTGGAGGCATAAGTAATGATTAAAAAATGAGAAACTGTATTGACAAAAATAATTTCCTTTTACAACCTAAATTCGAGTGTTGAGCTGAAAATACCAATAAAAGACCCAAGGAGCATAATACCAATTTGGTGTATCCCCAAAATCAGAGACTTAATTGATGAAAATAATCTGACTTTAACAACTAAACACTTGTATTTATATATTAGAGCTGCAGCAAACAGATGTTTAACAAATCAAATAGCCAACGAACAGCTAGTATACTGATTGGTTAGGGGACAAACAAACAGTTTAAACTAGTAACTAACTTTTCTAGAGCTTAAACTACATCCATTGTTCAGATAGAAGAATTGGGATTTATATGCAATTCTCTTTTCTCACCCACGGTATAAAAAAAAATTGCAAAGCAGAAGATTTACCTTGTCTCCATCATTTGCTAGACGCAAACTGGACTCGATTAATAGTGTTAATGTATGAGAACATTCTATTGAATCTACAAAATAAACAGTCATAATTAGAAAATTTTAACCGTACTAGTTAATAACCATCATGAGTTTCAAAAGAAATAATAATGAGTTAGTAGTTAGTAGTTACTACTAGCAAGCTCCCATAAAGGCATAAACCCACCTGCTGGTTGTTTCGAAGGAAAATCGTAAAAAGAGCGACGGATTGACTCGCATATATTTGCCAATGCCCAAGAGGCTGTTACTCTTACCTGAAAAGTTGTGGGAATAATTTACATCTAGAGATAAAGAGAAACAGAATGTATTGTACTATGCTAATATCACTGAATATTCATAAAAATAGTTACCGAAACCAAGGAATCACGAGTATTGATCTCAACGGCATGGATGAACTTATCAAGTATCCCTGCACTATATCATTTAGACATTTAGGAAGAGGTCCAATTGCCTTTTCAAGATGACGGTAATGAAAATAACATAGATATTTAGCACACCGTTACTTTAGAAGCACCTTTGAGAAACTTGAGGGAAACATGATATGACACCGATGGCACGACAAGCAGATGACCTCACTGATGGCACCTCATCATTCACTGCAGCATTCACCTTTGAAATAAAACACGTAACTGTTTGAAAATTGTCTTTACCAGCAAAATAGGATTCTATAGTAGACTGGGGTCTAATCCAAAAAAAAAAACTACCACTGAAGACAATACATAGTCCTTCTTTTCCTTAGGGAGAGAGGAGAAAACAGTGGAAGTAAAACCCGCAAAACATGTGATTGATGCTGCTCTCACCTTCCATAGAAAAACAAGGTTAAGAATCAACTAATAAAGATTCAACACCTCACACTGCACAGGATGAATATAGCAAACCGTTTATATAAGAATAAGGGAAAGTCTAGTTTACCATTGCAGAAGTATGCAATAAACTCCTTGGTAAATGCTTCTCAATCACTTCACACCACTGTTTCATTCCTTCGCATACCTCCTCTGGACTGTCAAAAGTCTCATTCAAAAATTTTAATTCATATGATGGAGCTGATGAAACCTTCTTCGTTCTTATGCAGTCGGAAGTAAATGGAGAATCGAGTAGGTTATCATCCAAAAGATCCTCTGTACCTTTGAACCCAGATATTGCTCGAAGACATTCATCCAAAACCTGAGAGCATTAATACGTGGAAAGTATATGAGACGCAATGGAGACAAAACAATTTTAAACATCAATCTTTTGATGTACCTCACTTTATGAGTTTGCCAATTGCATTTGTTAGATATTTTATAATTGAGAAGAATACAAATGATCCAGACAAAATATCCATTATTTTTCTTAAGAGAAAAACAACTACACAATGAATTAATGAAGAGGAATACAAGACTTTACAAAAATAAAAACAATAATAACTTTTTTTTTAAAAAAATCCAAAATGTGAAAGAAAACAAGGACATAAAAAAAGATCAAGAGAATTTTGGTTCCTAATACTTTCAATTGTACTCCTCCTTTCCTAATTAAACTACTAGCTATCGAACTTTTAATTCTGCATGAACTTGTTGAATGTAAAAAGAACCTCTCTAAAAAACTTTCTCAACAAAAGTTCCGAAGGGAAGAAAAACAAAAACAACTATCCCCCCCCCATGGCGCCGATCTACACTGGCACCGGAGGAGGAACCCAGCTAAAACATCCTGCAAGCGACCACTAGGGGTGTTCATACATTCCTCGAAAATCGATCCGACCGACCAAACCGACCGAATTCGAGTCGGTCAGTCGGTTACAAAAATGGTTTATTAGAAAAACTTTCGGTTAAGTCGGTCGGTTTGGTCGGTTCTACCGGTTAACTAAAAATTTCATTTATAAAACATTGATATTTTCGTTTATAATTAAATATATTCCTTATTAAAATATTTAGTGTTTTAAAAAGCCCCAAAATGCGCGCCTCATGCTCGAAAAAGCCTCAGGCTCAATGTTGGCGTCTCGCCTTTCCAGGTACGCGCCTTTTCATAAAGCCCTCAGGCGCACAAGTTGCACGTCTGGAGGACTTTTCTTATTTATTTAAAATCTAAGTCAAATGGTAATGTTTTACTCATTTTTCTCTATTGTTTTTAAATTTCAAATTCAATTAACAATTACTTCAAAGTTTTATTTTATATATATAAAAAAAAAAAAAAACAATTAAAACCTAATCACCAATCCACTTCCATGTTCTCTCTAATTATTGCCAATGAAAGAGTGGATGGGGATGAATACGTATTTAGCGACCATAAGTTTGATCTTAGAATTAATATTTTAATGTTTAACACTGTTTCCCTTGACACTAGCCGTTGTTGACAAGTCAGACATAGCATTTTACCTTGACACTAGCCGTTATAACCTTCTCTCCAATATTTACAACACTGTTTCTTGAATGCACCCTCCACTTCCCCGTAGAAACTTCAGGAGCAGTTTCATGTAGAAAGTTGGAAACAACTGAGGAAACTTGTTCCCAGAAAGCAAACATGATATGTGGATAATTATGTGATACAGCTTTTAAGGCCTGCAGAAAAACAAATCTTACACATTATCTCAACCATACGTTCTATACAATTCTTCCAGTAAATAATATCATTCCATTAAAATTTCACCAACCAAACGACCAAATAGCCTTGATAAGCCATTTAATAATAATCAGGATCTCAGAAACTGAAGAGCTACATCATATGCATTTCCATAATTTACAATCCCATATGTTGGACCAATTATTGATTAAGCATTCATAACTTAAATGTTGACATGATTCCTTAAACAATAAACTAAGTGCATTCTCAAACACGCAAACTAGATACTCAAAAAAATTGAAAGATAAAACACGACAATATTCATGACAATACATATATGATATATGAAGTCATGTGAACAATATTAGGTGCTTGAGAAAGAAGAGCTGCAAGAGTTATAAAACCATGTCAGACTAAAAAACTGAGAAGAAAATTTTCAATATAATATTACCTGAAGAGCCTCTATGCATATGGTTGGGTTGGTTAGTTGCTCAGAATATTGAAGTAATGTGTCAAGAACACTTCTTCCCTTTTGAGCTACACAGACAGAAAAACAAATCATGTTTTTATAGGAAACAATAATTTAAATGATGTATGAAAAGTTACAAAAGAACATAGATCAAAAGATCAATCCATCATATTTACAAAAAAAAGCTTTGCCAATGAGATAGAAAAACAATGAGGACTTTTTAATATACTAAAGCGAGCTTTTATTGAGATAAAAGTGAAAGAATATATAGGCATGCATACACAAAAAGGGAACCCGCAAATTTTTTTGAGGATGGTGCCTACAAGAACAGCTTCAGATCCAGAATAATTCTGACCTAGTTAATACTCAATAGATTACAGAGACCCAAAGAGAAATATAGTATTGTATAGGACCAAATATCATTTGAAGATCTCTCTATCCCTCAAAAGATTACCCTTAAAGACCCCTCATCCTAGCTCAAATCCCAGCCAGCTATAGAACTTTCCTTTCTCTCTAAGAAAAGGATGGCATAAACACTCATTAATCCTCTCCCTACTCTACAATCTCTGCCTAGCTAAGGAAATATTAAAATCCATTAAAAAAAATCATGTGGATGTTGAAGAAGTTGATTAAAGAAACTCAAAGTACTTCATGTGATTTTCCAAAATGATCTGTTCATTACTAAAAGGATAGACCGTAGACAAGAACAATAGTATGAAGATAACTGAAAAAGCAGATGATCACACACTGTCATTGGTGTAGCCTAAACCACAAAGGAGGTAGTTCTCTAAGTACTCTAATCAAAAGAGTTTATCATGATTAAAAAGTGTTCCATATAAGAGACGAAACCTCTAGTTAGAAAAGATTTATCAGCAAACTAAGTTCAAAAACACTAAATAATTAAGCAAACACTATTAAAACTAACTCCACTCCCTACGTCAATCTTTATATTACCGTGTACCGTGGATACCAAAACTGCAAAAGTCTCTCTGATGCTAAACCAAAGACAAGCATATTACAATATTCAAGAGCATTAGAAAATTAATACTGAACTTAAAATGTCAGAAAGTTAACCACAATACATGAGCTGAGCCAACCTGTGGATATTTGTTTGGAAAGCATCTCTTTTACATGAGGTGAGGAATGAGAAGTAGATAAGGCTGCGTTTAAGCAACTAATAGCAGCAGCCTGTAAAAATGAAAAGAAACACTTGGTCTTCAACTACGTAAAACAAAACAAGGATATGATTCAAAATTTAAATCTAACCAGCAGGTCAGTTTGATCATTTCTGAATGTAAAGCCCCCTTCAATTGTTGCTAGTAAAGCTTTTACTATGTCTGGCAGCAACTCTTCAGGCATCCTTGGATATCTGAAATAACATGATCTTTCAATATACTAGAACCCTTAAAAGTGACAAAGAACATGATTACACACGAAGGAAGCCATGGGATTAGCTCTCATATACGATGGTACAAATCAACGTCAAATGGACCAATGGCCAGGCCTTTTACCTTTGCTCCTTTTTTGATATAAAGGACAAAATTCATTTGATATAAAAGTTTGTATCTTATTACAAAAAAGAAGTTCAAAAAGGAGCCTTTCACAAGCCAAACAAAATACTACGAAGAATCCAAGGAGTCCACTTATAATAAACAACCCCATAATGCTCTCATAAACTAGATTCTTTTTTTTGTTTAAAAACTATTCTTTTTAACAAGAAATGAAACTTTACATAAAAATATAAAAGAAACAAAGCTACTTCAAATTTCACATTTATACTATTTAAACACCTCAAAACCATCAGTAGGTGGAGCTAATGGTCAACCAGGATCAATGTAAAAAGTAAAAGGCTTAAATGAAAGGGGTTAAAGTCATGGTGACTAATAAAATAGTCAAGGTGAAGGCATGTTGACCTTGACCATGGCACTCAAGAATATCAATTGTCAAAAGATTCAAAACCCCTGCTACAAGTTCCCAGCCTCTCAAACCAAGAAATACAAATAATTACTGAATCAATAGGAGTGGTTTCAGGGTGTCAAAGTTGAGGAGTGGTGTTCTTTAGAAGTTCTTGTATTTTCTTTAACACTCCTTGATAGTGAATATTTTTATTTCCTATCAAAAAAAGATATACATCTTTGCACGGTTGCACCAAAAAAAAAAGTCAGCTTGAATTTAATGATAAATGAATAGTATCTAAAAGTAAAATTCAACATTCGAGTTAAAACGGGCAAAAAAATTACTCAACAATGAGGCATCTAAAAGGATTACATACGGAGTAGATGATATTAGATGCAAAAGAATCTTGAACAAGATTGTCAGCAATCTACCATGTGTTGAGCGTTGGATCAAGTACAGAACGCCTATACCCAAAAATACACGGAGCATTTATAAATGGAAGGTTAAAACACGAAGAAAAGAAATGTGGAGGGGGACTTTACTGATCCACACAAACAGAAGTTTGAAGTATTGAAACCCTACTGCAACAATCCAGAAAACTACAACACGAACACAAATAGAGATATTGCATGTAAAGAGGAAAGTTTTGTGGTTCATATCTTTCTTCTTTGTTTTTCTTTTTCTTTTTAAAATTTTTAGTTCAACAACAATTGGAGGTGGTGTTTGTGATTCATATCATTGTAAAAAAGTTATAATGAAAAGGAGCTACAATACAGTTAAAAGTGGAATCGTCTCTCTAAGGCTTAGGGGAATCTTACTTTCGTGCAGGCTGTTCTAACAAACCTCCCAACCTATTATCCATCAGTTTTTGCAGCCCCTATAAAGTAAGGAATTTGACTTTAAATGCCGTTTTTCAAAATGTCGCTCTTGAAAAACACTTTTGGCGTGTTTGGTATAGGTATTAACTTAACACGGGTTAAGTTAATACCCTTAATACTTGTTTGGTATGCGAGTTAGTCAAGTGGTTAATTCGTCTTTAGTTAACACGGATTGGGAACAGTGTGTTCTCT
>JBBMEF010000028.1:9338019-9349900 GCA_037832685.1 Sicyos baderoa | reverse complement strand
TCTCTAAATAAGTTAAAAATGAACTGCTAAATATATTTTGAAAATGATAATTTATTATATTTAAGCGAACTTTTTTTAAAAAAAATAAAATTTAGGATGAATATATGTTAATAATTGTTTGAAACAATATTAACAATTTTTTCTTTTACAATAGAGAATGAATTATTTTAGATTTTTTAAGATTGAGAATGAATAGATATCAAACCCTTTTTATTTTAATAATAAAAACACAGTTTTAAACAATTAAGATATTATAATATCATAAATTATGAAGAAAAAAAAATTTGAGTATAAATACACTTATTAGCAAACTATTCCCAACAACAATGGGATAACTTTCAACTAATGTGAAAAAAACAAAAAAAAAATCACTCAGCTTAACTTAATACTCACTCCAAACAACATTCAGCTTCTGCTTAACTTAATCCAGCTTACAAAAGTCTGTATATCAAACACAAATGAACTTAATACTCAGCTTAACTTAACACTCAGCTTAACTTAACACCAACTAACTTAATCCTAATCCTTTCACCAAACATGCCCTTTGAGTTTTGTCTGTTAGCCTCTGCAACCTATTTCAACATCATTCCAATGGCATCTTCTACTATAACCTCATGATTGTTTCGCTCTAATCGCCTCAAAATATGAAATTGTATTGATATTATACTACTTTGGATGGAAAGGAACTACCCCACCTTCTCCGACACAAAAAAGCCCATTGACCAGCTTTAGGATAGAAATATTTATTTTTAGTCTTTATGGAAAAAAGTCTAAATAGATTTGCAATTACTCTTTCCAATATGCAAACCAATGCATGTAGCTCCAGGTTACCTTCTACTTTTTAATTGCTTAATGGGATGTGCTCGTCTCTCATTAAAAAATAATAAAAAAATAAATACCGGTATGAAGTTGCATTAGTATCTGCCCAAGGGAAATCGAAAGAGGCATAAAGGATCCACATTTAGTTGGATCTTTATATTCTGCAATCTGCAAGGAAATGGAAGTAGTCCTATCCAACATAACCACCAGGGCTGCAGCAGATGCAATCTGAGCCTGAGAGAGCCAAAGAAATGTGTAATAGAGAGAAGAACCTAGCAACACTGAACAAATAAAATAATAAAAAGTAGATTAAAAGAAAAAAAAGAGTTCAGAAGGAGGCACACCACTTTAGCCTAGTTTCAGTCAAAACATTTAATAAGCTGAGTTGATTAAACAATTATCGGAAATAGAATGTATACCTTCAAAGAAGTATCAAATAGCAGACATGTCATTAAAGTTGCGTCAAATTTCCTACCAGGGTATAATTAAGGACAGAAAAAACAAGTAGGAAATATAAGTAGATAGCAAGAAATGGACAGAGAAGATAAAATAATAAACTTCACTACTGATCTAGCGGGCACAAACCTTGGAAGCAGCACATCCCGAGTCGGCAAAAGAAGTGTCCATTGGCTGGTGAATGCTTTAGGGTCGGCTTGGCAAAGATCCTAACAAACAAAATTAAGACAACATTACATAAGAACTTTCCAAGTTCTAAAAATAACTGAACAAATAATCCAAGCATGATTGACTTGAATAAAATACTGATATTTCTGGCACTCTAGAACTTTGAGCCCCTACAACTGTTTTTTTTATCAGAAAAATAAAAATATCTTTGAATTCGCCAATGTTTCACTAATTCTTTGGACAAGAAACATAACTTTTCACAAAAGAAATGAAAAGACTAATGCTCCAAGAATACAAGCTCCTAATGAAGTGAGAAAATAAAGTTAAAATAGATAAATAAAAACATTCCGGAAAAAGAAATCAACAAAAGAAACAGAAAGAAAACACTAAATAGAGGCTTTTAGATGAGCGGATTCTAATCAATCTAATAAAGAACAATGTATTTCTTCAAAAATCCTCTGATTTTATAAGATCCTCTCTTTCTGAATTACCTGTATACAAATAATTGCAGCAACCCGAACCTTGCCATTCTGAATGTTGTCAGTATCTCTTACTTGCCCATCACTATCATGATCCGAATCTGAAGATATCAAATCACAGTTAAGAGACTCCCCAGCCATTGAACTTGGAAAATTTTGAACATTGGCCTGCTTATTTAAACTTTCTCTTCTACGCAGGTGTGGGGGCCTATATGCACCATGATTTGTCGTTTTTGGATCTTCCAAACTGGACTTGGTACTTGTCAAACTAGGTTCTTTCCCTTGATTACCAACTAAACAATTAAGTAGGGGTCTATTAGAAAAACCGTAGGCAAAGAACATACGCAATGCAGCTACAAAAGCTGACACCTGAAAAAAAATGAAGTAAAAAGTGAGTAAACATTCTCAATGAGTTCAATTTAGGTCTTGAAGTGTAGTTCTATTTCTTACATGGTCAGAAAGGCAGCATTTGGGTTCTGCTATAACCAAATGAAGACATCTCAAAAGAGACAGATAATACCTGCAGAACAAGAAACACAAATGCATGAAAAAGAGATCATGAATGTACTTCCCGTGTGTTACATACATTCCCACAAGTGCATGAAAAATATGACTAATTCGAAAATGTGCTAAGATGATGAAATACAAATTCTCATTAGGGATAGTGTTAAAGTAAAACAGCAAGCAAAACACTCTAATAAAATGAAATGGCTATTACCTAAGTAAATGATGTAAGCCTTACGGACTTCATTGTAAATTATATATACTCACGATTATTTTTTATTTTGATTGATCAATGAGAAATTATTATTTTTAAAAATAAACAAATAAATAAATAAAATTTTAAAAAAATAAATTTTTTTTTTTTTAAAACTCTGTACAAAGTCCAAAAAAACCACCACCATAGATGAACATCCCCTTCCAAGCAAGAATTACAAAGAAAACTACCCAAATCATTACCAGGAAAAAAAAAACAAGGTTGTTAAAATTAAAAAATAAATCAATAAGCCAACATGTACATGAGCATGCTCAACTGCATAAGTATGTACCATCAGGCATCAAACAAAAGTTAAAGTTCAAATCCCCCACCTTTCATGTTGTCGGAAAAAATATAAAGAAAATAAATAAACGACACGACTAGAATTGTACATCCAAATAATTAGAAAAGAAACATGGGGCGAGATGCCAAAGAGAAGCTTCATCCTTTTCAAAATAGCGTCTTCCATACCAATCTTAAATTGTAAGATGGTTTGGAAAAAATTTCACTAAGCCTCAAAACTCATGGACATAGTTGTGTAGCCCTTTTAGAAAAGATCCAGTTCATTAAGCCTCAATAATCCATCTTACATAAGATAAAAACAGAGACTTCGTAAATTGACATCAAAATTAGTAACAATCAAAAGAAAAACAGTAGGCAAACAATTTCCAGCAACCATACTAAAGCCAAAGGATCCAGCTGGCAAAACAATTTACAAGAAAATCTAAAGTATCAATCTCTCTGATAATGATTAAAACTGTACGATATTACAATATTGCTTAAGCTGTATACCTGGACATCACCTTGTCTTCAACAAGTAGGCTATTAGATGCCAAGAAATCCATCAATTTTCTAACAACCTATAGGCAAAAAAATCAAGCTCAACATGTTATATGTAGTGTAGGAGGTTACCATGACAGCTGGAATTATTCTACATTTATAGCAAAATTGTTCAGACAACTATGACAGCAAGCATTCCTTCAAGCATTACCAACCGCACACAAACCACTAGCCAATATCGCTTTGGTATTTCCAAGATTCAACTTTGAGAACTTGGCTAATCTAATTGCAGCCTTTCTTTGTTAGGAAACAGAACTTTTCATTAAAGTAGTAAAAAGCTACAATTTTTTTTTTATAGGAAACCAAACTTTCATTGATGTGAATGAAAAGGACAATAATCTCATAAAAACGGTTACAAAAAGCACCTCCATTGTGCAGTAAGAAGAGTAAGATTGTAATCACAAAAAGGTTTTAATAGATGGACCCAAAACAATGCTAGATACACAGTAGATTGTGAAACCCGGATAGACTAGAATAGTCGTTATATCATTATTGAAGAGGCAATGCCTACTTATAGATTACAAGACAACCCTAACGGGCCGGGCCTAAACATAATAAGGAATAAACCTACTTAATTATTATATTTACATATAACTTCAACAGATTGAATAAAAACATCAATAGCACTATAGTAGTAATATCATGGAACTAAAAAACGGTAAAAGACCTAGAAAAAGAATATCATGAAGAGGCTTTTAAACAAGCTGATTCAAAAAGGTAGGCCCAAGGAAGAAACATGCCTCCAAAACTCTCTAATTTCTCTTAAGGCTTACCTTTTCTCTTTAAATTTTGTAATTGTTACTTTTTCAACGATGGTAATCAGAAGCATTTTTCTTATCATTCTGTTGCCCTTGCACTGAGTTGATTAACATCATTACCTTTCATAATCCCCTTTTTTTATAATGGAAGTACTATTTGTTAATGATTGTTTCTTATCCAAAAAGAAAGTACTATCTGTTATCCTAAAAAGAAAAGGTCTTTTTGCCCCCACCCAAGGTACTACTTACAAATTCATTTCCAATCCAAGAGAATTAAAGGAAGAGAGAAGCATTTAAGTGAAAACAATCTCATAAAGACTCGAAAGATGGAGACTTATCCTTTCCAAAAAAAAACCAACCTTATTTTTCAGCCTCCAACAGCCACCTTGCTAGGGAGACAGAGATGAATGTTGGAAATAGCCTGTAATTTGTTCCAATAGACTTGTAAACGGGTCGTGCAAGAAAAGATGCTCTAAAGATTCTTCATAACACCAACTCATAGGGAAAATAGAGGCCCAAGATAGAGGGAGGGATTCCTTTCCTGAACCCTATCATGCATGTTCGTATGTGTGACATTGACCAAAGGTAGATCTTCACCTTTTCTGGAATTTTGGAATTCCAAGTCATCTCAGTTAAAGGGGCTTTTAAAACCAGCTAGCCTAAAGAAAAGTGACTTGGAACAAAAAGAGCCAAGGGCCTCAAGGGATAAACCTTAAATTATCATCAACCTACCCAACTAAAGGCCTTCCAACTTCATCATCACGTCAACCCAACTAAGGAACTCCCTATCAAAAATGCACCTTTCATGCCCAAGTTCCAAGTCCTTTGTTCATTATCCCAACACTCAGCCAACGCCGCGTTCTTCTTACTTGAAGAGAAGATGTCCGATGAAGGGAAAGCGGGGTGGGGACTTTATAAGTGATGATGAGAATTTTGGTTGGTCTTTGAGATGTGATTTGGTCAATTGAACTCATGATTTTGTCGACTATTCGTTTTAAGAAGGCTTATAACTCTCACTCGATCTTCTTGATAGCTTCTTTATCCCCCACACTTACCTAGCCAGATTCAGAAATCCTAATCTAAGGACATTGAAAGGGTTACATTTGATCTTTTTCCTCATCCTATGACCTGAAGACATCAAAAAGAAACATGAAACATTTGTTGTTAAATTATTCACACTAATAATGGCATCGTGGATTCCATAAATTAACCCCAACAACTGATTAATTTTTCCTATTCCTGTATTGGTTCATAAATATTACCTAGTTAGCTTCTTAACTGTTTCTAGTGGGTTTGAACATAGGAACTCATGTTCTAATACCATGTTAAATCATGTTAAATCGTCAATCACCCAAAAGCTTAAATTGATAGGTAGGGGTAACTTTGTTATTTCGGCCAACAGTTTTACCTGAATTGTTGACTTCCAAACATCAACTGGAAAATATGACCCCAGACTTGCGATGGCTTGACTAAGTAGATCAAAGGCTACAGCCTGAACATCCCATAAACTATTACATTTGGTTACACTTTTCACAATGTCAGCAGTATAACCATGTCTAATAGTTGAATTTGACGAGGGAAATATTGCCAATTGAGAGGCAGCAATCACAGAAAGCAAGAACTTTGAGAGCTGGATATTTTCTGCTGGTAAAAACTTGTGCTGTTGTGATCTGACAACGTGTCTGCAAAAAAGATAGACAATATTCAAAGGAAACGCAAAGAATAAATTACCAAACAGCAGAAAAAAGAGAAAAAAAAATAATACTGAGGGAAAAAATATATTTTGCACATTGATTAGAAGTGCATACAAGAGGTCATGGCCAAATTGACAAAGCATCGTAATTTTCCCTTTTCAACGATATAGATCACATAATTCAACAAATTCACTCAGATGAGCAAACATCACTTGTGGCCCAAATGACTAAAGCTGGCCTAGTGGCAGAAAGTGGAATCAAAAAAGAAAGAGTAGTATTACTACTATTTCTTTCCCCAAGCTATCAGAACAAAAAAGGGAAGCTAACCTTACAATCTCCAACGATTCCAAGATAGGCCCGATTTGAGCATAATTTCCTGGAATATGAAGCTTTCCAAATAGAAATTGGATCACATCTCCAAAATATTGAAGAAACAGGTTCCAAGAGGAAGAACTAAATTCAAGAGAAACTTGATAAGAAATACCGTGAATCTGCATTTGGGTGCAAGAATATTAATAATCAGTGAAAACTGAGAACCATTTATACAAAATATATATATATATATATGCACTACTTGAATTCCTTGTCATATAAACAAATTAATAAATACTATTGTAGGTGATTATAGTAATTTAAAACTTAGTGGCATTGATCTAGCAGACCCCATCCCATGTCTACGAAGTAATTGGCTTAATCTTTTGCATGCACTAAAGTACTAATAGATAATTCAGGATTTTACAACTCAAATTTCTTTATAATGGAAGGAACTTTAAATCAAAAAAAAGTAAGATAGATAAGTACTCTTCCTGAAGGCTGAAACTCAACTCTAGGTCACCCTAATGCCTATGTAAGTTCCAATTCTCATAATTTGAATTTCTCTCGACTACAGGCTACAACCCTAGCTTTTCACCATCTTTCTCCTCCCCTCGGAGGAGGATCGCCGGGAATAAAGCCGAAATACCCTTCAGAAACGGCACCCACCCCCTCCATCCTTTGTTATCTACTCTCGTCGCACTTTTGAACTTGATTTATCAGTGCTCTCTTAAACCGACCCCATCTAGTAGTCAGAGCCCTGCTCTCCAACGTAGCTTTCTATCAACCGACATATCTACCACCACACATTCGATTTTCTAAATTGAGATCCCTCCCTTTTCCGTTTTTCGGTGACTACTGAATAGCGAAGACCATTCTCCCCCACATAATGTTCGTTGCCTCAAGAGCATCTACTTCCCCCAACCTCTCTTTCTCCTTCTCCTGCTGAGTTTTCTGGTGTGCTTTGGATCGGAGGGAGCTTCTTTGATCGACCCTACAACGCATCCTCTCAATGATCTGTATTGTTGCCCTAATGTTAATTTTAATTTTTTTGGGTCGGTTCTTGTAAACTTGAACTGATTCTCCATGAATCGTTTGGTTCACATTGATCAATTTGGTCCGGTCCAGTCTTCTTTTTTTGGGAAACTTACATGTTGGTTGGAATTGTTGCATAATAGTTAGCCCTTGGCATCGGTGATGGCTGATTATCAAGAGATTTCTTGAGATCAGAAAAAGTTGCTTTGCTAATCGCTAGGTCCCTCTTCCCCTAGGTGATTGATGAGTTGGACTCAGTTTGCTTGTTAGGTTCTTTGGCAGACTCTCCCATTGTCGATGTTGGTTGACTATTGGTCGCATTGTGCGTACGGAAGACCCGCACAAGTAGCGCTGTTAAAAAGACTTGTGCGAGTAACCTAGGGACGGGCATGATTACCCCGGGTATAGTGGGGCAAAGCTTTGATTTCCCGGTTTCAAAAAAAAAAAAAAAAAACTATTTTCATCTTTCCTCCTATCGGCAGTTATTGAGCAATCACGGCTCATTACCTTGCTTTTGGGATTACCCCTATTCTTTGTTGATCTAATTGGCAAACAACCGCAAGACTTCTCCGTTCCTTTCACTATTTGGTGCTGAAATGGGTTGACTACCATCTCCCCCTCTTCTTTGGCCAGTTCCACTAGAGTATCTCAATATACAAGCTCATCCACCAGTTGTGTAGCTAATCCATGAGACAATCCTTCGGATGAACAATCCTGCACCCTTTGGATCATAAGTTGGGAGTCCATCTTGATCTTCTCAAGTATTACAATCTTGTTTTATCGTTTGGTCTTATTGTAAACTAGGCTCAGACCCTGGTCCTCTCTTCTCCCTCGCAAAACCTTCACTTATCAATAAAAAAGGTTTTTGTTTCCTAGCAAATATATATATATATAAATAAAAAAAAAATCACCGAACTAATTTTCATATGCAAAATAGATAATGATAAAAAATTGTTGGAGATACTCTTAATTGAAGCACGAAAATGGACTAACCTAAACCAATGTTTTAAAAGGCTCGCCCCTAGGCACAAGGTGCAAATCTATCACCTTGCCTTGTGCCTTGAGCGCCTAAAAAAAAATGTGTGTACCATCATGTGTTAATTGTATTTTGAGTTTTTTTTTGTTGTTTTTTATTAACTAAAATAATAACATTGACCAACTTTGGAGTATTTTTTTTGTATATTCACACACCGATTATGCAATCTCTTCTTTGGTAATGTTCTTATCTATAGTATGCCTCACAAAAATAAAAAATAAAATGTTCTTATCTATAGTATGCCTCACAAAAATAAAAAATAAAAATAATCACCACGTTTTTCTTGTGGTTTGCGCCTATGCTCAAAAATAGGTTATTGGGCCTTAGTGTGTGTGCCTTGAGCTTTTAAAAACACTCAATTGAACCAACTTGGTAATTTCAACATGCATGCTCTACAACAAGTGGGGGGATAAAAATCTATTAAAAACACACTCCCTCTCTAAGACTTTCTCTCTTCAAAAGCTCGCATCCAACTCTTGCCAGTGACATCCCTTTCCTCCTCTTATGGTTACGTTGTTCGATATTGTCATCTATCTTCTCAGCATTACTTGTTGGCACGATTTATTCATCATTGTCTACTATTCAGCGCGCACATGTTCTCCTATAGCGTACCATCTTCCTCAGGCGCTTCTTGACAGAGCTATCTTTCACCCTCATCTTCTCCTTACATGCGACCATTCTCCATTAGTCGACTATCTTACCCAAGAAGCACAACAATACTAGCTCCCTACACATGTAGTTCATTTGTCTTCGTCGAGTAACTATTTCACCCGTGACTTTCATCTCGCTTTGCTTTCTCGATCAATAACTCCGAGCGCTACTCCTTCAACTTTAACGCTTTTTATCACCATCTTTTTCCTCGCATCACTTATGACGAGTGGTTCTTCACACTGGACCCTTGTGTTGCTCCACCTCCGAATTCATCGTGGCATCCTTCCTTGGGAGTCGGGACTATAAGCGATGAGATCAGAGTAAGGTCAAAGATCAAGTTGTCATACATTGTCGCGATGTTTTGCATCAAAACAATCTTAACGCAACGTCGACATCTCTATCAACTTTCCCATTATCGAGTGTATTTCCAAACATATGCCATATCCAACAGACTTGGTGCTCAACATGCGATCTCTTATTCCAGTTTGCGGGCAACATACTAAGGCTCTCCTCTTGGATAGGACATCATTATCATACAGGCTCATCCAACAACATATTCTCAGTTCTTTGTATTCCTCACAATATTGGCTAAACCGTTAAGACTTAGTATTTTTGCTCATTGATTGGCCGTTTGTATTCAATTTCTCCAACCCTTTTTACTGTCTTGATAGGCAACTACGCAACACTCTCACTTAATCAATGAAAATATTTTTTGTTTTTTAAACCAAAACAAACTCAGCCCCGATGAAATCGATCCGAAAGAAAACAAAGAAAAACTAGAAATCGAAAATGAGAATGAGAATTTACCAGATGTATGATGTCCGCGAAGATAAGAGCAATGTCTTGCACGGAGTCGGAAGCAGGAGTAGCCACTTCAAGAAGAAACAGCAGATCTGATGAAACCTGTACACGCAAAGAAACAATAATCATGCATTTATGAAGAACATCGAGTAAGATACATAAAGAAGGGGGGTAAATCGTACTTCGAGCGGAGGAAGGTGGTGCGCGGCGGCGATTAGGGAGTCGGAGTGAGAGAGGATGGTGCTGTAAAGGAGTTGGGAAACAGAGGTTGAAGAAGAGGTCGATTCGTCTCTCAGAGTCAGAAACGCCGTCCTCCATGACCTGCCTGAAGAAGCTGCGGACGATGCCGGCGTCGCCATCCCCGACGATTAGGCATCAACTCTTCAACTCCGGCGGATTAGTCCGGATGAAAATATTGTGCGTATAGATCAAACTAAATTATTTAGTAAATACAAATTTTATATATAAATATTCATTTTTTTTTTATTTCTTTTGAGAAATTTATTTTTATTTTTTTAGATCTATATATATTATTTAGATTACAATAATTGGGAGTGTGAGGATTTAAATTTAACATATACACTAATACCATCGAACAAGAAAGCTCTAACGACATTTTGTACAATCGAATAACCATGAAATGAATCCTTCTTCCTCAATATCATGGTACTATATATATTCTTTTAAAATTATGCTTCGACACAACTGTTATCTTTAACTCTTTTTTAGGGGTTGTTTATTTGGCATATTTATGTAAAATTCAGTTGTATGAGTTATATTCATGAGTTATATTGAAAAGTTAAAAATTGAAACTTGTAGCTAAAAACTTGTTTGAACGTAATTTTTGTGCATTTTTGTGCAGATGAGTTAGAGTCAAAATCTTTATTTATATATACATTTAAAATTGGTAGTTATTTGTAGCAGTTAAAAAAAATGATTAAAAAAAATAATTAAAAATGATTGATTTTGATTGATTTGAAAGTAATAATTTAAAATAAATGGTTATAAATAACTATGTAGTTTAAATTAATGATTATGAATGAGATATATTTTTAAAAGTAAAAATAAGAAGAAATTGATAAAAATATCGTTTGAATATAAATTTTTAATGAAAAGTTGATAAATCCTAAAAATAAATTTTGTCTAAATATGTCAAACAAACCGCATTTTACGTTCTAACTTTTTCAGATTTTATCTTAAATATTTATTTATTTGCAAACTTCCCTTCCTTTTTTTTTTTTGAGAAATGTCGAAATTGTGTCAAAAGGTAAGGCACTATAAATAAAACAGAAAATTAAATTAAAATAATTTTATTGAACTACTATTACTGGGGTTCGAATGTAGGGTGTAATTATCTTTTTCAATTTTTTATTTTTTATATATATTTTCTTTTGTTATATACTTATGTTCTATTTTTATTTGTGTTGGCATCTGCCGTTATAATTAATAAATAATATAAAAGAATTAAGCAAATAATAATTTTATAAACTATTTGTGGATATATAGAAAAGAAAGGCTGGCGGCAAATTACAAAAAATTTATTTCAATAAATGACATTAGTTTAAAATTGGTTGTTAAAAATTAGTTAAAAATTGAGAATAATAATCAAAAATTTATTTGGATATGATTTTTTTTTTATGAGGAAATTTGAGTAAAATACTTGTTTATATACAAATTTAAAATGAGTAATTAAACAAAAAATGAATAAAATTGAGTGGTTAAAATAAATTATTTTGAATAATTAAAAATGAATTATGAAAAATGATTAAGTAGTTATAAATCAATCATTATAAATAGTGAATTATTTTTTTTTAATAAAAATAAAACGTTATAAAATTGAGAATTTGTATTGTATAGCAATTTTATAACTCTCTATTAGAATTATAGCACATTTTTATCAAAAATCGATTTATACCAAAATTTCAAGTGATTGAGTACAATCAATTACTAGTGATTGAATCAATCACTTAAAATTTTGGTATAAACCAATTTTTGATTAAAAAAAAAATGTACTAAAATGCAATTTTTTACCTCGTTTTTTTATACATGAAAAACTTCCTATAAAATTTCATTCA
>JBBMEF010000028.1:9311192-9329491 GCA_037832685.1 Sicyos baderoa | reverse complement strand
AATTGTATGAAATCCAAATGGGCGCCAATTTTGAAATTTTTTAATTCTCCATCAAAACTTCTCACTATTTTTTTTTTTTCTTTCAATTTTCTTAAATTGGACTTTAAAATTTACTCTTTGGGTTCAATTTTGCTACGGTTTTCTGGAAAATTATAGGAAAAACAGAGCAGCGGCAGACAAAGTGAGAGAGGAGGTTTGAGGATTTGGGGAAATGTGGGATTATGCTGCCGTAGAGTTTGCCGGAACGGTACGGCAGAGGACGACGAAGATTCGAAGGAAGATTTTGCGGATGATGACAATTTGAACGGCCGACGAAATGAGAAAGGTTCTAATTATTTTTCAGATAAAGAAATACAAAATAGAAGGAGAGAGAAAGTTAAAAGGAAGAGATGAAGTTTAAGGAGAGATAAAATAAAATATTATTATTTTATTAGTTTTTAACGGTAGACTAACTTCAACTTAACGGCAGGACTATTTTTAAGCTTTATTGAAAGTTGGAGGACTAAATTTGGACTTTTGAAACTTAAGGGACTAAAATGAAACTAATGGTATAGTTGAGGGACCAAAATGATATTTTAACCTAAATATTATCATTTTCTTGAAAATAAGATGATAGCAGTCTACATAAAATTAAATCTGTTAAAATGAAAATTAAACACCGTTAACTTATGTTTACGAACGAGTTTGTACCCTTTTGTTTTGTTTTCTAATCTTTCTATTTCTTTTAAATACATACAATACCAGATACAAATATCAAGTGTCCACACAACCTGGATAAGAAATTATTTCTTACCTAAATAATAACACACAATAGAAATAGATATCACTACCTAACAAATATAATTCAATTTAATTAACAATAAGTACTCTAAATGTACGGCAGAAATTCACGGACAATATGGGCAGAAATCGACTTAGAATTGCAACATAAATCGATGGACAAGATGTGCAGAAATGGACTGATGTAAATCGTTTAGCAATTTCGGGCAGAAATGAGCGAACAATGTGCAGCATAAATCGATAAGTAATGTCATCATATATGATTTGATTATTTGATAAAAGAAAATTAGCTATTTTCTTGCAAATTCCTAAATATGCGATATAAGATATTTTCTTTTACTAGTCCTCTTGAAATTGCCCATTGGTATCCTTTTGATTGGAAAAGCAAATACTACCGCTGGGAGGGGCTGTCGTTGTATACGTAAGTTTATATTAGTCAACTTGTGAATGCACTTATAGCAAGCAATTTTGAAAGTCGGGTGTGTACATAAAATTGCGATACAGTTAACAAGTTATAATATTAAAAAAAAAAAACTTTGGGAAGCTACTTTTTTTTGTTTTTAAAAGTTGATTGGTCTTCTCATACTCTCTTAAGCAAAGATGTATACATGGTAGTAAGGATAAAACAAATTGTAGGAGATTTGAGAGAAAATAGGCTTAAATTTGAAAAACAAAAAACAAAAAATCAAATGGTTATGAAACGGCGCCCTAGTTTTTCAAAGTAAATTTTTTTATTTTTTTAATGTAATAGGATATTATTCGAACTATTAAAATACGTGATTAATAATGTATCAAATCTCAAAATGTGAATTGGTTGGATTCACTTGGATAGACCTTTTTTTTTAAGACATATGGGAAGACGACAAATATTAATTTTCAGATCGAAATTGTGACGCTGGTTTACAACCAAACAATGAAATTATTGTGCCATTATTTTGTATACATGAAATAATAATATTTTTATTATTAACTAATTAAATTATGTCACAATTGTAAAAAAAAAGAAAAGGTATATGTCGCATTAAAGTGATTTTTCTTCTTTACAATATCTACTTATTAGTAACCATTAGATCAGATTGCATATTGTTTCAAAAAAAAAAAAGATCAGATTGCATATATATAATTTATCTTTGGTTTATTTAAAGCTAGAATTGAAGTATTACAAATAATAAAGGGGATGACAATTAATCATCATGTATGTCTTCATGGTAATACAATGATTAATAATGAGTACAGTTTGGAGTCAAAACTCAGTAACATCTAAAAAAAGGACTCGGAAGACATAAAAGTCTAATAAGACTCGAGAAATTGGCCTAACAGCTTCTGTCCCAACCCAAGACGAGTTTATCAAATACGTGAATATATCCATTTCAAAATCAATTTGATAGGTAGGTTACTCATCTAGGTGGGACTCTCAATGTGGCACAATCTCAATTTCATTTAATCGAATATCTATTTAGGCTTAATGAACTATATGATACCATATTAAATAATGTAAGCATTCATTTCAAAATCAATTAATAATGGAAGAAGTAGTCCACCAATAATAAACAATATCTTTACATTATCAACGTGGGATAAACAACAGATAAACCTGACTCGAGAGGGGTCTAACCCGAGTTCGTGTGGGTCGAGTCAAACTCATCCCCTTAAACTCTTTATAATGGACTCAAATCCAAGTTCAATGAAGTTAGACTCGGACTTGGAAGTGCAAAGCTCTCTAATTAACCATGCACATCGAACGCAGTTTATTCCGAGACAACATGGTAAAGATTTTATACGACCTATAAATGGTCTGGACGAATTTTGCAACCCTATGAATTACCACTCTATTACTTTTGGTAGCTACACCAAATGTTTAAATTCTTCTTCTTTATTTTTTAAGTATTCATCCCCAAAAAAAATACAAATTTATAGTTGACTTTGAAGACTAAGTCTCAGCATCCATAATAATTTTGAAGACCTAAAACAAATGATTATTCATTTCAAAATTATTTCTATATATTTTCTTGATAAATAAATATATTAATATTGAACACTTATCTTATAGAAAGTAGTTGAGAAAGATGTATTTTTTTTTTACGGATATAGTTGAGATAGTTGTAAATAGCTCATATATTTGGAATGATAAAATTAAAAAAAAAAAAAAAAAAAAAAAAAAAAAAAAAAAAAAAAAAAAAAAAATCGCAACTTAATTGTGCAGCTCAAAGCTCCGTAACAAAGAACTACACTTTTTGACCAATTACTTTTTAAAACAATACTAAAACGAAGAGAAGAAATCAACTCTTTTTAAGCTATCAATATTTAGGGGTGAACCCGTGTAAATTTAATAATGGTTATGCATGTTAATTTTATTATTTAATGTTAATTTAATTTAACATCATATTAATGAGTTCTAATTCGATTTTAAAATTTGATATTTAGCTCTAAAAAATGTCTTAACAAATATTGTAATAAATTCTACATAATATATCATATTATTTAACCTCTCTTTTAACACAGAAACCTATTTGATTTTAACATGTTAGCACACCAAAGTATGAACCATATTTTATCAGTTTCATCGAAAATTTTGATTCGACGTTCCAACAACTTCTTACTCTGTTCATTTCGATTTTTGTCTATACTGAGCGTTTGGGCTTCGCTTTTCCCAATATTCTGTTACTTTAAAAAAGTCTCTGTTTTTTATACATAAATTCAAAAATACTTTTAAAAAGTTTTTTTTTAATTTATAGAAAGAAGGGAAAATACAAATTTAGACCGTAAATATTAAAATTATATTTATTTCGTACTTGATTTAAAAGTTTCTTAGCTCTTAAAAAGGGTAATAACTAATAGTGAAAAATGTCTTGATTTTTTTTTTTTTGAAAAAATGTCTTGACATTATCTAAATTAGGTCACTATGCACCAATATTTAACTCTCTAATATGGAAAATTTAGAAAATATTGAATATATTAAGAATTTATATTTAGACACTAAAATGGTCGGTGGAACGATTTCACTGTTTGGTTGTAAATTAAAAAAAATATATTATATTTAGACATGAAATTTGAAATTTATGAACTATTATATATCATTCAAATTCTAACCTATAATTGATGTTAAAAGAAATAGAACTTTAGTGATATAATCTAATAATAATAAAAAAAATTATGAGTTCAAATTTGTTTAATTTTTAAAAAACACCTATTGTGATTTTAAAAAATTATATTAAATAAATCTAAATCTAAAAGTTATTTAATTTATCAAACACCTTCTAAAATTTGGAAACATATACAAACCTGAAATATTCTTTCACAAATTTGAGGGAAATAAAGTAACATATTAAAAAGGCAGAGCTTGTCCGCAGTTGGAGGCATTAAAAATTAAAATTCGTGATTTTTGTATTAATAGCCGAGGGTAGATTGTTCTAGTATAAATGAGAGTCAAATATCATCAACCACTGCAATATTGAAATTGATTACTATCAAATAATAAAATCAACTCTATTCATATAAACTTCTTTTTTTTTAATTTAATATATTGGAAGTTGGAGAATCGAACCCGTGACTTTATGCTACTAGATCATATAAGATGTCGCTGGGGTTCAACTCAGGTTGATTATTCATTTAAACTTTTGAATTTACTAGTAATATAAAATATTCTACATTGACTACGTATGTAAATGTAACAACTACAAAAAATTTCTCATTAAGTTTAAATATTCTTCAATTGGAAAAAATGGGTTCTAAGTCCCACGTGGTTTGCCCAACCACTTTATTTGGTTCTTTATGTATTTGTGCTAAAATAAAACATTATTTAAGTAGATTTAAAAAAAAAAAAAAAAAACAATTACTTAAGTACTTAAAATATCTACCATGATTCCATCTATCAAAAGTAAAATGGTTTTTGTTTTTTTGTGGAGTCAATAATTTCTTTTTAGGAGTTCATTAAGCACACTTTAGTTTTTCTATAGTAGACAAGAATCTCTATAATTCTACAATTTGTGCGCTTTATTTATGATTATGATAATTTATTCCGTAAAGCATTTCTACTTTTATAAGATTCGAAATTTTAGAATCAGCATTACCAATGTGAATATTTAACAACGAATTTTTTAAAAAATAAGGTTTACTTTTTTATTTAAAGAATAATGGTTTGATATATATAATATATTAATTTATTTAAAACTCGAATCGTTGAGAACTTGAGATGAATGGTTTCCAAAACTATCTAAATAATTAAAGGTATCAAAATTCATTAAATTAAAAAGTAGACCTAGCATTTTTCTTTTTAAGTAAAATATTTAAGGGAGGAAACCAACAAATCCTACATATTTGACATTTTTACTTTCAAATAAAAAGTTAAATATGCGTCACTTATCCTAGAAGAGTTCACGGGCACAATAATTTTATTGTTCGGTTGTAAACCTACCACTACTCATTCAATCTAGCATTTTAGAGAAATAAATAGCACAAATATTAACGTTATTTAATACAAATTTTATTAGAGAAATAAATAGCACAAATATTAACGTTATTTAATACAAATTTTATTTATGTTAAGTAGAGTTCTTCATCAAATATAAAACAATAATTTTCTTTGTAAGTGCAAATAAAATAACCAATTTAAATTTTCCTACCCAAATACGGATTGAATTCTTAAAAATAAAAAAGGAAAAAAAAAGCTCAATTTGATAAAACTGAAAAATAAATAAAAATAAAATTTAAAAACTTTGTATCCGTAATATTATATTATAAATATTTATTAATATCAATATTATATTATATAAATATTCATCACATTATTATAATATTAACAATAAGTTTCCCATTCAAATTTCAATAATTTTTTAAATCCAGAAAATTTAAGATCATTTCTCAAAACGAATTACACAACAGAAATTTGGTAAATTCGGAAAGTCACCGAAAAAATACCACAGGAAAAACCACAGACGAAGTAATTGTAATTAAAAAATAAAAAGAAAAATAAAAGCAGAATAAACGCTCGATTCGAACTGCTGCCAAACAGCATACGACGGCGGCTATGGGGGAGAAAATCCGATAATACTAATTAATCTAATATAATTTCAGGGATCGCCGTCGCCGTCGCCGCCGCGCAGGGAGGAAGACGGCGATGGAGGGAGGTAGCTACGGCGGCAAGTGGGACAAGAAGAATGCAAAATCAACCAAGTCTGAATACATTGAGCGTGAAATCCGTGCTTGCAAATCTCCAATACTCGAATCTCTTCCCCCTCCGAGAACTCACTCAAGCAAATCGTGCACTCCGCCTCCGCTCCGGCCAGTTTCGGCTCCATCTCCGCCGTGAACACCACCGCCGGCGCCATCTTCAATTTCTCCACCAGCGCCGCCGCCGCCGGCTTCGCTTCGTACTGAATCTCCTCCTCCTCCTCCTGATCGTGATCAGCGCCGGCGCGGAGGAAGCAGCGGATGGCGGTGTTGAGAGCGAGAGCGCAGATGAGGCCGCAGAGGAGGATGATGACGACCACGGCGGCGTTGGCTTCGAAGTCTCTGGAATTGGAGTACGGCCGCCATGTACAGGCGCGGTGGTCCTGGCACGGAGGCGGCTGCGGCGGTGGTGCCTGGTGGCGGAAGGTGTCGTCGGCGTCTAAAGGAGTTGGCCGCATTTTGTGTCGTCGTCGTCGGCGGCGGTGGCTGTTTTTTCTCTCTCCGTCTTTTTTTTTTTTTAGTTTTGGAAGAAGGGAATCAGTGAAATTGCAGAAGATGAAAGAGACTATATAATAGATGTGTCGCTCAATTTCCTTATTTAACCGCTCCCATTCTTTCTTACGTGTCACCTTTTTTATTATTATTTCGGACTAAATTTTCAATATTTTATTTTTGTCTATATATTTTTTTTATAGCACCAAATAATGGCATTTTACTATATATATATAAGATTGTAAACTATGTGGTATGGAGAAACAATGATAGAAAATACACTCAACAAAGTAATTACTAATTGATAAATAATACGCTAAAGAAAAGAGGATAATCATGTTGATAAATAAATGTACTATTTCGCAATTAATGTAATAGCATTGACAAGCATAGCTAGTTTTGTATGATGCTAATAAATAATTAATGGGTTACAATTGTGGTATTCTTTTATTTTAAATGTAATATTCTAGAAAGTGATCGAAAGGCCGAAATTCAAAATATATAGATATACAAGCAAAGAATGCTCATTTATTTTATTTTAAATGTAATATCGAGTCTCTTATTTGTAGAATGTAGTTATTTTCTAAACTAACCTGCTATATAACTATTTAGAGGTTTAGTAACAACGGTATAAAATATGTGAAAGTGTTTGGTTCAAACTCAATACTAAAATTGAGTGAAGATCAAGTAACTGAAAGGGTCGGTAGTCTATTAACTTAATTAATTAGTTATAATCTAATTCAATTTCACTATCATATATTAGAAATTGGTATTTAATTTTAGTTTATTTGAAAATCATATGTGGAAGGCTATAACAGTCAACTTATTTTTTTTTTTAGGATATCTTTAAAAATATTGGTATTTAACTCTAATGTTAGTTTTATTTGAAAACCAAATAATTATTAAAACAAAGCCTCAATAATTGAATTTCGTTTTTGGGATGTCTTTCAAACATGTGATCCTTCATAACACTTGCCTGAGAAACACCATGCATATACTTTTACATAACTTGAAAAAGAACCTAGGAAAAGAATGATGATATATTATGATTTTTTACGGCTTTCCCCTCTTTAAGTGTAAAGAAACATATAAAATAATTGGACAATTCAAATAAAAGGGAAAATAGAAAATTATAAATTTGGCACCATGCAAATAGGCGGCACCACCCGAGAAGAATTTGAATGCAATCCGGATAATATCATCATCATGATATCACCTATATGGTATCTTTGGTACTACACATCTTATCTATCTTTTTTTACTTTATATTTTTTATAAAAAAAAAAATATATATATATATATATATAACTATAAATGAGTGATATTATAACGGGATGCTATTCGGAGTGCACCCAAATTCTCCCCAACACCACCCCTTAGTTCCTGTGGATGGAAACGGAATCACAATAAATTTGCCATAATTCAGTACCCGACAGACGCCCTTCTCCCGAGGGTAAAACCCAACATACAAATTTTGTCTGCTTACTTCACTGCCTGTTTTTATTAATTCTTTTGTTATTATTTTCATAAAATCAAGAAAAATATCCATCATATCATGATATCATTCAAATTGAGTCAGGTAGGTAGGTATATTTCAAAATATGATAATGTTAAATATATTATTTAAATTGCACAAACCGTTCTCAAATAATATGAAAATCAAATACTAATTTCGAGTTTGAACTCATGATCATGTAAAAGAAGATAATCAACTGCATCACCAACCTTCAGTAGTTAAGAGTTAAAGTTAATATTATAGAAATATCAGAGATTAAAAAAAAAAAAATTTGAAATAAAAGAATTAAATAGAAACTTGACTTACAAAATGTAGGGACTAACGACCAAGTCTGTAAGTTATAGGATCTATATGTAAAAGCTAATAATTAAAATTAGATATACATTAGAATGAAAGTATAGCTAATGTAGTAGAGAACATTAAAATTGATGAGACAAACAATTTAAGGTGAAATATAAAAATGAAAATTAGGTAAAATGAAGAAAGTGATTGGTAGTTAATTTTGGAGGGTATTAAATTAATTGAAGTGTCAAAGATTGGAGAAAGACGTAGACTCTTCTAATATGGCCCCACCATCGTTATCCCATTTCTGCATTTCCATGCACCCATAATTTTCGCCACCCTCTTTTTCTCTCTTTCTTTCCATTCCCTCTTTTTTTAATCTTCGAAATTCAGTGCCACATATTAAAATATTTCTCTACATTATTTGGAGTCGTTGTATACAAATCATTGTTCCTTTTGAAAACCAAATAAATACTTTATATATATATATATTTTTTTTTTATAGATATCAAGCTTGGGTGGTTGAATTATGGATTTTGAGAAAAATTAATAATTAGTTTGAAATTTTATCACAAAATTAATTAGTTCGAAGAGAATTAGATTATATAGTATAAATGTTCATTTAAAAAATTATGGGTGATGAGAATAATACTCACATATTGTATAAAACTCGTTCGAGTGGTGGTAAATGTTATTTTGTTTTCTTCATTTTTTTAGTGAAGGCTATGATACCTCTAATTTTTAAAATGTAAAATTTTCAACCACTCAACTAACCTACTAAATATATTAACAACGGGGAGATGTGATGCAAGTATATGTACACATTTTAAGATTAGTAATTTAGTAGGACACTAATGATATATATAGTAATTAACCATATAATTGTTTATATAATGTTAGGTGTTATTTGATTTGGGTTTATTATGTAAGGGTAAACTAGTTTTTTGCTTTATTAATTTTCCAAGTATAAATAGGACCTTTAAAGTTGCATGCATTTTTACACGACTATATGCACAAAACCGTATAATATATTAGATGGATGAGAATTTTGAGATGTCAATTTTTATTTTATCTTTATTCTTGGACTTGTCTACTGACATGGCCAAATTGAATCCACATGTGGGATCAGTACTATACTCATGCTTGAGAGTGTGAGCCACAAATTATTTAAATTAATTATTTTTTCTTTAAAAATTAATTAAAAAAAAAAAAATTATGATCAATCGTCTGGAGAAAGGAACATGACGATAAGCAGAAGTCCACGCAATAAATTTCATAATTTTAAAGCCAAAGAGAAAGAGAGAGATGCAATTCCCCTTATTGCAGGGAATTTTGGCTGCTTGCAATTTGGAAATGAATATTCATAAAATTGGGGCCCTTTGTATTTTGGAACATGCACATCTTCATCTCTTTTTTTAATATGATGGCTAGTTGTTGGTTGTTATAATTATGTAATAAGTTTCGTTTTGCCTAAATTAATGTCGATAGCGGGTGAGCTTCGTATTAATTTTGATGGTGTGTGAACTTAGTTTATTGGGTATTCGACTTTTATTTTTATTTAAGAGAGGCCTCCCTCCTTAATTTAAACAAAAAAAACAAAAATAGCGTATGATTTATTTTGGATGAAATGGTTTAGTTGCAAATTCGTTTTTTTTAAAGTCATTTTTAAATTGCTTAATTTGAGATGTGATATTATGTATGACAAAGGAATTTGGCATTACCAATTTCTTCTCTTCTATTTTTGTAGGTATTTGACAACTAATTCATAACACCTCAATATTGTGACAATCTTGTAGCAACCTACATTTGCCCAACAACTTATAAAGTTATGAAGGGTTTTGTTTTTTGAGTCATAATGAATTATTACTCATAAAAATAATTAACGAACCACTAATTTATTCAATACTTTCTAAAAAAATTCTACTTTCAATCAACTTAATTATAAAATACTTTGTTATCGCCTATGAAACTATGATTCTCAATCATAAAATAAAAGGCAATGGATCAATGTAATCAGACCTTCATTTATAAGGAATTTAATAATAACAATTTATTATTGTTTGATTTTATTGTTTGGTTGTAAACCAGTTCAACATCCGTGCTACGAGTTCGAAGAGTCGGTATTGTAATCCCTTTCTCCCAACTTGTATTCAAAAAAAAAATAAAAATAACAACTTATTTAAAAAAATAAAAATAAAATCAAAACCGGGTCCGTTTAGATCGGCATGAACCGATTTATATCACAATTCACAGCGCAACTGAATCACCAAAAATCGTGTGTAATTCTGGTGGCCCTCTATCAGCCCTCTTCAAGTTTCAGAGTCTCGGCGGCAGCCGCCTACCCGTGGCGACGGCGCGTAGAAGTAGCCGCCGACGAACGGCGGCAGAATTTTGTGCTATAAATTAGATATGTGGCTTCGCAGAATCCAAAGAACTGGAAATGCTGCTGCAAATGGAGGCGTAGGTTCTACAGGCCTCGGTTTCAGCACAATTGCAAGGCATTTCTCGAGGGAACGAGCTGAGAATGGTGGCAAGATCAATCCCAATCCGACCTCTCACGAAGCTTCGTTGATTGCTCAAGATCTCTATGGCGTCGTCAAGCAGCACGGCCCTCTCACAATTCCCAATGCTTGGATTAAAGCCCAGGTAGGGTTTCTCCTCCTCGCTTTCTGTTTCATTTCTCTCGTTTCGATTTCGGATGATGGTTATTGAAATTGAAATTGATGTTGGCTTTGTAATAACTTTTGAAACTAATATGCAATTGATGATATCGCGATGATGAATTATTGTAGGGATTTCTTTTGATGAAGGGTTTCTTCATCTAGGTCTGCTCTGTAGCCATTGCCTGATATTTAGTATCAAAACTTAATCAAGAGACCATGTTTTTTTTTTAATTTTCATGATGGGCAAGTTTACGTGCATCTCGACTATTGTCACTGGCTGATCTTACATCATTTGGATCATAAAGAAATCTGATAGAAAATTAATTCCTAGGTAGGTAGCATCTCTCCCATTGATACTTTTCCATAAACCTTCCTGTTTCTGGTCTTCTCTTCTAAGATACAGGCTTCATATTTTTCATATTCCCTCTAGTTTCTTAATCATCTTTAGCATGGTAAACTCCTCTGTGATATGAATAAGTTTCATTTCAATGGTACTCAACACTCCTATGATCTAATAATTTTCAATACCACTTTTGATTGAATTCGTCTTACATTCAAATGTTCTTGAGAAATAGGAAAATCGAAAATCTCCCTCACTCTCCACCCTTAGCCAACACCTAGAAGAGTATTTCCTTTCTTGCATCAGCTGTCCCAAATGGACATCCGATATGGACTCTTTTCTGCCAAGTTAATTAGTTAAAGAAGACCCCACACCTACATTATGCATTGTAGTTGCTAGTTTTCCTTCATTTTCTTTCTGTCATATGATCATATTCATTTGTATATATAATAGAGGCCTGCCAAAATCTTTGAGACTTTGAAAGAATGTAAACATTTACTTTCATCAAATTGGAAACATTTCAATAACCTACCATATGGATTCTCTGCCCTGAGTATAGTGGAGCGAACCCCGATTTCCCAGTTTTCATTTTTTGTTTTTATTTTTTAGCTAAGTCATCTAGCTAATGAATGAAACAATTACAGCCTTCCTTGAAAAGGATATAGGTAGGTCCTCAAATTATGAGTATGCACTATTTCCAGAGGATAAGTGGTTATTAGTAGGAGGGAGAAAAGATAGTATTGAAATACAGTGAAAGCTTCGGGACAGAGAAAAAGTTTACTCGACATCCAAATGTTGTAAGGTCTAGCGATATGTTCCGCAAGAATAGTTTAGGTGCACGTAAGTCCTTGACACTCACGGATATAGAAATAAATACAGTGAAAGCTTCGAACTTGACTGCAAGGGGATAGATCTAGGTAAATCTAGCCATGAAGGAAACAAATGGAGTACTTATAGCTTCCTTAGAAGGAGATGGAGATGAGCATTGGTTCTTAAATATCAGTACACTCTATTTCAAATAACGGCAAGTCCCTGTTATAGCAGTATATAATTATATAAAAATTGTGTAACATTCGTCAGCCCTCATGTAAACCTGTGAGCTGGTTGAAATTTTTATGTAATGCGCTTTTGTATCTAATACTGCTTTTTCATATCAGGAATCTGGCGTTACTGGTTTGACCAGCAAAACACACATGAAGCAATTGCTGAAATGGATGAGGGGAAGGAAGATTCTGAAGCTTTTCTGCCACCAAGTTGGTTCCAACAAGGAATTTCTGCTTTGTACGCCGGATGATCCTCGGGCGGATGAGTTGAAGAGTTCTTCAGAATTAGGAGTCCAGAGAAAGAAGAGAGTGAAGTCACCTGTAAAGAGAAGAAACCCATCAAAATAAACCTTGGCTCACGTCTGTTACTTTACCATGCAGCAACCGAGCTATGATGAATTTGTGAGCTTTTGCCCAAATTTCATCTTTTTTGGTGATAGGCAAGTTTTTTTTTGAATATTTCACTTTTATTTGTTTCTATGCATTTATATTTTTTTTGATAACTGTGACTGTTTGGGCAGTTTGTGCGCACTCGAATTATGTCACGACAAGACATTAAATGTTTAACCCTACATGTTTCAAAAAAAAAAAAAAAAAATGTTTAACCCTACAACCTTTGGATGTCAAAGAAACCGTAGAAAAATATAATTCTTAGGTAGGTAGCTACCCACCATTGATCGAACACATCACCTTTTAGCTCTTCAAGATCCTCTTAACCACTAGGCTACTCGATGACAGTTTTTCCATGCATTGATTTATAAACATCATTTTGAATTCTTGGTTGGTAAAGCATGGATTAGGATGTCTCATTGGATCAAGGAAATATAGGCGAGATCTTGAGAAATATATGATATTAGTCTTGCTGTAACCATCACTTATTTTAAGCGCATTCAGCTACTTTGAAATGTTTTGACAATTATTTCACGAGAATGCAACTTGTGTAAATTGGTGCAAATAAATGAGACTTGGATATGAGATTCTATGACTTAAAAAACAAGTTAAATATCCAACCATTTTAGATATTCTCTATCCTCTGGGGTCTGGGACAAGTTTATTTTGATGCAGAACTGTAAAAGGCATAAGCAGAAACACAAGAGGCCAGACAATGGTGGAGCTTTGAATGTTGGTGTTGTTTTTTGGAACAAAGTTGCGTATTGATTTCATTGTTCGATAATTTTTTTTGGAACAAAGTTGATAATTAGATTTGTGGTTCTATGCTCTATATTGGGTAAATATAACTTCGTGGAAATAACTTAGAGGCGGTAAATAATAATATTTTCGATCAAGAAGCTTTAGGTTTGAATTCCTTAAATGTTGTGAACTTAACAAATATGATTAGGAAAGAAGTCCAAAACAACGAAACTTGTGTTTTGAGAACAAATCTCTTCAAAGCTATTTTCATTTGAGTTTATTTAAAATTTTGACCGAAATATTGTTCTTTTCCAAATTTCCTACCAAAGTAGCCAAACAAATTTTTGTATAATTTTTCTGAATAAGTAGATACAAAATAGAAGAAAAAAAAGGTATATTTTTTGATATTTTGACATTTGAAGAGGTTTCCTGACATGAGAGAAATGATGCATCAACGATTTTCCTATTAACATTTCTTTGAATTAGTGGCATTGACCCCAAGTTTGATAATCATTTAGATTTTTTGTTTTATAAATTTAAGTTTATAATTACTATTTTTATTTTGAGATAGCCTACAATTATTACTCTAACTTATATAATTTTCATTACGTGAACAAAATTTGATAGTTAAAAAAAAAAAAAAAAAAATCCTAATACATCAAATTTAGTTGGAATTCATATATTTTTTACGAGATTGTAGGAAGGAAAGAAAGATAAATTTTGAAACACAAAAAATGAAAAAAAGCAATTGATTATCAAAAGAAAATAATTATATATGAAGAAGCTATTAGTTGAAATCCCACCACGAATTGATTTCGAAGAAAAATAAAAAAATATAATCCCTCCACAAAAATAAAAACTATAAAAAGGAAAAGAAAGTCAACAAACTTTGATTGGACTAATCCAAGAATTGTGGGTTGTGGAGAAGGATGAGCTCCGATGGAGATTGTGTGGGTTGGGCTGCCAGAGATTCATCTGGTTTTCTATCTCCATACAAATTCAGTCGCAGGTTCGTTATCTCACCTAATCCTCCTTTACTGCAATTAATTACTGCACTCTAATTCCCTTCTCGTATACGTAATTCACTAATCTACGCTTTGCTGGGATTTTGACTCGAGAAAGAGGAATATTTAGGTCATGCCCAGACATGATCGTTATTGGGCCACATAGGTGGACTCGAGAAAGATGAATATACATGTTTTGTTTTTGAAACAAAGATAACTATGCCCGTCCCTAAGCCAGGCACCGGAAGACATCGAAGAAATGGAGACAT
The DNA here is from genome assembly GCA_037832685.1 of Sicyos baderoa. Lineage (NCBI taxonomy): Eukaryota > Viridiplantae > Streptophyta > Magnoliopsida > Cucurbitales > Cucurbitaceae > Sicyos > Sicyos baderoa. The sequence goes on along the minus strand of JBBMEF010000028.1, from coordinate 9,314,802 downwards.
GGAAGGTGTCTACAAATTAATGTCATAGATGAGTCTCGAACATAGGACTTTGAAGAAACACACCTTCAAAACCTAAGTCTTCAGACTTCAACCAACTGCGCCACCCTCTTGGGACTATATCTCCTACATGTTGTAACATGTGTATGGAAGCCTGTGAATCTCTAAGCCACCTTTTCATTACATGTCCCTTTGCCAGATGCTGTCAAGGCCCAAAAGAAGGTTATTTGACTCTCTGTGGTCAGAGCATTCTTCTGGACTCATTTGAAGGAACAAAATAAGTGCCTTTTCCATGACAAGGCAAAACCTTCTGAGTCTCTGACTACTTAGACTTGGTGCTTTAAGTTGGTGAGTTCTGTTCACTTGGAAATGAGCACCAGACAAGGGTCATTATATGATGTAGGAAGTAAGGATTAGAATGGTCATTGGTGCTGCACTCGAATATGTCATTGATGAAGAGGATGGAGTGTTCCCTCTGGCTGAGCTTTACTGGTTGTCACAACCAAGCATTTTTTAATATCCGTGAGTGTCTGGACTAGCTTACGTCACCTTGACTTACCATGGTATAATCTTAGGTAAGTGCCTACCCTACCATGGTATAATCTCTAAGCACTTACTGATTTACAGCCAAGTTGTGAAATGTCTTGAACTATGTTAATTATATTTTACATTTTCGTATTGTGTTTTTATGCAATTTGAGTAGAGGTTGTATCAAGGCTTTATGAAGGTATACTATATAAACTCTCTTAAAACTCTCGCTCCTCTTTTCCTAACATTTGTATTCTTATTGGTATTTTGGATCTATGATCAAATCTTAAACATACTTCTAACATTGTCAGAGTTCCTGGAGAAGATGATGTTTCAATTACAATAACACATTGCGGAGTTTGCTATGCAGATGTAATATGGACAAAAAATAAACATGGAGATTCAAAATATCCTTTGGTGCCCGGGTACGTTAATCTTTCGTATGATATGACAAATCCTCATCTTTTCGAAACTTTTGAAGTGTTTGTCATTAACTGTACAACAGACATGAGATTGCAGGGATTGTGAAAAACGTTGGCTCAAATGTTCAACGATTTAAAGTTGGAGATCATGTTGGTGTAGGAACTTACGTGAATTCTTGCCGACAATGCGAATATTGTGAAGATCATCAAGAAGTTATTTGCTCGAGAGGATCCACTTTTACTTTTAATGCAATTGATGTTGATGGTACGATTACAAAGGGAGGGTATTCAAACTACATAGTCGTCCACGAGAGGCGAGTTCCAACTCTAACCTATTCTTTTTTCTTAATTTGATATCAATTTTACACCATATCTAAGCATGTAGTGAGAAATTGTTTAAAATAGCAGATCGTATTAGTTGATATAATTAAGTTTACTCCATCAACCTATCAACTTAAATTTTTTGGTTCGTTGGTAATTTAACATATTCAGCATAGTATCAGAGCAAGAGATTCTGGGTTAGTCAAGTCCTTTCAACCCAAATGCTTGCTATTCGGGCAATTTTTTGCATTGACTTTTAGTTGTATTGAAGTCACCTTCAATCTTCATTATGTGAAGCTCTATGTAGCATACACATGCTACCTTATACTTTACAACATAGCTACCTTAGTCTTGGTTTGTGTATATTCATATTTATTTTGTGGTCATTGGTCTACAGATACTGCTACAGAATACCTGACAATTATCCATTAGCTTCAGCTGCTCCTTTGCTTTGTGCTGGAATTACTGTTTATTCTCCAATGATTCGCCATAAGATGAATCAACCTGGCAAATCTCTTGGAGTGATTGGGCTTGGTGGTCTTGGCCACTTGGCTGTGAAGTTTGGCAAGGCTTTTGGACTGAATGTTACAGTTTTTAGCACTAGCATATCCAAGAAAGAAGAAGCCCTCAGCGTTCTCGGAGCAGACAAATTTGTTATCTCGTCTGATAACGACGAAATGAAGGTTATATAGAATTCGTTTTCTTTTACATGATCTGTCAACTTAGTTCCAATTAGTTCTCATATTAGTCTCCAAAGGGCGGTCTCGTTTAGTAAAGGCTATCTCCAAGATATGTACCTTTAGGTCCAATTCGAAACCTGCAATAGAACTTAACTGTAAAATTCTTTGTTGTCTCTTGTGTTCCGCAGTAGGTAGAGGAGAAAAGCTCTGATTTCTGGGTATCGGATTTTTTTTATTATAATAATTCTCATATTACTTTGAACAGGCCTTGTCTAAGTCTCTTGACTTTATTATTGATGCTGCATCTGGTGATCACCCATTTGATCCATACATGTCTACGTTGAAGATTGGTGGCGTTATGGTTTTGGTGGGGTTTCCTTCTCAAGTTAAGTTCAGTCCTGCAAGCCTAAATTTGGGTATGTTTGAAGCAACATGATATTCTTCAATCTTCCTTATTTTAAAGTATCTAAAATTGTTGACTTAATAAATTGAATGCATCAACTTTCTCTGGCAGGTTTGAGAACCATTTCTGGTAGTTTAACTGGTGGCACTAAACTTACTCAAGAAATGCTTGATTTCTGTGCTGCTCATGGAATCTATCCAAACATAGAAGTGGTTCCAATTCAGTACTCTAATGAAGCAATCGAAAGGGTAATCAAGAACGACGTCAAGTACCGATTTGTAATCGATATCCAAGGCTCCCTAAAATGATGTTGAGAGGGAGAGAAAAAGTAATAAGGCTTGTCATAAATTGAAGTGGAACACCAGTATGTTATTCATAGTTTGACATATGCCTATCAAATAAAGATTCACATTCACGTTTCTGTTATAGAAACCTTTACTTGGTATCATGCATTCGAGTGTTGATAAAAACCTTTTCGTTTTCCTAAGGCTAAGTGTGGGTTCAACTGCAACATTTTTTATTTGCCATTTACCATATAGTTAATTATAAATTTATTTATTTATTTATTTTGTGGTCATTTCTAATTTCCTCTTGAACACTTTTTTTTGTTAATAGTAGAGAACCCTTACCTCTCGAACACCAAGTACGATTTTTAATCCTTTACGAGCCCGAAAAGTCACCTAAACAAAGAACAACGAAAAGAGAATTAATAAGAGCTTCCAGATGTTTATTAGTTCCTCCTTGAAAACCTACATTCAAACAAGAGTTTTGTTAATTTCACCTCATTTTTACTTTGATGTTTCAACTTCTTTGAACCACTATTCTATTTTTGGTTCATAATTATTTAGATGTGTTTGCATTTTGTCTAGGTGTGAATAATAAAAACAAGGGGCATTTGAATATATAATAAACAACCCTAATTTTCTTTCCACTAAATTATAACTTTCTGAAAGAAATATATGTATAAAAATGAAGAAAGATGAAGGTCCCACTAGGGGTGAACATGGGTTGGGTTGGGTTGGGTTGAGGTGATTTTCAACCCAACTCAAAAATTCGAGTTGGTCAATTCTCCAACCCAACCCAATTAAAGACCCAACCCAACCCTTTATTTTCGGCTTGGGTTGGGTTGGGTTATCGGGTTCACAATTTGCAACTAAGCTAAAATTTAAAAAGCTCACCATAATAAGCAATGTACTCAATAAACAATTTCTAACGCCTCTTTTTCGATTCCTAAAAATTTATGACTAATATTAGCATAA
>JBBMEF010000028.1:9293619-9304108 GCA_037832685.1 Sicyos baderoa | reverse complement strand
GTTGTTGGTGCCTCGCTGCTAAGCGAGCTTGTGTAGAGTGGGAACCCTTTGGGTTCGGTTTGTTGTATGACACATTGCTAGGAGTGTGGAAGGGTTTGACCTGGGGAAGCTGAGAGGGATTTCATCAAATCCCAGGTGTTGACTTCCATGAAACCTTCAGCCCCGTCGTCAAAGCTCCTACAATTCGTATTATCCTTACCTTGGTTGTTTCGAAAAATTGGGATGTTCGTCAACTGGATGTTAACAATGCTTTTCTTAATGGTGTCTTGGTTGAGGAAGTTTTTATGAAACAACCTAACGGCTTTACAGATTCCGTGTATCCTAATCATGTATGCAAATTGAACAAGGCTTTGTATGGCCTTCGTCAAGCCCCACGAGCATGGTATGACCGTCTGAAATTAACCTTACAAGGTTGGAACTTCGTTAACTCACGAGCTGACAACTCGTTGTTTTTCCTGCACACTGGCCCCTCGGTGGATTTCATCCTTATATATGTGGATGATATACTCATCACGGGAAATTTGCCAGCCTTGATAACCTCTTTCATTGATCGACTGTCCTCGAAATTTGCTTTAAAGGACCTTGGTCTCTTGAGTTACTACCTCGGCGTGGAAGTAGTTCGAAATGACATGGGTATGCACCTTGTTCAGACTAAATATATTAACGAGCTTCTTGAGCGAGCCGGTCTTTCTAATCTAAAACCATGTCCCACTCCTGCTGTTGCTGGTAAAAAGATCTCTGCTTATGAGGGTGATGTCTTCAACAACCCAACTCTTTATCGCAGCATGCTCGGAGCACTTCAATACTTGACCCATACACGCCCAGACATATCGTACATTGTTAATACCCTCAGCCAGTTTATGCAACATCCTACAACGGATCATTGGAAAGGGGTCAAACGTGTTCTTCGATACTTACAAGGGACTCGTCAACATGGTCTCTTCATTCCCAAGTCCACATCTTTGTCTCTGAGTGCGTACACAGACGCTGATTGGGCGTGCAACGTCGACGATCGGTGATCCAATTGCTGCTCACTGCCTATTTCTCGGTGAATCGTTGATCACTTGGTCATCTAAAAAGCAAAGTGTAGTGGCACGATCAAGCGCATAATCTGAATACCGCTCCTTGGCTCACATTGTTGCGGAAATCACCTGGGTTCAAGCTCTTCTTTCTGAGATTCGCCTACCTCTCCCTTCCGTTCCGCTGGTCTGGTGCGACAACATAAGTGTTATTTCTCTAGTGGCCAATCCTGTCTTCCACTCCAGAAGGAAGCATGTTGAACTCGATGTGCATTTTGTTCGTGACAAAGTTCTTGCTAAAGCTGTTACTGTGCGTTACATACCGACAGGTGAACAACTTGTTGATGGTCTCACCAAGGCTCTCTCTGAACGAAGCTTTCTTCCAATGCGTGACAAACTCAGGGCCATTCCATCACCCCTTCGTTTGAGGGGGGATGTTAGGAAGACACCCCAAAACGATACCGTTTCAACACCCATGTAATACGTTGTCGTTTCTCCTTTTGCTCATTCTTTTCCTGTAAACGTGAGTTGCTACATTTTGCCCTACACGTGTCTCACTTTGATTGGTTATTATTTCTTTTGTCGTTTTGCATAACGGTCCTATTTATTGGACCTCTCTCTGTAAATCAATTCATCCAATATTATTCTGAAAGTTTTGCTCTCTCTGCTCTGTGCCTTCACAGACCATTCCGTCTCTGAAAACAAACTCTACACAAAGACTGAACTTATAACTCTTATATAAACATGTGATGTGAAAGAATGAGAGATTGAGTTATGCATTATGCATTAAGATTGTGAGTTGAATTAGATGTCAATTTTATTTTTATTGGACCGATATCCATTTGGATTTTATGGACTCGAATATAATATGGGGTTCCATCTCAAAATCAATGACAATAAGGGAAGTAACAATATCTCTTTAAATGCTTGTTGAAATCTTTACTTTTTTAATGTGAAACAATTGTAAGATTCTAATATGTATAAGTAGATGTAGGCATATGTGTTGAACAACCTTAACACTTTTGTTTTCTCTTCTTTTTTACCTTGTCTTTCTTTCTTTTTGCACAACTTGTTTTTGGTTGCTCCTCGCAAAAAAAAAAAAAAAAGGCATGAGCGAGTCCGATTCAACAAGGTTATATTCGACCGATTTAAAACAAGGTAAACCGATTTTTGTAGAAAGGCCGATTTTTTTATTTGGTAGCATTCATGTCTGCACACTTTAATTATTTACCTAAGGTAAGTCGATTTTTTTATTTGTCATCAAAATTCGTAAGAAATTAATTTCTTATTAGCTGGCGATAGGAGTGATAATAAAAACCGAAAACCGACCAAATGACTAATCCATTCGATTATTTCAGATTTTTCACATATTATTGGACATGTTGTTTTTTATTGAGAAATTACTTAAAGTTATTGAATTGGTTCGGTTTCAATTTGTAAAAACCAATAAAAATCGAACCAAACCAATATTAATTTATTTACTTTCATTTTTATTTTATTTGTTAGTTTGAATTTCTATTGGTAAATGACTAATTATTTTTGTTTAATTTAATTATAAAATTGTAGGAGTTGTTTATGAAAAAAAAAAACTTTTAAATAGGGGATGAAAGTGAAATAGCAAGTAAAATAATAAAAAAGAATTAAACTATATGAGAACCGAGAAAATGGTTTTGCCCTTTATTGGTTTGGTTCATCTTTTTGTCAAATCAAGTGGATCGTATCAATTATTGGTTTGACCTAAAAATCGTATCAATGGTTTTGCCTTTTATTGGAAATTAGTTTAATTAGTTTCTCTTTTCGTCAAATTTAATGGATCAATTCGGTTCTCGATTTGATCAAAAATTAAAAAAAATCGAACCAATATCATCCATAACTCGCAACCATACATTGAACTCATAACTTTTGATTCCATCAAAACTACAACCTATGATGGTTGGGGGTTGGAAATTATGTTTCATAACTAAATTAAAAATAATTAAAATATCATTTTGGTCTCCAAACTTTGAGTTTTGGTCGACATACTTTAAAAGTCTTATGTTAGTCTATAGACTTTTAAATTTTTCTATTTTGGTCATTAAACTTTCAAATATCTAATTTTAGTATTTAGACTTTGAAAGAATGTAAAATTGGTCCATTTGATAAACTTAAAGTTAACATTTATTGCAATCAATTTAATGATGTTTATAATTTTAGTACAAGTAAATAAAGTCAACAAGAGCATAGCTCTATCGACATCATGTACAAATAAATAAAAGATGTGAACATATTATTTCTATAATATATGAAGAAATGTGGCATTTTTTTTTATATTCGTGAATACGGACTAGCTTTCGCGCACCTCGACTTGACCCTACAACATTTGAATGTCAAGGAAATTAATTCCTAGGTAGGTGGCTACCGTGGATTGAATTCATCACCTTATGCGCCCCAAGACGCTCTTTAAGCAATTGAGCTAGTCACTCTAGAATGATTTCTTTTTTAAAAAGAAAAAATAAACAAAAATTTCTAATAATATATTTTGAAAGTCTATGGACTAGAAAATTTAGAAACTAAAAGGAAACTTAACTTGAAAGTATATGAACAGAAATGGATTAAATTTGAGAATCGAAACACTAGCTAAAATTAGACTTCAAAATAATGTTTTATACATTTATGAACTAATAAAAAAAATTATAAACACAATCTATAAAGGAAAATAATAACAAATAGTTAAACAAAACAAAAAAAAAAAAAACAATAGAAGAAAATGGTATAAAAAATTAGATAGAAGCAAAAAGGACATATATGAGAAAAATAAAATTTATAATTTTCTGTTAAAAATAAGGTAGAAAGAGAAAGAGAAAAAAAATATATATAAATTTGTGTAAATGAATAAAAAAAAAAAAAGGAAGCAAGAGAAATGAATATATATATAAGGAATAAAAAAATGAATAAAATTATAAGATTCAAAAAATAATATATAACCGAAAGTGTCATTGGCCGTTGGTTTCATTATTTGGTGGTAATTGAGCTGAGCACCACAGATCATGAGTTCGATCTTAAAAAATACTATCACATATACTAAGAAAAGTTTGCGTTGTAATCCGACTCATCGTTAGCCAAGATATTGTTCGATTTGGCCCACTGACCTCACAAATTTGTTTCTCCCCATAGGGAATCCCACATCGATTGGAGAGGGGAACGAAGCATTCCTTATAAACGGTGTGGACACCTTCTCAAACAAATTCGTGAGACCAATGAGCCAAAGCGGACATCATACTTCACCTCAACCTAAAGTTTGACTATCATTGAAAACCGTAAAATACCAGTTTAGCAAGTATGGACTTATGTCATTGAAAACTGTAAAATTTAACTCCGGAACTATTTAGCACTTATGTCATTGAAAACTATAAAATTTAACTCCGGAACTATAGATGGCAGTTTGGTCAATAGTAATCTAGTCGTAAGCTACACCTCTTTAATAATTGAAATTATATTATAATTATCACGAACTCCATCTCAAAATTTGGTATTTGATTCATTTATTTAAAAATATTAATACTTTTTTTATAGAATTTGTGGTCCACTAAGAAAAAAAAAGAAAAACTATGCTGTATTGTTTTTCTAAGAAAACTAGAAACGTATAGTTGGGTTCAACAACATTATTTTAAATTTTTAATGTTACTTTTCTAAGCTTGTTTCCAAAATCGGGGTTGCTTTTTATTTTTTTTCTTCTTAACTCACTGATAATAAAACAATGAAACTTGTGTAAGTAGTATTTTATCTGTATTAATTTTTCAAAAGGAAAAACTATGCTGTATTGTTTTTTTTTTTTTTAATACAGAATAACAAAAAGATTAAATAGTAGATTCATCTTCCTTTTTCGGACGAGAGAATTGTTTTCAAAGATGCAAGTTCTTTAAGATTATCTGGAATATCTTCCATCTAATTAGCATTTAAAACCTCTCCTGTTGTCATACAAGGGACAAATTAGAGAGGGGGGCTCGTTTTGAAACTTAGTTTCAAAATGGGTCCCAAACCAAAATATTTATCATTATGGGCCTTTGCGTCTTTCCCATGTGGGTTGCGTCTTTCAGAAAGACGCAACCAATGGTCAAAAGCGTCTTTCAGAAAGACGCAACCAATGGTCAAAAGATTCAACGCCACCTGGCCGTTAAATCTTAACCGAAAGTTGGGGTGCGTCTTTGGGAAAGACGCAACCTAAAAAAATTTTTGGTTTGGGACCCATTTTAATCCAACTTTCCTGGCTGCGTCTTTGGGAAAGACGCAAAGGCCCATAATGATAAATATTTTGGTTTGGGACCCATTTTGAAACTAAGTTTCAAAACGAGCCCCCCCTCTCTAATTTGTCCGGGAAAAAAACACTTACTCGAAAATGCCTTCTGCTCCAATGGCCAGCGAAGTCCGGTTGATGGTCGACCAGCACGGCGTTCCAGCGAAGCCATTCTCGTTCCCGACCCATCGAACATCGGGTCCGGCGTCGGAAAATATGTTGATGGAGCTCTGCAACTCCTTCACCATTGCAAACCAGTCCGAGAAGTAGTATGACATGTTTGGAGCATTCTTACCTTTGGCTCCATCAAACCAAATCTCCCTCACATCCCCATACCTAAATATTTTATGAAAAACCAAAATGTCAAATAATTTTTTTTTTAAATTAACATGTACTTAAAAATTTTATTAATGAGAAAACTTAATCTAGCAGGAGAATAGTAAAATTAAAATTTTAGAAACTATGAAATAAAAAAACTTTAAAATATTAAATACTCATTATCTCATACATTATTGAAATAATTAAGAAGTCAAAAGAGAAGTTTGAAGTTCAAGCTATATAAGAAGAATTCAAAAACATTTAAAACCAAATTAAAATAAAGATACAAGAATGACAAATCACCATAGAGGTTAAATAAGATTCGAACCAAAACATGTGGATTCTTTTTTTAATATAAATTGGGGAGGGGATTACAATATCGATTTCAGAAATTGAGCCGATCACCCGGAAATAGAAATGGATTAACACCGAACCAGATAACTAATCGTGCCACTAACTCATTTGAACCACCGTAGACTAATTAAATATTAAAATGCCAACCGAATCATATTTTTATTGATATCTCGAGTAACTTAAGAATAATTATGAAAGAAATTGTAACTCACTTTTTGAGGAGTTCTTGTAATTGAGCCAAGTAGTATTCATTATACTGCAAATCATGGCTATATCTCCGATCATGCCGATCCCATGGCGACAAATACAGCCCGACGTCTAAGCCTCGGGCCGTGGCGGCATCGACGAACTCCTTCACGACGTCGCCGCGGCCGTTCTTCCAGGGGCTGCGGGCGACGGAGTGGGTGGTGTATTTGGAAGGCCAGAGACAGAAGCCGTCATGGTGCTTGGCGGTGAGAATCATTAAAGAAATTCCAGCCGCGGCGGCAGTGGCAGCCCACTGGGCCGCATCGAGCGCGGCGGGGTTGAAAACAGCGGGAGACTCGTCACCGGTGCCCCATTCGGAATCGGTGAAGGTGTTAGGACCGAAGTGAAGGAACATAATGACTTCTCTTTGTTGCCATTTCAATTGGGAGAATGAAGGGAGTGGGAGGATCGGCAATGGCGGCGGCGTAGAGGTCTCGAGTTTCGGAGACGAAAAATCGACAAGATGGAGCAATGTGAGGATGAAGATGGTGCCAAAATGGCGACCCTTTTTCGCCATTGATGGATTTGTGAAGCTCAAATTGTTTTTGAGTGTTTTTGTTGAAGCAGAGGAAATAATAATGGAGGTATAGTGGGGGAAGATTCTTTTGCAGATATGGTTAAATTTAAAAAGTTGTTTTTTATTGTGAATTTTGGTACAAAATTCAATAAAGATATGTAAATTTGTTATGTATATTAAATTTTAAAGTTTTTTATTAAAATTATAGTATATTTCTATCAAAAATTCTTTTATAACAAAATTATGAGTGATTAAATTCAATCGAACTCAATCAATAACTAGTAATTGAACTCAATCAGTTTGTTAAGTGATTGAGCTCAACTGATTGAGTTTAATCACTAATTATTGATTGAGTTCGGTTGAGTTCAATCATTCAAAATTTTGATATATGTGCAATTAAATTAAAGAAACAGAAAATGAATGATATTTTTAACATGCGTTTTTTGTTAGATGTGTATTGAATGCAGATTGACTGATCATAACATGCTTTTTTTTGTTTTTGTTTTTTTCTTTTTGACAGAGATTATAACATGCTAATTAAATGGTTAGCTTCCAATTATATTATTAAATCCATTTTTTTGTGTTTGTAAAAAAAAAAAAAAAAAAAAACTAATTTTGGTCAGGTTATTGTGTGTGTTTTCTTTTGTGAAATCAATAAAGTCTCTAGCCTAATCAAATAAAAAATAACTATAAATATAATAACTTTAAAAAATGATAATAATATTGGTATAAATGATCGTAACTCAAATACTTTAAAATTTTACTTTAATTTGTGAAAGTTCACCGTTTAATATAACTTTTCTCTATCATATTTTTTTTAAAAATTAATTCAATATTATAATTATTATTTTAAAGCTAAACCATATTTTGAAACTTCAACTTAATATTATATTTGTCAAAAGTAGCATCATTATATTGACATCTTGTACGACCTAATAACCATGGAATTATAGGTTCGAATCCTCCTCTTCCAATATTGTTATATCAAAAAAACTTAATACCATATTTTATATATGATTTCACTTTAGTACTGCGTGTTTTATGACATAATTATTATATTTATAATGGGACAGGCATACAAAATATATCCATTGGACTAATTATGAGGGGCCAATCTCTTTTTTCTCTCTTTTTCCAAATAAAGTTTGTTGTTGTTGTGTCTAGTTATTGGTGGTCGATGTCTTTTCTTTTTTCTCTCTTGTCCTCATCTGTTATTTCGGATCCAACATTGAAATGATCCAAAATGGACGATGAAAAGTAGATGATAAGAAATTTATAAAACATTATTTATTTAAATATTCGGGATTGTCTTTATCATTTTGTGCGTACTACCACTAATGTTATGAAACATATCGTTTTAAATCTATAATATTTAGATATCAAAAAAATTCATAAGAAATTAATTCTTAAGTAAGTGGTTAATATGATCAAATTCGTAATTATAGTATTGAATTAGATTATCATCAAATTATAAAATAAACACGACACAAATGCTTTTAATAACTCATTATTTTTAATATAATAGCTCATATTATGACAAAACCTTTTATTATAATAACATGCATTTAAAACACATGTTATTATAATATTGATTATAATTTCGTGGGTTATCATAAAATTTTCAATTATATCTACTTTGTACCCGAAAGGTATGTTTATCGATTAACATGGAAATAATAGAAGGAAAAATGATAATTATTTGTGGGTTAGTGACGTGTTTCATTATTTGTTTGTAAATTAGTTTAACACCATCGTCACAGATTCGATTACTTAAAAAAAAAAATGTAAAAGGGTTTTGTTAGAGAATCGTGGTTATGGTTGTGTGCTGCGGGATGTGCGAAACAGTGACAGTTGCTCACGGGTTAGATTGTGATATCACCCGTGAGGATCCCACGAGTGATATTGTTTGTTTTTATTATTCTCCTTTCAAATATATTAATGAAAATTATTCAATTTTTCTTTTTATTCAACAATATTTAATCAATTAATGATTAGATATTAGATTACATACTATCCTAAAAGGGTACGTCAACCTTATTTGATTTTCATTTATTTGGGAAAGATATTCTCAAATTTTACCTTCTTTGTGATTTTGAATAATATTCGTGACTTGAGTATTTGGATTTATACTTCATTGACAAAGATGTTATAATCCTTTTTTTAATTCCTAAAATTTAGGATTAACAAATTGTACATTGTTATAATTAGCCACTAAATATCAATTAAAATTTTTAAAATGGGTCCATTTAAGAATAATTAACTCAGATCACAATATATTAGGCCCTTGTTTGATAACTATTTGTTTTTTATTTTTTATTTTTGAAATTTAAACCTATAATAATTAATAACTATTGTACCATATGTTTTTTTCTTACTTAGATGTCTACCTCTTATTTATATTTGTAGAAAACAAACCAAATTTTGAAAAAAAAAAAAAAAAAAAAAAAAAAAACTTCCAAAAGTTTGTTAATTTTGTTTTTAAAGGTTAGCTAGTATTCACCTACTTTCTTAAGGAGATATAGATATATTATAAGAAAGGTGGAATGTAGAAAATTTGAATGAGAATGGACTTAAATTTCAAAATACAAACGGTTATCAATCATGCTCAATAGATATTAAATTTTGGTTAATATTTTGAGCATTTTTTAGATAGAGAAGCAAAACATATAAATATCTAATTTATAAACTTTAATAAACAACGCTAATAAAAACAGTTGCTCATTAATATTATTGCACATCAAAATTACATGAAACAACAGTCTATTTATATTACCAACAAGAGAAATAGCAATAGCCTCACCTAATCCCTAATTTTTGTAACCTTAAAGAAGTCAGAATAATTGAATTTATTTTCTAATTGCATTTAAGGTTTGGATTTTTAATCCGAAGTCAATGAGGCTTATTTGCAAATAAAAAGTGAGAGGGTCTTATATTGACGTCTCACACAACCTCTATAGAGTGTCTCGACCCTAGTTTTTTTTTTTTTTTTATCCGAAAATATATTTTTTCTTTTTGAATGTACCAACTAGGATTCAATCTCGAGACCAACAATATCAACCTAATTTAAAGTTTTAACTGATCTCGACCCTAGTTAGTTTAATATAGCCTCCATCATCTTTTATCTTTCAATAATATTTTCTTTCAACCCTTTATTAACTGTTTTCCTTCCTCGCTCAAATATAATCAAGTAGGTCACGAATTATTAACTAAAGTCATGAATTTTCCTATGAAAGGTATGAATAGTTTGGAAAAAGAACCTAAGTTATTTGTGTTAAAATCATGAAATTTTAGGCTTCCATTAACTTCTAATTCAAAATCCAATCATAAATAGATTTTATAAGTTCTAGTAGTTCATCGTCATTTATGTATATTGAATGATCAAGAAGGTTATTCGTTCGAATCTATCCACTTATCATCCGTGATCTAAAAAAAATACAAAAACTTAATAACACCATGGATGTAACAGCAGATGTGTTAAACGAAGAGCCATTATGTTTCTTCCTAATTTGGAGATTTGTAAGTAGCAACACCGAATGTTATTGAATTAGAAAAGTATATAACATGTTGCATCTTGCGATTGATGTGAGCTAGTCCGGGTGTTATCCATTTATCGGGAGAGTTTATAAATAAATACAGATCTTTTGGTCTCATCCTCTACACTGAGATATATCATAAGACCAATAAATTGATTCGAGAGCTCGTTATCAATATGTTGGCCTAAAAAAAGTAATTTGTCCCGATAAAGGCGGTTGATTAGGATAA
>JBBMEF010000028.1:9282704-9293519 GCA_037832685.1 Sicyos baderoa | reverse complement strand
TAAAACATATACGGAAAAATACATATCATACTCTATCGACTGTAACATATTTGAATATGAGTGTGGACAATTGAAGAGTATGATGTTGCTTTCTTTTCCAAAAAAATACATAAAAAAGATCTTGGAATAAGTGAGAGAAATTGATTGGAGTAAGCTATGCGAGCAAATGAAGAACAACAATAATGAAATGAAGAAGATAGGACGAAAATAGGTTGAGGAGGAAAGAAAAACGTATTAAGAATTTGAGATAATGGAGAAATAAAAATTGAAATAAAAGACATTAATTACTATAATTATGGAATTAACAAAAAAAGGAAGCTATGAAATTATATTATTTATAAATGTGGTTTTAAATTTAATGATGGCTTTCAATACAAATAAAAAATACAACTAATGCTATTGAGGGCAATATGCAAATATTTCTTAAATAATATAATATAATATGCAAAAATCAACCAAAGGGGAAGAAAAATAAAAGTAGATTAAGAGGCCTCTTGTATTTCAAGAAATCAGCATGGCCGCCCACGTGGATGTGGCAACCCGCCAACTGATTGTTTACATTACAAATTATTATTATTATTATTTTTATAAATGTGACTATTCGGGCTAGCTTTCGCGCACCTTAATTAATATCAAGGGACATAGTGCCTAACTTTAATTTATAAAAAATTAATTTCTAAGTAAGTGATCATCATGGATTGAATTCATCGCCTTATCTACCCAATGGCTTCTATGACCAATTGAACCACTCCATAATGATTATATTTCTAGTTCTTAAAATTGATATCATCTTTTTATTTTAAAATTAAATATCTGTATATTTAAGATTTTTATAATTTCTTTCTAGTACATATTATTGGAAGGAGCGGACTAACAAACTCTTACATAGATGATTGCTCAAATTAATCGTAAAGCTGAAATAGATTAACATCAATCAAAATAACTACATTAAAAAAATGGAAAATTCAATAACAATATAAAAAAATTATGAAATGACTCAATTGATCAAAGAGAATTTTGGATGCATATATTATTATTATTATTATTATTTTGAGGAAATTATTATCATTTCATTTCACATTACATTGGCGCCCATGGAATGGGCATACACTCCCCATTTTTCTTTTTATTAATCTTCCATTTTCATTGTCGAGCGGCAAATTCCAATCCCAAGTCGCTATTTTTTATTATTAATTTCCTTTTGAGGAAATTATTATTATTATTATTATATATATATATTTATATCGTTTATGTAGAATAGTAAGAGCCTGAAGTTTTCTTTCCTCAACAGAGAAGAGAACAGAGTAATAACTCAATCGACATCAATATTCATCTAATGACTTAGAAGTCTTGGGTTTGAATCTCCCCGACCATAATTATTATAATCTCGAAAAAAAAAAGCGTGAAGTTTTTGTTTGTTGACTATAAATGGGTACCCTCCCCGAGAGTGCATTTAAGATCCATCGAATCAAAATCATTACAATCTTTAAAGCCCCAATTTGACGGCGGATCGGAGATGATGCTCGTGTCGCTAATGGCGGAGCTTCTGGAGGAGTACACGGCGGTGCTCGCGGAGGTGCTCCGGCATCTTTTCCATTCCGCGCCATTTCCTCACCGATTCCGGTTTCTCATCCTTCACCATCTTCCTTTCCCTCTTCACTCAAATCGGCGCAGCCACGTAGCGTAGTCGCGATTTTTTGCGATTTTTTCTTCTTTTTCTTTTTGACAACATTTTCTTCTTATTCTGGATTGTTCTTATTTCAGATAATGGTAATTTTCTGTTTTTAATCTTGCTTTTTTGTGTTTTATTTATTTATTTATTTATTTTGAGAAGCGCGGTTTCTTTTTTTTTAATTGAGTACAAGTTCGTTTGTATCTGGAATCTGGATTGCGCCATATTATTAATTTTTTTGTTTTGGTAAATTATAAATTTTTCTAGAATTTAGTCTAGAATTTTTTTAATTTAGTCAACTTGGTTAATTGAATTTTTTTTTAGAAAAATTGCACAAACCATAATTTTTTTTTTTTTTTTTTAGTAAATGTAAGTTGATTTTGGTTGAAATACCCTCTACCTTGTCAATTATCTATCTGAGATTTCGTGAATACTATTTGTATTCGTGCTCCTATTTTTAACATTATTTTGATCGATTTCACATTTCAAAAAGATAAGTGACCAAAAAGGTAATATCAATTTTTTTCCTTTTTTGTTTTTGACGATAGAAAGGTCATATCATAATAATCGAAAATTAAATAATGGGGAGTAATTTATTCATGTTTTTTTTTTTTTGAGTGCATATCAATTGTACAGGTCATTTCAGTTCGTTTTTTTGTCGGCTCTGTATTAAATTGATCATCGAATTGATATCTTCGATTTTCAAAAAATAAATCTAATTAATGTTTATTTATTGGTTTGGTTCGAATTTGGATGTAATCCGATGTCTAATTTTTTAATATATCAAAAACAATCTTTTTTATTAAAAAAAAATCTCATAAACAACCATTTTTTAAAGGTCAAAGTATTTTTGAACTTAATCTCAAAAAAATAAAAGTAATTTTGAACTTATTTAAAAAAAAATTAAATATATTTTCTTTACTTGAAATAGTTCATTAAAATCAAGGCACCTTTATTTGAAAAATATATTAACATTTGAATGATAAAAAAGGGATATGTCCAATTTTGTCTTAAAAAAACGATATGATCTATTGGATTGGATTGATTCGGTTCGATTTTTCATTTTTTCGATTTTGTGTTGTACCCTTAATCAAAGAGGGAGGGGAACAAACCAATTCTCGGTATGGTACTTGTGACGTCGGTAATGAACTGATTTACAACCAAACGATAAAATTATTGTGACCATTTGGTGTGATTTATTCATGTGTTAATACAATAATGATATAAATTAAGTATTTGATGAAACAAAAAATAATTACTTACTTTCATATACTTCATTCGTTAATGTTTACAAACGATAGAAATTATTATTTTAAAATTTATGTATCAAGTACACTAAATTGTAATTTTTAAAATTATAAAAATTAAATTTTAATTTAGTGTATTATAAATTAAAACTTTTTTAAAACTAGGAAATTTGTTGTGTATACCAACTTTAAAATCTTCTATTAGAATTATAGCATAATTTTATCAAAAAATCATTTATACCCAAAATTTGAGTGATTGAACTCAATCGAACTCAATCAATAACTAGTGGTTAAACTCAATCAGTTTGTTAAGTGATTGAGCTCAACTAATTGAGTTCAATCAATAACTAGTGATTGAACTCAATCACACTCAATCACTCGACTACTTTCAATTTTTTGGTATATGTGTAATTATTTTCAGTTTTGTGCTATAAATGTAATTTTTTAGCCAATTTTTGTTATACATGAAAAATCTCCTTAAAACTATAGGACTAACTTGTAATTGGATTGGAGGTAAGAGATTTTTTAACTCTTTTAATTTGGAAACGATTGGGGTTGTAGTGGCAAAGCCAGTTTTGGGCCTTGATAATGGGTCAGAGCCCGAGTAGGTACTGGGCTTCAGCCCTATATTCTGCTTTAAAAATAAATAAATAAATAAAAACATTTATTTTCAAACTTATTTTGTTACATATGTATTTTGAAATTTTATAAGTAGAAACTAACAAAATCATGTTTTTATTGGCTTCTTTTTAAAACTGGAAATCAAATCATAAACCACTTTTTTATGTTTTCAAGAGCAATACACATATTTTATTTTCTCTTAGAACGAAGAGCAATACCTACCATAGGTAGTGTAAGTATTACTATTACCTTTGAGTTTCACAACCATAGAACATTAGAGATGTTCATTTTTTTCGCCTCATTATGTAGGGAACGGGAACGAAAACGGGAAACAAGTTACTTTCAGACCAATTAAATCAATTAAACCTCTCCAGGAATCTTGGAAAACAAAATTTAACTTATTTACAAGGGCGGGAAAAGTCGGGGCTATTACAATTTTACCATTTTTATATTAAAAAATTATGAGTAAAAATATATATTTAAATGAGTATTCTTCTTCAATAATTAATATATGGTTGATATTTTTTTTTTTTTGAGAAGCATATATGGTTGATACTTAATAGGTCTTATCAATAAAAAAAATTAATTAATCAAAATTACTATATGAAAAAAAAAAATATATATATATAAAATAAAATAAAAAATTATTGGAATAGAGAAAATTTCAAGGAACTTAATCCCTAAAGAAAATGATAAATTTCTTGAGGACGGAGATTAAATTTGGTGAAAAGATAAGGATAGGCGCCTCTGTGCATGTCTTTGTTGGAGATGAAAAATTCGAATTCATGACTTTTTAATTAGTGAGCTACACTATTGTTGGTGTGTTAATCCATGACTAAGATGGTCATGAATTTAAATTTCCATCCTCCATCGTTTAATAAAATAACCACTTTATTTGTTTCAAAAAATTATCCAAAGTATGTATATATAGTGTAGAAATCTAGATGGAAGAAGTATGAAACAATTTTGGTTATACATATTTCAATTAAATCAGTCAACCCAAACATAATTTAGCTACAAAAGACTCGAATTAAAATTTCGAAATTTCAAATTCATGACGAGTTGAAATAGATTAATACCAAACAAGATAGCCAACTGTGTCACCAATCCACGATAATTTAGAAAAGTTTATTGTTCAATCTTAAACTCGACAATGATTGAACTAAGAAAGAAGAACAATAAACGAAAGGTAACAACCGTTGATTGTTTTATTCTATGTATTGAAAGATGTTGCTGTCTCGTGTATTTGATTACAATACATTATATTAAAATGCATTAAAGTGGATAAGAATATGAAGTGACTTTGTATTTGGAGAACATATGCTTGTGCTCTTTCCAATTGCGCAGTGTGCCCCATGCATTTCCAAATTTCAAACCATAAAAAAAAAAAAAAAAAAAATATATATATATATGACTTTTTGTTTATTTGTAAGTTGCTATTTCAAAATTATAGATTAAATTAGGTCAAATCCGTGAATAACCTCTTAGGTTAAGGGTTTAAAACCCGATTTAAGGGTGAGTTAAATTGGATTATAATAAAATTATAGTGGCTGATGCAAGGGAGGCCAGGGGTATGGATCTCCAAAAAATTTGAATTGATCATTTTTTTTTGTATGTAAAAATTGACCTTACGTATATTTTTATAATATGTATTACATGTAAATAAAAGGGTGGTCCCTTACAATTTCAAAATTGTAAATTTTAAATTCAACATCAGTGTTACGGGTTCGATCACTGGAATTGGTATTTGTAATCCCCTCCTTTAACTTGTACTAAAAAAAACTTTAATGTTGATATCTTCAAATCTTAAAATTTGTAAATTTTTTGTTTGTAGAACTTTTCGAAATAATTCAAATATGATCATTCAAATGCAGTTATCATAACGCTTCACAATAACTTTGCATTTCAAATATATATTATTATAATCACCTATTCCTTTTATTATTCATGAGTTAAAGATTTAAATTCATAATTTCTTAATTAACTACAAACATATACATATACCGATTGAACTATCACTCTGGTTAACATTTACATATTTACTTATTTACCTATTAAATACATATTTTGCATACAAGTGTTTAGGTATTATCCCACTTTTTTTTTTCCTTTCTGAATGTTATAAAAAGTTCAATAGTTGTGTACTTGTGAGATACCTACCACACTAGCATGCAATTTGTTCTAACCAATGTGTTATGCCAATTAGAAAATTGCTTTTTGAGTCAACATTTTATGACAATTAATTGTATAGACTAGAAAAGATGTTGCCTTCCTACTAAGCTTAGAGGCTTTTCCAACTATTTAGAATCATATGCCAACACACTGGGAATTTCCCAACTGTGGAGATTTTTTCAAAAAGAGTCAATTTAGTCTTTTATGTTTTAATATTTTCAATTATACCATTTTTTTAGGAAAATTGTATTCGATAGTCTAATTTTACAAAATAATTATAGATCTAGGCAAAATTAAAAATATATAGCATCCATAATCAAATATACAATATAAATAAGAGTAAAACTTCCCTACTCATGAATGGGTAGGGGAGCCCTACCTTTGGAGTATGTGGCACCACTGGGTGCCACAAAAATTCTACAACTTTTTAATAAACTCTCTTAATAATAGAATTTTTGTGGCATCCAATGGTGCCACATACCCCAAAGGTAGGGCTCCCCTACCTATCCATGGGTAGGGAAGTTTTACTCTATAAATAATACTTATCATACTGTATTATATATTAGTTATTCAATACAAAAAGTATTACTTTATACCGTATATTTGATTATGGTTGCTAAATTTTTTCAAATTTGCCTAATGTTATAAATATTTTATCAATTTGATCTATTTCTGCAAAAATCTTTTTTTTCTTGGTAAATACTAAATTAAAGTTGACAAATAATGAAAAAAATTACCAAATATAGTATTTGAAAAATTCAACTTCTTAAGAGAAGAAAAGTGGAAACTTTTGCTAACATAGGAATATAGAGGGATTTTTATTATTTTTAAATCACTCACTAGTTAAATCATCTTATCATATTAACCTTTGAGAATTTATGCCGATGACAAAAACTTGTAGAATCAAATTGTAACTACTTTAAAAAAAAAAAAAAACTAATGACTAGTACTCATCTCATCCATCTGATTTCCATCGAGTAAAAATATCCCGTAAAAATAGCTCGATAGCATTAGTGTAAACTCAACGATCAAGAAGTCAAAAATTCAAATCTCCCACACCCTAATTGTAAAAATAAAAAAAATAAAAAAAATAAAAAAACTTATCTATGGCCCACCCTAGCTTTGTATAAGATATGAGTATATTATTATATCAACATTATCACTACTAAGATGAACAATTTAGAGAACCAAATAAATGAAAAGGTTCTCTTTAGTATTCTGAGACATAAGATTTGACAGATAGCAATGTGAGGGCATATTCTTTGCAACCAAAGCTATAGTGATAAAATAAAGAAACACACAAACAGAGAAACAGAATGTTGATATTTTGGTGAGTTGTTCCAAATTTAATTATTGTAATAAAGTATAGAACCAAAAATAAAAAGTAGATATTTGGAATATATGATAGTTGTTACACTCAGCATAAAAGTTTCCCCTTTTCCCTTCAGCCAATCCACATCACAAAACATAGAGAGACCCCTTTTGATCAATAATAGACCAAAATAAACTTCGTTGGAGTTCTCACGTTTGAAACTTACAAGTGAGCTTAACGGTAAAATCTCTAGTGGTCTTTCTGTCCCAGACTTTAGAACGGATGGACTGCCACCAAGTATATAGTGTGACCAACTATTAAATCAAAAGGTTGTATATGTGAGAGAATATGAGGTTCCACCTCAAAACCAATTGGCAATGAGGGGAATAACTCATATCTCTTTTATATTGATGTTGGACTCTCCAATGTGAGACATTTGTGAGATCCTAACATGTCCCCTCAAGATGGTGCCTCTTTTGGTGAGGACTCACCAATCTTGAATCGGATCTCAATTTCATTTTATTGAACCGAATACCCGTTTGGGCTTTATGGGCTCTGATACCATGTGAGAGGATATGAGGTTCCACCTCAAAACCAATTGATAATGAGGGGAGTAACTCATATCTCTTTTATATTGATGTTGGACTCTCCAATGTGGGACATTTGTGAGATCCTAACCGTATACGAGGGCTCCGATTTCCTATAGTTATAAAAAAAAGTATAACCTTTTCCCACTTATTGTATTCCCTTATTCTCAAGGTTTTAATAAACTAAACCCTCTCCATGACCTCCAACCCACATATAAACATTATTTATATATTCAAAAGAAAGGAAGAAACATTGAGTTTTGGATTTGATTAATAAAACTTTTAAGAGTTTTCATGTCTCACAAGGAAAAAAGTGGTTTTTGGATTAAGCATTAAGGAAAGCTATATTGTGATCTCAAAAGGATGCCTCTGAAACAGAGGAATATCTTCAAAGGCTGGGGATTGTTTTGAGTTTTTATGCTTTGTTTCTCTCTCTCCTTTTCTCTTCCTCTCTCTCAATCTCTCTCTTTCTTATATAACAAGTTTTTGTGTCTTCAAATATGGCTACCGTACTCCATAGAGCTACGTTTGGCTCGGTCGTGTATTCGTATTTCCTACGTTGTTTCGGAAAGCCCCATAATCATAATCATCATCATCACAATCAAAATCAAAATCATCACAAAAGCTTTAATCATATCCTTTTCAACATGCCAAAGCCAAAACCACTTTCCTTGCAGGTAACTAAGTTCAATAAAAAAAAAAAAAAAAAAAAAAATAGTTCTCTTTCCTTTCATGTTTATTAGTTTCTATGCAATTTTCTCTTTTTACTTTTTAGGACAAAGATTGATAAAGTTGGTTTTTTTATGATGGGTTTTTTAAATTATCTAAAATTTTACATGTTTCTTGGCTTTTTTACGTTAAATTTTCATGTGGATGTACTTTAAACTTTTGAGGGGAAAAAGAAAAAAGAAACTCAAATTTTAAGGTGTAGTTTTTGAACCATGTTGACAAGCTTCTGTTTTTTGGTTCTTTTGTTTAAAGAGAAAAAGATGAACTAAGGGTTTTGATCAAAGTTCTTATGGATGGATGTGAGAATCATCTAGATGTGAAAAGGGGAGCTACAGTATGGCTGCAACATGACTTTTCCTAAATTCCCTAGGCTTCTATTTTAACCCCTAATGAAAGTTTTTTTTTTTTTTTTTTTTTTTTTTTTTTTTTTTTTTTTTTTTTTTTTTTTTTCTTCTTCTTCTTCTAATGGGAAAAGCAACAAAGGTATAATAATAATAAAAAAAATCATGAGAGAATCTATCTCTATCTCTATTAGCTCATTGTTTTTTCTTTTACAGACTGTTGAACTAAAAGTCAGGATGTGTTGCAGTGGTTGTGAACGGGTCGTTAAAGATGCCATCTACAAACTTAGAGGTACAAAAAATGAAAAAAAAAATCCATCTTTTTTCATGCTTGTTATGTTCAACAAGAAAAAATATGACTAGGGTTTGTGGTTTCTTGAGTAGGAGTTGATTCAGTTGAGGTGAATTTGGAGCTGGAAAAGGTGACGGTGATTGGATATGTTGATCGAAACAAGGTGTTGAAGGTGGTTCGAAGGGCCGGGAAAAGGGCAGAGTTTTGGCCATACCCTGAGCCACCGTTGCACTTTACTTCAGCAGCCGATTACTTCAAAGATACAACCCGTGAGTTCAAAGAGAGCTATAACTACTACAAACATGGCTACAATGTTGGAGAGAAGCACGGAACGATTCCAATCTCGCATCGTGGCGACGACAAAGTGAGCAACATGTTCAACGATGACAATGTAAATGCTTGTCATGTCATGTAAATATATGACTATATATATATTAATGTAAGCCTTATAAGCTCTAGAATGCATGGAAAGATTCCTTTGATCTTTTCCCTTATATTTGTAAGCATGAGTTTATATTATAAGCAAATTTCCAAGCTACGTGTAGTTTTTGTGATTTTGGTTCTTAGATTAACTTTAATCGTATAATTATTGGAAGGAGATTGGTGTGATTGTTTTGGCCATAAGGCTTGTTTTGATAGGTAATTTCAAGTAAAGATATTCTTGTTTAATGGACATTTAACTAAGCCGATGTGTTTGTCGTAGATATGTATTTGTCATAGATAAAGCCTCATATTCGACAGGTCACAAGAATTGAGGTTTCGCAAGGAATAAATGGGTAAAGCTCGTTCAATTTTGATTTTCAATAGCAACATAAATGTGTAAATTGATTGTTTAAAGGTGGGAGAAAGCATATATAACTTGGCCTAGTTTTTGCATTGTTTTGAATTGATTGTTATAAAAGAAATATTTGTATGCTGCCTAGGCAGCATACCCATATAGTAAAATCTTTGCCATTTATTTTGTTTTTAGATTTAAAGAATAATTTCTTAAAAGAAAAAAATGGTTAAAATGTTGCCACATGGGTGGCAACATGCAAATATTCTTTTGTATTCCAAAACATGTGGAGATGTGGAAGATTTTCGAAATCTCTAACCTCTTGATCGAAAATATATGTAGAATCGAGTCATGACATGTTAGTTGTTGGTCAATATCAAATAAGAATAAAGAAGGGAAAATATCCAATATCAACAATTCAAACATTCAATTTGGACATGGTTTATCAAGGTGGGAGAATGAAAAATTGTGAATAATGAAAGAAACAAAGAAAATGACCCAGAATTTGACAAATGTAAAATTAACAATTGCTGTCATAAAACATAAAATTTACTAATTTGTTGTCAATTTTACCACTAGAACACACTATCCTTTAACAAGCTACTCTGTTTGATCAAAGGGCTAATACATGTCAGAAAAGACAAGGAAAAAAAAAGAAAAAAAAAAAAAAGTATGTTTTCACTTTATTTATTTGCCGGTTATTTTTTTTCAAATTTTTAACGAAGAGTCAAGAGACTAGATAGCTGGAAAGTACCCAATAGTGACATTTGATTCCACCCTTTGCGACCCTCTTGTTGAATTCCACTCCTGAAAGAACTCCCGGGCGAGTCGAAACACGGTTCCAAGTCCAAGCACCACAATAACTCCTGTTCTTCAAGGTTTTAGTTAGACATGAAACTAGATAGCTCGATGTCGACAAAAGTTACGAACGTACGTACCGATAATTATATTTACAGGCAATGCCGAAATGCCGAGTGTGATGGATATAAGAATGTCCAGTAGCAGACCCCCTATGAGGATGGCGAAAGCCAGGCAAAGTGGACTGAAGCAGTGCTGTTGCATCAAAA
>JBBMEF010000028.1:9222057-9268675 GCA_037832685.1 Sicyos baderoa | reverse complement strand
AGAGCAATCAATCATTTTTGTGCTACAAATGAATAAGTTTGAAAATTGTGCTATACATGAAATTATTTTATTTTTTTTGTAATATACATGCAAAATCCCCTTCTTTTTATATAACAATAGACAATAGTTGAGCCGCACTAAACAAAAAAAAAAACAAACTACATCATTAAATAATATAAAAGATTTTTCAAAAAACTCTCATAATCATCGCGAAGGCTTAAGTGGTTAAAAAAGTCTTTGAGATGCTTGAAGTGATATGTTCATTAGTAATTTCATTAACGTTAATCGAGCTGCGCATAATCTGGCTGAGACAATCATAGAAAAAAATCCCACAAAAAAGAAAAAGTATATATTTAAAAATATGAGAGACAGTTTAATGGACTTTTTTAGGGGATCAGAAACTCAACTAAATAAAAATTAAATCTGCATAAAAAAAAAATAATTAAATCTCATTTTTTAGGATTGATTACTTTTTTAATTTTCAGTGTTCAACTGAATTATCACCAAATAATAAAATTAATAAACAATTCCTCCTTTTGAACATTGTTATTATTTTTTTGAAATCATGTAATTTCATGTTCATGATTACTCGATGGTACACAATAATGTTAAAATTATACTCTTCCTAGTCAGTTGAGCCGGAAGTTAATATTCTTTTATTTTTTCATAGTAATATTACATGACCGCCCAATAAATAAGACACACAAAACATCTATAAGATAAAACATGTATTTATATATATATATATATATATAACAAAAACAAGTAACTAAATAAAAAGAAGAAATATAAGAAAAAGTGGATAGGACCACAGGTTTTATGACAAAAAAGAAGAAAAATAATCAACTCATAAAATGTAGTATAGTATGCATAAATTAATAAATTCGTAATCACCATCAAACTTACGTACTCAATGAGCATTTTTATTTTATTATATACATTTGTTGAGTTCATGAGCATTTTAATTTAACTAGAAGACAAATTAATATCATTCTTTTATAATGAAATTATAAGGAAAAAGAAAAACACATTCCCCACATGTGACGGTATTGTCCCCTTCAAAGTCTCAATCCCCCGCGCTTTCTAATTTGGATGTCTATGTTTTTATTTTCTTTCATTTTTTTTTTATTATTACTTTTTTAATCTTTTTTTTTTCTATTCTATATTATTATAAGTTTTTTAAAAAAATTGAAGCTACAAAAATATACTAGCGACTAAGGTATTGATTGTCAATCAATGTTTTCGTCGGTATGTTTAATATTTTCATAAATTTTACAACGATAAAGCACATTTGTCAATATTCTCATTTGTTTTTTAAATATCACTATAATGTAAATAAATTATTGTCCATATATGAAATACTTGTTTATCCTATCAAAAAAACAAAAAAAATACTTATTTATCATTTATGATTTTATAAGAAACCTGTATCAATAAAAATATTCTATAAATATTTCTGTAAAATTAAAATCATTTTGATTCTCAAAAAAAATAAAAAAATAAAAAAGTTCAATTTTTTTTGTCTACATTGAATTTAATTTATATTATCTAAAATTTTCATCTTTGTATCAACCATACAATTTGTTTATTATTATTATTATTTTAAATGGAGGTACTTTTTTCACATAGGTGGAGAAAACGACTCTTGATGATTGATTGTGTTAAGAATAAAAACTTAAAAAATAAATAAATAAAGTAGTCTCATATTTATTAAATAAGTGGTAGATTTTGAATTTATAAAAAAAAACAAATACCTCTATTCAATATGAGGTCATATCCTTTCAAAAGTAACATAAAAAAAATGATGAAAACTTATATTTAAAGTGGAAAATATCAAATTAATATAAAAATTACTATATAAGAGATGTAACTTTTCAAAATGGATCGAATCCTAATTTCTCTAAGATATTTTAATATGAGCGATATAGGCGAGTATTTAGGTCCCCAATGAGCAGTTTAATTGGTTGAAACTATGAACTTCAAGTTATACTCCTTCACTCATCCTTAGTTCAAAACCAATAAAAAAAATACTTAAACTAAAAAGAATTAAAAAGTTATGTATTTCATCCGTCACAACCTAAGAACGAGTTATTGACGTCTTGGGTATAATGAAGTGAAGTTCGAATACTCAGATAGAAGAGGTGTTAGAAAAGGAAAGATGATTAGGCATATTATAGGGTATAGGTGGGGAAATAAAGGACATTATTATAAGTAACACAAGAATGATGAATCAAAGCAATGTGGAAAAGAAAGGGAGAGGGGGGTTTGTAGGAGCATGCGGTGTCCTAATTCAATGGACCCCCTACCCCACGATCCTCATCCCATCCCACTTTCTCATGCTCCTTACCCTAATTTTCTCTCACTTTCTACCCTACATTTCTCTGATCTCTCTCTCTCTCTAACTAAAATTTGGACATGGGTATTGGTGATATTTTCAACATGCAAAAGAATGGGAGTGGACCTAATTTCTCTATCTCTATTAATTGTTGTTTATATTTTTGTAGGACACCCACCCCCTCCTAAATTTAGGTAGAGGATGGACAAAATAGGGTAATTATATGGTGTGTGAAAGTATATCTTCATATATATACCTTCAACTTAAGGGTTTAGATTTAGTTCTCCCCACTCTTTGCCTCTTACAAAATTGTAGCTTATTAAAAAATATATTCTATTAAAATTTGAGTGAACGTATTATATCGGTAAATGTCTGTATTAACTTACGTGTATCTCGATTATTTTCAAGGGATAAATCGTCTATATAAAATTTTAATTGTCAAAAGAACTCATAATATATTAATCTTTAGATAAGTGGTCTAATCATAAATTTAGTCCATTAACTTCTACGAGTTACACTACTTTTAACTTCATTGTAAAAAAAAGTTGGGAAAGAATCTTAAATCGTCTCTTAAATTAAATGTTTAAGTTTTTTTTATTCAATATTGTTGAGAAAGGAAAGTTTGAACATGTAACCTATTGTTTATTAAGTTGTACAAATCGTCACTAAAGTATGTTTTTATAATCGATAATAGTTGTTTTAGTAAACTTTATTATATCAACACTCTCCATCTATGAATTAAAAAATTGAAACATAGGACATTCTAATTAATGAAAATTGTCAATTAACAATAATTTTATTTTGAAGAAAATAGTTTAAATAGAGAAGAGGAATAAGTGATTGTCTCTCATTAAATAATCCATTTGGACCACTCTATACTTCTACTTCTACTTCTCTCTCTGCACCCTCCCCACCTACAGTTGGCGGCTATCTTGTCTTTTTCTTCTAAACCCTTTTTTTCAATTATAATTCTTTCCAAAAATAAAAATAATAATAATTTAATTTTAAATAAATAAATAAAACTGACAAATGTTTTGTTTATCTTCTGCCTCTCCTTTGGATTTAGAGAAGTCATTTATGTTGATGTTGAGATGCCACCTCCTTTCATTTCTTAGCTGAGGATGAAAAAAACACAACAATCTACTTTGTTAGGTAAACCTCCATTTAACAGTCATTTTTGTGTTTGAGACCAAGATTTTTTTTTTTTTTAATGAATTGGGAGAAGATAAAATTTTGTTTTTCGTATCTAAGTCTTGAGAATGATTGTTCTAAAAATTTCTTGTGATATGGAATTATGAGTGGTTGAAACAGTCGTTTGATATTAGAGATTTGGAACTGATTTTAATATATTTGTGAAGATGAGAGTACTATTCGTAAAGTGTTTATAAAGAGTTTTATACACATTTGTTTTGGTTGTTAAAGCCATACGCGAAATTATTAGATCAATTTTTGTTGATTTCTATCCAAACCGTCCCTTAGGATTGCACATTAATAATTATTTGAATTCATTTAATAATTTGTTTATATATTTATGATTGTTTGTATTAACTTGTGACAATTGTCAGGAACTACCTGGCTCTATCATTTAAATATTAATAAAAATTATAGAAAATTAACCACCAATATCGATTTAGATACTTATTAATGTTTATAATTGTTATTTTTTTTTAAAAAAATGATTATATATATAATTAATTTGTATATTCGACTAACCTGACAAATTTTTCAATTGTCAATTGTCAATTATAAAAGTATTAAATTGTTAAATCAAAAGGTTACCGGTTTATCCTCGTTTCAAATATTGAATAAAAAAAACATTAATTTTTAGCTAAATTTAAATAAATGATCAAACTATTAATTTTTAGTTTTAATTTCTTTTAATAAAAAATAACGGTATATGAAAATAGTACGTTAAGTTTAGCTTTAAAAAATAAAAAGTAAATAGTAAATTCTGAATTTTCTTCTTTTTACGATTGTTGTCAAAATCAAAATTTAAATCAAAATTTGAAAATTAGCTTATTATATATATATATATTTTTTATTATTTTAAACAACAAATGTTAACTTAAAAATATGACAAGTAAATGTGAGGAAAACAAGTACACTTAAAATGGGAAAAAAGAGAGAAAAAAACTCAATTTATTATCAAACCTGATCATATTTATTTATTATTAATATTTGTTGGAATTTAGAAATTAAATGTTTTTATCAGAGAGTTTTTTTATTTTTATTTTTACTTTTTTGAGAATCTGTTTTTATCAGAGTTGAAAAGTCGAAACTATAACCAAGAAAATTGTATGGTTAAGAGAAAACAAGCCTAAATTTTTAAAATAGAAAACGAAATCAATATTATAATAGAGCCCAGTGTATTCTATTCATGTTTTTTGCTTTATGATATGTCATTTTCAATTATTTGAAATGTTAATTAGAAGAAAAAATGATTATTTGGGACCAGCACAACTCTTTTCGCGATTTGTCAAATATTTTTATTGAACAAAGAAATGCATTTACTTTCGGAAAAAGAAAGAAATTATGTATTTCCTCTTTTAATATATATTTTATTGCTCTAGATATTGTAAAACCCTTCATTTATTTTTAGAATTTTTAAAAAATTGATAATGAAAAAACAAAGGGCAATTCAATTGGGATTCTCTCCAGTCTCCAAGTTGTCCATACGAATATTTTTCCTTATTATTTCCTCTATAATTTCATTCTCTCAACTTGTACTAAAAAAAACATATGAAAAATCGATAAAAAAATATTATTTTAATTTTCAAATCAAATTGATGACCGTAAAATTAAATTAATTTATCACGAGGTTAACATTCCACCAATCTTTTAATGGTGTACATTTGTCTATATGAGTTGAAGTATTTAAATTTCACTAAAAAGCAACATTTGAGTTTGTCTTTCAAAAAGACCAAGAGTTCATGTACTTTATTTTCGTATATGAGAAAGAGAATTATGGGGTTGAAATAGATTAACATAAATCAAGATAATCAACGCGTCACCAATTCATTTATAGGATTCATATATTTATAATCATCTTTAATGATATTAGAGATTGGCCTTGAATATATATTCCAACTTATAATTATACGGTTTATAATTATACACCGATAAAGCTGTTGGTATTCCAACTCTACCAGTTAACCTATCTCATGATTTTAATTAATTCATATGCTTTTTCTTTTTTGTTCTCTTAGAAATTAAATCCAAATAAGGGTGGATATAATACAAGTTTGTTTCATTTTAGTTTTTTTTTTTAGTTGATGATAATTTTGAAGTTAATAAATTTTTTTGAGTTTATTTTTTATTTTTTTTAGATCTATACTATTTTAGCATTAAATTTTTTAAAATACTTTAAAGGGGTTTTTTAGTTCAACAATAAAATGAAAAATCAAACTAATAATCTTTTAGTTCGTAGTTATACAATAATATTATTGATTTGTTAATTTTTGTGTGCATTTAATTATTTAACGGGAAGATGATATGAATTTTTAATAGCTGTATTGTTTGACCAATCTCTCTTCGAGAGCAATTAGCTCAATAATATAAATGTGCATCTATAAATCATGAGTTTATGAATTCAAATCTAAACATCGAACCGAATTAGTGGAGTGCCAACCAAGCCGACCAGGTAAAGCTATGTTTGGTGATTTTGGGCCCAAGCCCACAAAATGAGTTCTCAAACCATAACTCCCATAGAAGAATTATGAGAGTCAAATTGCTAAGTTATTATTTTCTTTTCTAGGTAGTATAGCTCGAGTGGTCGAGTAGTTTAGAATACACACATTCCAAACTACGTTAACGAGTACAATTTAATTAGCTAAAGCATATATACTCCCAATTAGAGATTTAAAGGTTTTCTCTCCGCTAATTACATTCCTAAAAAATAATAATGATAACATCATAATAGGGATAGAAAAAACTGGTTACTTTAAACAAGTTTAGGATTCAAACATACTTTTTAACATATTGTTCCAAATAATGCATAAGTTTTGTTATGATATATATAAAAAAGAGAGAGAGAATGAAATAATTGAATTCATAAAAGGGAAATAAATAAAATAAAATATTGTGAAATTAATGTAAAAATGCGAGTTCTGAGGAATTTGGTGGTGCTAAAACCTTTGTAGCTTAACGAGGGATTTTACAGAAATCAAAATGGTCCCATAATGAACATTAAATCGAAGATAGTTGGGAAATAGATGGATTTATTTGTAGCTTTTAAAAAATTGAAAGGGTCCGTGGTACAATGGTTCATTGTTTGGTTGTAAATCAGTTCAGCGTCACGGATACGGACCCCAAAGAATCGGTATTTATAATCCCTCTCCCCCAACTTGTACTCAAAAAATTTTGTAGCTTTTAAAAAAAATTATATTATTCTACTTTATTCAGATAATTCACCAGTAGTCAACAAAGTTTATGAATTCAATCTAGGGTGATCACCTACTTAATAATTAATTTCCTACGAATTTCACCCTAAATTGTTCATGTATGAGCTTTGCGATCCAGTGCTCGTTCGAAAAAGTCCCAACGCCACAACACGATCGTATTTTGTATAAATAGAAACTCATTTCTAAGACTTTAAAAGAAGAGACAAACAGAGGACACAACTTCATTGTGCTAAATAGTTAACATAATGTGGGTCTGTATACATACAAATAATCAAATGAAAACCTTACAAAAGTATTCTGCAACTGTTTCATAAAAATAATCCACCGTTCATAATTTTGTAACAGTTCGCTCACATATAGTTTTGCTGTGGTTTTTGCATATACAATATACACACATAAAGATATTTACTAATTTATTATCAAATTTTCCATCAGAGCACAAATCCTTAACTAATATGTTTGATAAAGAAGCTAATACATCTGGGAAAAGACAAGAATAAACTATATTTTCATTTTTATTTATTTATAGTGTCATTTATTTTATATTATATCAAACAGTCAAAAAAGACTAAATTGCTGGAAAGTACCCAATGGTGACATTTGATTCCACCCTTTGCGATCCTCTTGATGAATTCCACTCCTGAAAGAACTCCAAAGCAAGTCGAAACACGGTTCCGAGTCCAAGCACCACAATAACTCCTGTTCTTCAAAGTTTCAATAACCATAAAAATGCGCATCACGAAACTAGATTAGCTCGAATGACGAAAGTTTATGAACTACGTACCAATGACGATATTTACGGGCAATGCCGAAATGCCGAGGGTGATGGATACGAGAATATCCAGTAGCAGACCTCCTATGAGGATGGCAAAAGCCAGCCAAAGTGGACTGCAGCAGTACTGCTGCAAGAACATATGAAGGTTGATGTTTTTGAGTAATTGTGAAACAAAGCAGGAAAAGAAAATTATTACCCTTTCAGGATGTTGGGTTCTGTAGGTTGGATCAATCCTCCAAATCCAGTAGCTGGTCTGTGCTTGTCAAATTGAAGGAATAATCAAAGTTGAGGTTAGTATCCTTCTATCGAGATCATAAGTTCGATGCTCTAAATATATAGTTTTAAGCTGCAATTCACATGAATCAATATTTCGAATTTCAAGGCAACGATGATACAAAGTAAAGAAGGAAAATCATCTTTCAATCAGAAGAAAAAATGATTTATAAACCATGTATTAGTTGAGGAGTTTGGTTTTGTTGTTGTTGGGTTTGAAGAAAGTAGTCTGACATTGGCTACATTAGGAGAAGATCGTGGTATATAAGTAAGAACAACCATCTCTATTGGTACGAGGCCACATGAAGATTTGTGCCCAGAGTGAACAATACAGTGTGAGAAAAATTTGGGAGCCGGAAGACATAGTCATGGCAGAAATCCATTCTATCGCACTGGCGGTGAACTCTCAAGTGAAGAGGAGTTGATCTCGATATCAACTAGACGAATTGACAATTTGAGGAGAGACTCAGTCTTTGCTTAGGGTTGTCCTTCTATTTGGAAGGATTGTGGATGATAACCCAATTGTCCTTACCAAAAATACTTCATTCACAAATATTGTATTTCATTTCAATTATGAGTAAACCAGCTACTCAAAGTTGAATAAGTTGGACATAAAACAATGATGTTGGTTATCAATTAAAATTCATTCAGGCTTCTGATTTGGTAAGTTTCACAATTAGGCTTACAGAATACCTACACCATGATGTGATTGTGGAGGTGATACATTAGCTGCTACAACCCTGCAAAAGTTAGCAAAACAACATTACAAAATATGCCTCTAAAACAATATGATTCTGTCAAGTCAATGAAAGTCATCCTCAAAAAGACCAACTTACTGGCATATCTCACATCTGTTTGATCCTTTAGTATGAAACCAGGTATCTATGCATGTCCGATGAGCTTTTGCAAGACCACCTCGACAGAGACATCCAAGTTCTATCAAGACTTCTTCCTTTTCTTGCTGACAAATTCTGAATAACAGTACTCAAGCTTAATGGCCTCAACTTCCTTTACAACCCATTAACCAGATAATGAAGCCAGTAGTAACTGTGGACATACCCCACTATAAAGCAGAATATATTTAAAGACAACAGTATTTGAAAATAATGTTATTTATTATGTACAACATAGGTAAGATTTCCAAAAAGGGAAACCTTTTTTTTATTTTTTTTTACAATACGAGGGGTAGAGGAATCAAACCGTTAACCTTGAGATCGTTAGTAGAAGTCTTTGCCAGTTGAGCTATGCTCATTTTGGCAAGAGGGAAACCAATTGTATTACAGTTTCTTTTGTGTAACACATGTGAGATGAAAACTTAAGCCTCCAATCTCAAGGGCAGGAGTAAATGTCTTAATCGTTAAGCTAGGCTCAGGTTGACAATTTTAATCTTATAAAGACAGTATAAAAAAATGAAGGCTAAAATTTATATTTATTTGAAAATGTTCGAGCCAGCTTATATGCATCTTGATTAGTCTTGCAAGACAACTCTATGACCCTACTACATTTGATTGTCAAGGTAACTTTCTTAGTAAGTGGCCTCCATAGCTAGAATAACTTCGAGGCTTGTTTTATTTTGGTTCATGTACCCTCAAATATTGTTGTTGTACTATGAAAACTGAAAGTGATGGTAAAATGGAAAAAGGCATTTTAGAGGAAAAATCAGCATTTCAAGAGTACCTGCACTGCTCATCAGAGCTAGAAGTCCTAGAAACCTCAGAGATTGATTTGAGCTCTCCATTAGAAACAACAATTGCCAATGGTGTATGAACATGATCAGCATCACAGGTAGAGGGCTCTGATGCTGATGGCTCAGCAACTCTCTGCTTCTCAAGATCAGCTTCATGGCTCTGATTGGCATTGGCGTTGCCCTTTACATCATTTGAATGACGATCCGACATGTCGAAAGTTCATTCAAGTTACCAACTCCACAAACTTATATCAATTGAACAAAAGTCTTTGACTAACATTTCTGAGCTTCATCCCTTCCCCCAATTTCTCTCACCCTGAATTGAAGTGAAAATTTCTTTAACTCAGTTTTCATACAACAATGCCAATAAAGAAAAATAAATTAATGAGAGAAACAAGCCCACAGCCACCAGCTATTGAAGGCAAATTTCACCTACAAAATGTCATTTTTTTTGTTTTTTTTGTGACCGGGAATTAGGGGTGTAAATAAAACCGACAACCCGAGCAACTCAGACTACCCAATCCAAACATCCAAACAGTTAGGGTTTGGTTGGGTTATGATTTAATAGTTTTCGTTGGGTAGGATCGGTTCTTTGGGTGGACTAATTTTTTACTCAGGTCAACCCAATCCAACCCAAACTAAGATATATTTATATATATTATATGAATATGTACATAAGATGATTGAATAAGATATATTTTTAGCATACTTGTGATACTTCTTAAAAAAAAACATACTTGTAAGGAATATAGACTAATAAAATGGATAACTTGGGTTGAAGTATATATACTAGCATGCATTTATTTTTACATATTTACGAATTATGAGTTAAGTATTAGAAATGAAAAAGGAAAGTAACACAACTCAAAAATATAAGATTGGGCTCGGTTGAGTTCCTCTAATGTATAGAGTTTGACAGGTTTGCAGATTGAACAACCCAAAATTTTGAGTTGGTTAAAAAAAAAAACACCTTCAACCTGGAACATGTACACCCCTACCAGGAACTAGAGTTTCGCACCCATAAATCGGTATGCACACGCACCCATCTCAAGGGCTAGGAATTTTACAATTAAACTCAACTCGTGGGTATCTAGAACCTTCGAGGGAGCATATGTCGGAGGCCTTAGACCAAGGAGGCCGCCCCTTGGAGACACAAAATGTCTTTCAGTCCAAACAAACAACTGAGACACAAAATACATTGAAAAACCGCATTACATGTCATAATTGAACTCGAAAATTCACTACAAAACGAAGCGAAAATCATGAAGGAGCCTCAATTCACAAAACCCATATCCAGAAATCGAAACCCACCAAACAAATTGAAGCTAAAATCTCTCCAAACCGAATTCATCAGTCCAAACAAACACTGAGCCACGAAAACCCTTAGAAACAATTGCATTACACACAGCAATCAAAAACAAGAGCAAATAGAATCAAAAGGGGTCGTACCTGGTAGACTCAAATTTGACGGATTGAAGATTCAGATTCTACGATTGAAGCAGTATA
Organism: Sicyos baderoa; assembly: GCA_037832685.1. Classification (NCBI taxonomy): domain Eukaryota; kingdom Viridiplantae; phylum Streptophyta; class Magnoliopsida; order Cucurbitales; family Cucurbitaceae; genus Sicyos; species Sicyos baderoa. The sequence goes on along the minus strand of JBBMEF010000028.1, from coordinate 9,257,699 downwards.
AAGTGAAAGCTGAAAATTCGAAAAAGGAATAAACAGACTTTCAATTTGAACCCATTTTCCCGATTTTATAGCAATTGAAAAGCAAAGAACAAATGGGTTCTGAAATTGCGTCGTGAATACCGCTAGATTGGTTTTGTGAGCACAGAATTGAAATAAAAAAATTAAAAAATATTTGATATGAACTGAATAAGAACAACGAAAAGCCCCAATTTATTTACGCAAATAAATGACTTTTAACAAAAACACTGATATTACTTAGCAATTTCAGGCGCCAAATCTCACTCCCACGTCGAAAGAGACCGGCCCCTTTATTTATTTATTTATTTTTTTAACAAAGCAAAAACAAAAAACAAATGAGAATTTGCGCTAGCAATTTTCCTACTCTGCATTAGAATTATAGCAACTTTTTAAAAATATTGTAAATATAGCAATTTTTTTTGATAGATTCTATCAAACACTATTGATGGAGTCTATCAGACATTATTGATGGAGTACATTATTGATGAAGTCTATCAGTCACTATTGATGGAGTCTATCAATCTGATTTTGATAGATTTACAAATATTTTCAAAAAGTTGCTATTTACTCAATTTTTTTATCTTATTGTAATATACATGCAAATTCCCCCAAACAAATGGTAAAGACAAATGAGAACTTTCTTCGATTATTCTAATGAATTATCCTGTCTTGAAATTCGTATTCTTCCATTCCACTCATTTTAATTATTAAAAATATATATATATATATATATATATATATTTAAATTTAGTCTAATTTTATCAGAATAGTTTTAACGTTTTAAAAATGACCCATTTCATTTTATTTTATTTTTTTGGGAGTGAACTGATTCTAAAAAAGGTAGGAGAAAATTCAAATAACAAATTGACCATAAAATAATAAGAGAATAAAATCAAGCTTTGAAATTCTCTCGATCTTTTGTCAAATTGTATAATATCTTGTGATGGGACAAATAGTCAAATAGTTTCCACCAGTACCTAATCCTCATATCTCCACCCAAAAAAAAAAAAAAATCAATCCTATCTCTTTCTCATAAAAAAATAACTTTTTTCAATAGAGAACTTTTTTTTTACATCTTAATCGCAAACCTAGAATTGACATGATTCATAAACCATAGTGCCTTTCGTGAAAACGACTCCAAATAATTGGTAGTGTGTTAGTTTGATTAATTAGTTGTAATTCAATTCAATTTCACTATCACGATTTGAGTTGAGATATGTCTTGAACGGTTCGATACCCTACTATTATTTAGAAAATTGTGTTTATGCTTACATTACTTTTATATATTTGAGTCTATTTTGTAACAGAGTTTTATGAGAGTACATTATATAGACTCTTTTAAAACCATTTTGTATTCTTTATCGTCTAAAGTAATAAAGTTATTATCTCTTCTACATGTGGATGTAGCTCTTACTGAACTACGAAAATCTATTTTATATTTTTTTTGCTTGATTGTTGTTCTGTTTTCATAACAATCTAATCATGAAAATCGATATTTATCTCTATTTCTTATTTGAGGGATAATGTATATAGAGTTTGTGATTTTCCCTTCCTAATTTAAACTAAAAATGATTTAAAATGACATGAAGTTAAAATCATCCTACAATTTTTTTTCTTGGTTGAGCATCGATTGAGGTGAATGGTTCAAATTCATGATTATAAGTATACACTTCACTTGATCATTTCAATTAAACTAAACCTTTGTGGGTACTTGACGAGTAGTTAATATAATATAATGTTTGGTTTCAATGGACAATAGGGGACTAAATTAAAATCTACTTTTTCCCTCCTTCATCTCCTTTTTTTTTTCATCCTCTCCATGGAATTTACCCCTCTCAAATTCAGTAACACTGTTAAAATAAAGAGTAAAAAAGAGACAAATTAGAGGGCCCCATATGTGAAATCTGTGAGATTTGATCTTGTTGTTATGGCTGATCTTGTAATTCCTTCATCATGTGATTTTGAGTACTATTTGTGGTTGTGATTTCCTCATCCACCATTACTTTTGAAGCACAAGTCTCCATCTCTTTGTTTTTCCCCCATAGTAGAATGTAGAGTCCAATTATCACAATCACTGACCCCAACAAGCTGTCCCCATCAATGCCCATTTGAAGGCCACAACACACAATGGTAAGTGTTTGTTTCTTTTCATCAAATTAAATAGATAAACTCTACCAAATGACAACAGTGTTTTAAAGCACATCGACATAGTTAGTTTGAATTCGGTGTCTGTCTAATAAGTGGGCGTAGAAAAATCTTGTTTAAATAAGGTTGTTTGTAAGAATAGTTGCAAGAAAATTTTGTTTGAATAAAGTTGTTTGTAGGAAGGATTACAAACAAAACTTATTTGAATAAGGTTGTTTGTAAGAGTAGTTACAGGAAACTCTTGTTTGAAGAAGGTTGTTTATAAGAGATGTTGTAAGAAAACTTTGTTTGAATAAGATTTTTAAAAAATAGTTTGTAGGAGAAAAAAAAAAGCTATTTTAAAGATTGGTGGTAGAAAAAATTTGTTTGGATAAAGTTGAAATGAGGGCTTGGAATAAAGAGTTGGATGAAAAGATTGGAATGTGGGATTGTAGAAAAAAAAATTTGGGTAAAATTACCCCATATTTCTCCTCCCAACTTCCCTTTTATCCATACACGCCCTTAGGTTTTGGATAGATGGGTTCAAACCTAAGAGATAGAAGTTATGATCTAGTTTTAAGTAATAATAATAATAATAATAAACTGTTAAAGATAAAATCGTGTGTGAATTGACCTATTATGAATGGTTGTGACAAAATTCTGAATTGAATAAAGGGTTAAAGGCTGGACAGAATTTTTTTACTTAGATTAAGAGGTTATGAATAATAGTTAATAGTTGAAGTAGAAATGATATTATATTTAGAAGGTTTAATGAGTTATTTTTTAATTACCTTCCAAGATGGAGTGGCCGATGCATTATGGGTATATCGAACATGGCGGACATTATTTGAACCAATGGGCTAAATGCTGCCGTGAACACTGGTCCTCTCTTTTTGACACACCATGACATTCCAACAAAGCATATTCCGGACCCGATCATCCCCTATTTACACAACATTAGAGCCATAAATTTTATGTGTTTTTTGATCAACTTAAACATATCTTCATTATTTGACCTTAAAGTATGTCAAGAAAATAGGTTAAAATTTAATCTCTAAAAAATAAGTAGAATGTCACTTATATATAAATTATACTCATTGGTTCTTAGTTACTCAAAAGCTTTCTTAATCTACATCAACCTATAAAAATTTCATTTGATTCTATTATTCATTTTACCTTTAATATCATACTTCCAAAATATCTTAAAATTGTTGTTTTAAAATATATATATGATAGTCGTCCGTATAAAAATTAATCTCTTACAAATTTCTTTGATATCTAAATATGTAGACGGACTATAAATTCACTCGACTTATTCAAATATGTTATCTATTTTATTTAACATGTTATAAAATAAAACTATATATCTCATGAAAATAGGTAGAGTGACTGTAAATTCAAACCATCTGAAATATTCAAATTTGACAGAACATATATAACAATCAAAATGGATTAACCTTAAAACGGATACTAAAATTGTATTAAAGATTGTGAAACTTACGGTGTACAAAACAGTGAGAATTTGAACTTTTCCGGTGAGAGCCCAAGCAGAGACCTTGGCTCCAGTGGAGAGACTCAGCACGGCGGACTGGACGGCGCCGAAGCCGGACATGATCGCCGTGCTCGAGTACTGATACGGATACCTCTTCCCGATCCGAGTCTGCAACAGAAACCACGATGACCACAGCAGAGTTCCGGCCACCAGCGCCACGCACCCCACCGTCCAACTCTCCGCCGTCTTCTTCGTCTTCCCATCGCCGCCGTACGAACCACCATTCACCAATGCTGGTCCCCTGTACGCCGTCAGCACCACCGCGCCGGAAATGCACACCACCGTACCCACGATCTTCGCTTTCCCACTGCTGCATTTGAATTTCACCGTCTCCAATCTATTGGGTGTGACAAATTGTCTAAATTATTCAATTGGGTTTCATAAAAATCCAAAAAAAAAACCGACTTCATGAATTTTTTCACACATAAAAAGTTACAAATTTTAGTTTTTCATGCTAGTTAAGCTTAAGAGTTAAGTAAAAACAAAGTAATTACACAATTCCCAATTTTTATTTTGTCCAATTTGAAAAAGCTAACAAGACAGTACTACATAAACCCACGAGTTTGTCAAATTTGACAAACAAAGATTCGAAATCTTAAATCAAACTCATCCAATTTAGAACCCTGATCTCAAAACCCTCAATAAACCCACAAATTTGTCCCCTTTTTTTTGTAGAGATTTAGATGTAATTACATACCCAAATGGAAGAGCCAGTAGAAAAGTAACAACAGGAACTATATTGACAAATGCACAAGCAAAAGTGGCAGAAGTGTGTTGAATTCCCAGAAGAAAGCAATATTGTGTCAATGAAGCTCTGCAAAATAAATAAATAAATTAATAAATTAAACAAAAAAATAAAATAAAAAAGAAGAAGAATTGGGATTTGAACAAACCCAACAATGGCGCTGAAGAACAAATAACAGAGGATGCGAACAGAGAGATTTGCTCTGCCATCCCTAAAATACAGAGCAAAATAATTTCAGAATCCAAACAAAAACCCAGAAATCAAAATTGAAGAACAACAAAAAGAAATCGAAATTAATTGATTACTTTTCCCAGAAATAAGCAATTGGAGCCAAAGAAATGGAAGCGATTGAGAGACGATAAGTAATTAGAACCAAATGGTTCATTCCATGATCAAGAACAGTCTCGAGCAGAATATTCACAATGGCGAAAGCCAAATCTATGGCTACCATCACCATCAATGGCTTGCAACCATCCAAACCCTTCATTCCAAACAAACCCATCTCTTCAAAATTTCCTTTTTGTTTTCACAAATTTGCTCCCCAAAAAAAAAGCTCTGTTTTTTGGATTTTGTTGTGGGTGTTCTGTTCTTGTTGTTAGAGAGAGAGAAGTGAAAATAAATAGAGAGTGAGGAAAGCTCAAGAGTGGGCACAAAGCAAGATTAAAATTCCTTTAAATCACATCAATGGCTTTAAGCAACCCCAACTTTGAATTTGTTTATTATTACAAATTAGAATATATATATTTTTATTATTCTATTTATTCTCTCTTATCTTTTAAATTATATGAGAATACTCATTCTCTATGAGATAAAAACTTTAAGAAAGAAAAAAAAATTGTAGCAACAATATTTGAAGTTTGAGAATTAATTGCAGCTTATTCAACGAGAATTGAAAAAAGAAATTGGGCGTCGAGCTATTGTTAATTTCACTACTACTCTTAATAATAAGAATTTAAATGGAAAAATACCCAATAAGATAAGGAACGTTTCACAGACTCATTCGGTATCAAGATATTGATAACAACCAATTGAACAAAAACTATTTTTTTACATAGTACGATGGATTTTTGATGGTTAGTAGGAGTAATAATAGTTCGATTTTAGGTTAAATTGAAAACTGAACTGATCTAATCAATTTGACAAAAAAAATGAATCGAAAAAGATAAAAATATTGAGTTCTATTTTAGGTCAAACCAAGATCCGATCTATTATATTTGATTTGACAAAAAGTGAAACTAAACCAACGTTCAATAAAAGACAAAATTATAAACTCGATTTTCTTCAATTCAATTCGATCTTCATTTATTATTATTTTTTTAACTATTTTACTTTTAATTCATATTTGAATTGTTTTTCTTTTTCTTAAAAAAAAACTTTCAAAATTTATAATAAAACCAAACAAAAATAATTTATCATTTACAAAAAAAAAAAAAAAAAAAGTTAAATTAGCATATAAAAAGGAAAATGGAAGTAAAATATTATTATTAATTTTATTTTAGTTTTATTGGTTTTTATAAATAATCTAACCGATCAAAATAATTTTCGATGTTATTCAAATAAAAATCAATATTATGTAAAAAGTCCAAACCAATCTAATAAAACAATTTGGTTTAGTTTGAATTTTACCGTTGTCAATTTTTAGAACTATTCAACCAAAATTATAACAGTTGAATTGAGTTATAATTTTATACTTTCCGTAAGCTTGAGTTGGTATTTGAGTTAAACAAGTTTTTGTTAGTTTAATTCAACCCAATTCAAACTAATAATATTTATATTTATATAGGGTTCAATAGATTATCAAATTGAATTATTAGGTAAAAAAAATTTAATAACATTAACCCAACAACTCATACTTTATACAGTCCTACTAATTATTAATATTGGGAACAACATATGAATTTTTTTTTTTTTTTTTTTTTTTGATACAATAAATTTAAGAATCTAATTTATAGTAATAGCCAACTTATAAATTAATTTCTAACAATTTTTTTTAACAATCTAATATTACAAAATCAAATAGTAAAAATAGTCATGCTCGAGTAAACAAGTTCACAATTTCATAGATATATATGAAATAAATTATATATACTTTTTCAAATAGTACAATCACATGCATTACAAAAGAACATTTATCATATTTTGACTAAGCCTAAGCCTAAGCCAACAACCCTATGCAATCCAATTTAAAGTATTATAGAATATGAGTTTCCCTTTATTTTTTTTTAAAAAATGTTAAATATGTATTGTATTTTTCTTCGACCATACATGTAAAATGAAAGGCATATATACAAAGCTATAGGTTAGCTTTTTTTCTAAGGGGCGGTGGAGAAGAGACGTCTGCAATATTATTTGATTTCTCTAGTCATTTGGTGTGACCATACTTAATATAAACATATTTTAAATTGTGCCTATTTGTGCAAAGAATCTAACAATAAAGTAAAATTAAAAAAATACCCCATGTTGCTAGATTTGTGCATTACTTTTTGTTTGTATATTTCACTAAAGAGGATAAAAATGTGTAGTAAAATAGTGCACTTTATCATATGATTAGCTTATGTGTATATTTTTCTCCTCTTTTTTTCCCATTTTGTGTCATATCATAGCTTTTTTATTTTGTGGTCTTGATTTAAAGAGGTGACCAGGCACCCCCACCCAAAATAAAATATAAAATAAAAAATGCCATATGGAATAACACATTATATTTAAGTCACATTCACTTAGATGTATAAATAAATGATACCACAAACCCTAAGGATGTATTATATAAATGCATTAGTCTATACTAAGCTTAAAAAAGAATCATATAACTTGAATTTTGATACTCTTTGCATGGAAGGTCAATGTAAAACAAAACATGGCAATAAAATATGAGGGTCTTAAGTTTGAATTAGTTTGAAAAATAAAAACTTCCAAGATTCAACAAAATGAAAAATAAAAAAGGGGAAATTTTAAATATTTTATTTAATTAGTGGGTTAAAACAGGAAGAACCATATGTCAAATCCAAAAGGGTTAACTGTTGAAAAGAAAGAAAGGAAAAAAAGAAAAACAAGTATAAAGCTAAAGCCAAAGTCTCTCGCACCATGCTCCAACGTGTAAAGACATTGTTTTGTTTTTTAAGAAAGGGAAGACATTCGCAATTCCTAATGTTTTATCATATATTATTATCTGGGGTTGGCGATAATATAATATAATATTATTTTCTTAGTCAAAATGGATCTTGAAATGTATAAAGTGACGAGTTCAAATCTCGTAATTATCACTAATCTTAAGTATTTTTTTGACATCCAAATATTATAGGATCATGCGATATATCTCGTGACATTAGTCGAGCACAAGCGGGCTCGAACAATTACTATATCAAAAACAAATAAATAATATATATATATATATCGAGTGAAATAGGAGAATTTTTCTTTCTTTCTTCTTTTATTTGGACAAGATGATAATGATTAAATTGACATAAATATATATTTATTTGAAAAAGATTTAATAAATGATCATATAATAGTGTGATTAATTATTTGGTAATGTTTATGGTAATCCTCCTCAACTTATATTAAAAATAATGATACAATTGTAACTTAGCTATTTAATGATAATTATTAAATTTCTCATTCAACAACCACGTTTGTATTGGGTGGTTTTTAAGTCTATTAAATTTAGTCTCTACACAAATTATTGCAAATATAGAATGCTTAATTTTAGTCAACTATATATTAGTGGTTTTTTTAAGTTCTATCTCAAATCTTTTTTTTTTTTTTTTTAATTTTTAGTACAGTTCTATCTCAAATCAACCAACACAATTATCTTATAAGTCATTTTGGTCTACCATTATGATACTTCGTCTTATTATGGTTCCCCATATTGATGCAATTATCACCTAAACTCAACTTGGCCATCCTATCATGCTTTTGAATGGCTTCTTAAGAGTACTAATTAATAAAATTTAAATTTTTTCTTATTCATCCACTTACACTTGGATTATTATTTTTTTAAAAGAAAAATAAATACATAACTTTACACTTGGATTATAAGGGTACGTGAAAGTTAATCATGACAGATTGACTTATTAGGAATTTTGAAAACTAAAATATTAATTATAGATTATCCATCCTAACTATTTATCTAAAAGTTCTTTTTTTATAAAAAAAAAATTGACAATCAGATTTTATAATCTCAAATACTTTACTTCGTAAAAAGTATATATGAGTTGGTTTGATTTAGATGCTCATGCAAATAAAACAAAGTACTTAAATTCTATATTTTAACTTTTTAGCATAAGTCCCACTCCTGTTAATAGGATAATTACTTGGTGTGTGTTTTGTTTATTTGCTTTTAAATATATATTCCAGAAATTAGTCATAGATATCAAAAAAGAAAAAAAATCATGACATTTAATCTAAGATTAGACATTATTTAAATGGTAAACATGAACATAGTCCAATCGATTAAGTCTATGTATACTCGAAAAAAAGATTAAAAAAAGAGTGTATCTAAAAAAAGAAGTTTGAATCTCTCATTTTGTATGGGTTGAACTCAGGAAAACATGTAGGAATTAAGATCTGACCTTGTGAATACCTTTTTTTAACATGTAGGAGTAAAAATATTGTAAAGGTGAATTGTCCCGTACACTTTTGTGATGTCAAACTATTTACCATCGAAATTGTGTTATACATTGCAGCATCTCAAAGTACTATTTGTGAAATGTTGATGACCATTCATTAACAATTTTCCTTTTGTAGTTATTAGAGATGTTATTTTCCTTATAGTGTAAGGTCTGTGAGTACCCGTCTTTAATGAGGCTGTGAATTTCGTTTAGATAGAAAACTAAGAAGTGAGTGGAGACAAAATTTCCCACAAACTAAATGCAAATGAATACCGAACATATATTCTCCATCTCATTTCTCCATTACCCGTTTCATTTATATTTTATATTTATTTTATCTTTTTAAGTCATATATACATAAACTTCAAAAAATCAATATATAGTTGAAAAATAATGAATATTTGTCATTAAAAATTAAGTATTGTTTAATGGTGATTAAAAGTTAATTATTTGAACAACTTTATCAAAAGTATATTAGATTCAATTAAGATTTGAAAAAAAATCAAATGGATAATTTTTTTTATCGTGGGCAATGTGATCCCCACAAATTTCGTGCTTGGAATTTCAGTCTTCTATTTTATAAAATTTAACGATAAATTTTACAAAATGAGAATTAAAAAGAGTAATCGAGATAGGGACGATAAAGTCATTCTCGTTCCTACCCTGTGAACAACTCTCTAATGGTTATCATATCACCTTCACTATCTCTCTAAAACCTAATAATAAAATATAGCCATTTAATTTATTGCGTCTTTTATTAATTTTAGTTAAATATATAGTCATAGCAAATTGGTTACTTTTTTCCTTCTCTCGTTTCTCGTATTCAATTGAATGAGACGTTAATTAATGGTATTTGGAATCCAATAGTAATAAATGTTTCACTAAAATTCTCTTTTTTCTTTAATTTTTTGGGAATAAAGGAATAAAATTGGAATAAGATATTCCACCCCTCAAGTTACCTAATATTTAAAAGAGAATCCCATTCTATTGCCCTATATTTGTGCTTAGTGCTTATTTTATTGAATAAAATGTAAATTTTACTAGTTAGGTAATATTTGATAAGGTGTATGCTAGTATCCCAATCATAATAAAAGGAATTAGAACAGAGGAAAAAGGAACAAAAAATGATATATGATATGCCTTTTGAAACAATTGGTTAATAATCTAGGAAACTTAAAGATTAATTAAATGTAGAAAATAATTATAAATATGTTATTTTAAAATAATTAATAATACTTTCTTATAATATTATATTAATATCTTTTTTATATTCGTAACTGTTCGGACCAGCTTTCGCGTATCTCGACTAATGTCACTAAAATAATTTCCTCTCTATTATATTACATTAACATTTGACTTGATGATCTTACAACTATCCACACTCAATTTATAGAAGATAATCATTACAAACAAATAAAAGAGATGATTGACATTAATTGTCAATCATAAATGAAAGAAGAAGATTAGGTGAGAAAGAAGAAACTTAAAATGTTACCACCAAACCACCCTAACATGTAGACTCATGTATATCAGTATATATATATATAAAAAAAGATATCACATATTTTGTTCTAACGACAAACATATATGATTTAATAAAGTTATAGATTTGAATTATGGTCCTTAATATTATTATTTTAAAAAAAAATCAATGTCTCATTCATTAAATTATGTTTATATTAACTTCTATTTTTAATTGCTGAATCCAAAAAAGAATAAATAAAGTATTATTCTTAATTATGTTTATGATGGGTTAAAAAATTATGCTAATTAAATTCATCTCTAGTTGGCATCTTCCTATGTGTTTAAAAGTATATAGTAAGTGAGTTGATTTGGAAATAGCTTACGCAACCAAACGTCAACCATATCTTCTTTTATATGGAGTATAAGTTTAAAACTTCTTTCTTTGCATATATATATAATGTAAAAATCTAAAATAAAATCAAATAAAAAACAAATTTGTATTGTTGAGGAAATTATGACCCTACACTTTGATACTGTGCATTAAATATCCCACACCAATATGCACTTGGATATTTATTTATTTATTTGAATTTTCACATAACCTCTCCCATTTTTATGCCTTAGCCTAAATATACTGTTACTATATGATAACGAAACTAGAGGTTTTTTTACCAGGAACAAAATCTCACCTTCTATTTTCTTTTTCATTTATCTATATATGTTAGATTTTCATAAAAATGCAAGAAATCAAAAAGTTGGAAGGAAGTGGTGTGTTCGAAAACTATAAAATGAGTCTGTGACTTTGATTTCATAGCATTCAAGTTAGAAACAATTTGTGCATTGTTTCTAGTTAAAATTCATTGTGTATTCTTTTGTTTGAGAGTGAGATAGAGAGTATGAATTGGATGATATTATAAGTTTTGAAGTGTATTTAGAGTTGGAAGAGAAAATTTATTGGAATTGTAGCATCTTTTTGCATAATATAAACTTTTTTTTGTTAGTAGTTTCTTTTACTAATTTTTTTTAATTTCTCAGTTATACTTTTGATTATACCGGTAGTAATTAGAAAATAGTTTTCTCAATAATATATAATCGGTTAATTTTAAAATTGAATCTATAATTTAACTGGATGAGATAAAATAAAGAAAAATTGTGTTAGATAGTTCAATTTCATAAAATAATTACAACAAACTTAAAAATATTTGACATTTATAGTCAAATATACGATATAAATAATATTCATCATACAATATAATTAAGATATTAATATTAATTATATTATATAAAAAGTATTACTTATACCATATATTTGACTATGGTGGCTAAATATATATTTTTTTGCCTAATATTGTAAATATTTTTTCAATTTGGTCTATTCATGCAAAGACCCCTAAAATAAACCATCCAATAAGACTCGAATTCTTACACTTACATGTTATCATTTATTTTTCTCCATTCTTTTGTAACTAATATAAAAGAATATGAAATGGCTATGGCTAAAGAAAGATTTGGAATTCAAATATTTGAATTTAACAATGATTTAGAAAGAAAAAAAAAAAGTGGCATTAATGATTAGAGTGACTAATCAATCATTTATCTTTTTGGTTAAATCAAGTTGCAAAAAGACCCCAAGTACATATCTGAGAAAATGAAGCTCACAAACTTTATGATAAAAAAAATAATAAGAAAACAAGAACTTGAGACATTGAGCTTTTCTTTTCATGGTACCAACTATCAACCTTTGCATATATGTTTGGCAGCTCATCAAGTGTACTACCAACTCAATGGAGTTCTTAAAAAATAAATAATTAATTGTATAACTCAAAATACAATTTATCCCCGGCCTCTATTTTCATCGCATTTTGATATTTAATTTAAAGATTTGACATATCAAGAAAACGGGCACTTTTAAAAGGAAACATAAAACGTATAAAAAAGTGTACAAATTTTAGACCGACAATGTGAGTGTAAGGACTTATCAGGGAGTCTAATTTTATCTATTTTTGTAAAAATAATAAATATTTCATGGCCAATAAATTTCAAATTCCAATTATTTTCATCCAAATGTTCAATTTTAATAGCAATTCAATAAAATAATTTAAATTTATCGAATGAATTAATAGTGCAGTTGATTATTTTGTTTTATAGCCAATGGGACCTATATAGCTGGGCATCCGTATATGTCCACGTATTTTTTTTTTATGAGAATTATATGTCCACCTATCAAGAGAATTATAAGTTAAATCTTCTTATCTTAGATTATTGATTTTTTAAAAAATAAAATTTTATTGATATTATGTATGATTAAATAATCTCAAAATTAAGAATTCAAATTCTCTCACCCTAACGATGGTTGTGAAAAAAAAAAAAAAAAAAAAAAAAAAAAAAAAAAAAAAAAAAATCAGAGAAAGATTACAATACACTTTTATATTATTCTTTTAAAATAAAATTATTTTTGGAATATTTATCCATTAATATCTCGACATTTCCCCCCTAGGGCCGTTGGATTGGTTGTTCTTCTTAATAATTTGTATTTTTCGAAAATATTTGCAAGGACAAACTTTTTGATGATTTATAAAAATATAAGATTTTTAGTGCCCATTAAATTATTCATGATGTACAAATAAATAATGAGAAAGTGCTTTTTAAAACGCATAAAGCCATTTCGCAAAATACTCTCAAATAGTAGCTAAGATATTTTGAACATTTGAAACTTCATTATTTGGGTCCATGTTATGAAAAGTTTTGTCACTAAGAGAATCGTGGAGAATATGATAAACTACAGTACCGAATCATAATTTTAGAAAAAGACGATTTCTTTTATTAAATTATTTATTTTTGTCCTCTTATAAAATTAGAAACAACAATTAACAAAAACCTTAAAAAAAACTATAAGACAAAAAAACACAAATTTATGTAGTTTGTTAACGATATGTTAACTACATTCACGGACATAAAAGATGACGACTTATTTAGGAAGAATACGAAAAATACAATCAAATAGGATTAGAATTGTAAAAAAATTTATATATTTGTATTCTCATAAAATCTTATTACAAATATAGTCAAAATAACATAAATACTCAAAAAACCAAATATAAACTAATTACATATTACGTCTATCTTTATGGAACAAATTGAAAAAAATAGTTGAATCAGAAATTGATTCCCGTTTAACATATTAGTCAACCAAAGATTTAAATTAATATGATTTATTTATTTGTATAGTATATTAAATAACGCTAAAAAAAGCCATAACTTATTAAGAGGACCAAAACTTTTCTTCATTTAATAATAATAATAATAATAAAGAATACCCATTGCTTTACTTTTCTTACTCAGTAAGGTTAGTAATATCTAGTAAGCTTACACTATATTATTTAATCAAAGTAAAGATTTGCTTACAATGTTGTGGTTTAAAAAAAAAGATCAAATGTTGTCTAACAAGTAACAATACATAAGGGGAAGTTCAAATCTACAATCCAATAAGCCATAATGTACATTTTTTTTTTTTTTTTTTTTTGATGTTTGTGACTATCCCGGCTAGCTTGCGTGCACCCTCGAATAATGTCACAAGACATACCGTCTGATCCTACAATATTTGGATGTCAAGGAAACCTGTAGGTATTAATTTGAAATCAATTTCTAGGTAGGTGGTCACCATGAAATTTGAACTCATCACATTATGCACCCCAAAGTCCTTTATGACTAATTAGACTATCCCATGATGGTTTAATTAATGGTTATGCTAAGTTAAAGTATTTTTATTATAATAAAAGTGAAGGAGCTCCATAGATTTCATGATCGTTATTATTTTTTTTATTATTATTTTTTTTTTTGAGTACATGATCGTTAATTTTTAAAGTATGACAATTAAGTTATATTTATTTTGTTAGGTTGAAATTAATATAGTAACCAAATAAAATAATTTATTCGATGGAAATATGCATGAAACGTATATATAAAAAGTAAAAAAGATGATAAAGGAGAAGTTTTTTTTATGTATTTTTTTTTTATGTAAAAGAAAAGTTACATTAGAAGGCCCATTAAGTGGTATCTTTTGAAGCGCTTGAAGTGATTTATCAAAAATGAGTTTCTTTCTACTTTTCTTTTCATATTAAAATAATAATAATAATAAATAAAGTGTTCCTTTTACCATTTTGCGATTATTCGAAAGTAGCTACATGTCCCTTTTCAAAATAAATAATCTTCTTTTTTTTTTTTTTTTTTTTAATAATGATAGTGTGGCTTATTTTTTAAAAACAAAATAAAAATGTTACGAACTATTTAAGTGAAATTCTCATAAAAAAAAAAAAAAAAAAAAAAAAAAAAAAAAAAAACTAGAAAATTCTTTAAAAAGTAATGGTCTCAATTATTTGTTTACTTTTTATGTTTGTATGTTTTATAATTACTTTTGTTTTTAATTTTTAAGAACTAGAAAATTTATCTTAGAAAAGGAAAATATGTTAAAGATACCGTGACAAAAAAAAAAAACTGAAGAAAGGAAAAACATTAACACCAAGCTCATATAGTCATGCAAATAATATTTAGGGAGAAGATGACAACAAGAATTAAAGGTTTTGCCCCCCCAAAAAAGATAATCAAACATCGACAAAAATATAAATATGCATAGCAAAACTTATGTTTATATATATCTTTAATAAATATTTGTTAGGGATAACGGACAACCATAAATCTCCACATTAATATAATATTGTCCACTTTGGGAATTACTTCTCATGGTTTTGTTTTTGGGCATCTTTCAAAAGATTTCATATCAATGGAGGTGTTGTCCCCTCCTTATATACACAAAATCTTTCTCTATTCTCTTTCGAACCTTATCGACTTTGTCTTACCTCCCCTCGAACAAAGTACACCGAGCTAGCCTTAGCTTTGATACCCTTTGTTAGGGACAATAGACAACCACAAATCTCCACAATTAATATGATATTGTTAACTTTGGGAATCACCCTTTATGGTTTTGTTTTTGGGCATCTCCCAAAATATCTTATATCAATTGAGGTATTGTCTCCTCCTTATATACACAAGATCTTTCTCTATTCTTAGTAATGTGGAACAACTTTGTTTGTCCAACAATATCGAAGTAATGAGACAAATATCAATTATCAAAATCGAACGTATGATATTGGTATTAAACTGATTTACAACAAAACAATAAAATCATTGCGTCGACAGTTATTAAATATCGGTATAGTCATCGACATATCTGCATCGTCTATTGTTTGCTAACGAAAAAATATAAAATGTCAGCCATTCTTAACAAAGGCAACCTTTAAGATATCGTCGACAATATTTTCAAAGTCGTTGCTTAGAGCAGCGTTGAGTTTATGATGAAAGGCCGACGAAAATGTGTAGGCCTTTCTTTGAAATGTCGTTGTTTTTATGTGGGCTTGCAAATGTTTTATGTTTTTATTGATTTCTTCCATTACTTTTATTCATCATAGGCTCGTAATTTTATAATTATTGCACCTAAAAAAATTAAAACTTTCTGTTGTATTTTTCTTTTTTTGAGAAATCTATTGTAAATAATTTGATTACATTGTTCACAGATAATTTAATTACATCTTCATAAGTAACATTCATAAATAGTTATTTTTATTATTAATATTACCTTTTTAAAGAAAATGATTAATATTACCTTTTTTGCCGATGAAACTTGCACCCTTGAAAAAATATGGCGTTGACAAAAACTATGATTATAAATATAATTAAATTTTATAATATCTGTATTGATGATCATTAGTACATTAAAATATTATATTATAAATATTCGTTGATATGCTATTATATATTATATAGTTATAAGAAAATATTAACCATACTTATTAATATAAATGAATATAATTATTAATTATTTTTAAAAAATATTTATATTTATAATTATTTTTCTAAATTTGACTAAGTTATTCACTAATTTAAATGCAAGCAAACAATCTTTAAAAGTTTAGTGGATGAAAGTACATAAATCATATAGTCAAAATAGACTTTCTTTTTTAAAACATATTCAGCTGAAAATGCATTAAGGTTTCTTAATTGTCTTTCTTAATGATTAGTACCATAGCCAAATCCATATTCACAAGTCAAAAAGAATGTCACGTAAGGTATAATCATTCATCTACATTTATAAAGTCCACCCAGCAGACCAAGAACTATACATAAAATATTTTGTGGGTTTAGTCATCAACATAATCATATAATAAAGTATAAGTTTTAGCAACTCTTTTATCTTCTTATCGTGTTTGTGGAGAGGAGAAACGGTAGAATTAGCTTGACTTCACTTCTATCTCATGTTTGCCCCCATAGACTTCCATACGTCCACCAAACTCCTACACAACTTCACATGTGGACCCCACGTTTTATTTAAATATTAAAATATTAAAAAACTATTCAATATCTATTTTTTTATCTAAATAAAAACTTCAACAATTCTCTTCACATCAGATCAAACATAATTTTTTTATTTAAAAACTATTAAACATCCATTTTTTTTTTATTTAAATAAAAACTTCAATCATTCTCTTTCCATCACATCGAACATAACTTTATTATTACATCTCTTTTCTTTTTTTCTTTTTTTGTTTGAAAATAAACACACTTCATTCACTATCAATAGAAAGATACAACCTAGCCTACTCGAAGGAAAAACCACTAACGGGGGCAGCCCCTCAATAAATCCAAAGATCCCAAACCACAATTTGGAAGGTGGCCAGCCAAAATAAAATAAACCGACCACAAAGAGAACCTAATAAGGCAAAAAGCCAATTCGAAACCATGACCTTAACTAAGCTTGGAAGCAGTACTTTCCAAGAAGGCCGAAAAAACCTCGTCACCACAACAATGGAAGACTTTTGAAGGCCTTTGGGGGGTAATCCGTGGAGCATAAAGACTACTGAGGTACGTGACCCCACCAAAGAAAAGAAGGGGAGGATCGATCCCGAAAGAGATCTAACCTTGCCCCGGATTGAATTCACCAAATACCAAATAAAGATCCCCTTGTCTACCAAAACAATAAGGGAACAGATCCACAAAATCCACCTAATTCCATAAGAAAAGAAAAGAAAAGAAAGCAGACCAAATAAACCATTGAGAATAACCCAAATCCGGTTCAATCGAACCGACCGGGTTATTCAACAACCGGACCGGTTCGAATTACCAAACCGGTTTTTAGCCCTAGAAACCCTAAAAATCAAATCTAACCTAATCCTTACCTCGAGCCCCGAGCTCTTCCAGCTGGTTGTCACCGTCGTCGACCAAAAATCCCACCATCTTCTTCTCCATCGTCACCGTCAACATCAGAGAGGAACTGTCCCAGCCACCCACCAAGCCATTGGTTTGCTTCACCCCCTTCTCCTCATCTACAAGCTTTCCACGATCAAAAGGTGTTACTCTCCTTCCCAAACCATTTTCGACCTTCATTGTTCCCCCATCATCCTCATCCCTTTCTTCCTCAACCTTTGGATGAAGCTCCATTTTAGAACCATCAAAGCTCCCCAAGAACTTCCATGATGCATTTTTCCTTCCCATCGATTGAACCTCGAACCAGCAACTAAGAAGCTCGTTTCGAACTCTCCATCGCTCCTCGAACAGCTCTCTCTCCTTCGATTTTACGAGGCCTCCACGACGCCTCTCGAACCAAGCAGAAAAAACTCCCTCCTCCGTGCCCGCCTTCGAGCCCAAGACCGGCTTCGCCCCACTCTACAACGAGAGAACGACGGAACCCCAAGAACGCACCCATGGGTGCCCAAGAACGCTCTCCGACGGCTCTTCAATAAGAAAGTCGTTGAGCCCAGTGAAGTGTCTCTCTCCGACCGAGAGAACGAGAGAGAACTTCATCGGCGCTTATCACATCTCTTTTCTTTCCTCCCCAAACATAAACTTAATCTCACTTATCTTCTCTTCCCATTCCAACCCAACTCATTCCTTTAAAGCCAAACATGCCTTAAGTGTTTGAGTCAAACTCAAATATATAATTCAATCAAACAAAAAAAAAACTCAAATATATAATAATAATAATAATAATAATTTTAAGGAAAACTTGGAAACTAAAATACTTTTACTTTAAAAAAAAAAACTAATATATATATATATCCCGTAATTTCTCCTGTGCTCCGCTCGTGTGTACAATCTTGTAACTAAAATGTTATAGTCATCAAAACAAAAAATTTCATTCATGATATTCTATAATTATAGAGAATCAATTTTTAACTCATAACATTCAATCAACTAATAGATTCAATCAATTTGTAAGAATAAAATACCATTCATTACTACTAATTCAACCCCAACAAATGAGGAGCAAACGTAAAGGATAACATAACTCAGACAAAAACTGATCACTAACAAAACAATAAAATAATTAAAAAAAATTAGAATAATCAATATAATCTATAATTTGGAATTTACAAAAAAAAAAGAAAAAAAGAAACGCCCTAATTGCTTTTGGTATTGCCATCGCCTCCACAAAGGGGCAGAGTGAGGTTTAGGGTTTTAGGGTTTTAGGAAGCAGTGAACAAATGGATTCGTTTTCATCGGCTTCAAGCAATTCCTCTTCCCAATTTTCGGCGACTGAATTGAGGGATCAGCTCAAGACTCAGCTTGCCCAGGCCTACGCCGAGGAGTTTCTCGAGGTTCGTTCCACTCCCCCTACTCCTCGTTGCTCGAATCGCCGATTTCTATGCATTCTTCAACTTCTCAGAAACGAATTACTGATTTCTGGTTTTGAACATGGATGTAAGAAATTTTTGAAATCCATTGAGGAACTCCTTTAGTATTGGTGTGGGGTAGGAAACTCGTTCTTTAATTTAGGCCCCGTTTCATAACCATTTGTAATTATAATTTTCATTAAGATTAGTTCTATATATATATTAGTAGAAAGAAGAATATAATTGCTGTTCTGTTCCAATTGAGGCTACTAAAATGGGACTTTCTGGTTCGGAGTTTCTTGAAGGGAAGATTTCTTCTTTAGAATTTTGTAACCTGCATTGTATACCATCCGTGTTCAATTGAGGGAACACAAGGAATAGAGAAAGATGGTTGTAGAATAATAATGTGTAATATTATGATTCTATGACTACATAGTCTAGGCTACTATGGATGATTGACATCATCTTTACTTTGTTGTGATTATTAGACTTTCATTTATGTGGAGAGATTTGTAGAGTAATTTAGTAATAACTCGTTTGAATGTGGTTGATTGTACAATTTCATTGATGTAAGCTTTTCTTGGGTTGTCAAGGGTTATTAGGAGCATATTTATGGGTCTATGGCGTTCTGTTAACCATGTGTGCGCGGCTGCGCGCTTCGTAATATCTAACTTGGTACTAGTTTTGTATCTTGATACAAAAAGATCTAAAGGCCAGTTTCAAATTTAGTTTTTGTTTTTTTCTTCCTTGTAGTAGCATCATAGTTTTTTTATAATAGATTAATAGTTGTGATTAATGAAATGAAGAGATAGACTTTCCAACAATTTTGAGTTGCTAATTGCACTTTTTTTGCAGACCTTAAGAGATAAGTGCTTCGAAAAGTGTATCACAAAGCCAGGGTCAAGCCTAAGTGGGAGTGAGAGCAGTTGCACCTCCAGGTGCATGGAGCGCTATATTGAGGCCACCAGCATCATCAGTAGAGCCATGTTTAATGCACCACACTGAAATAAAGGTTTTGCTGAGAGATTATGAGTTCAAGGTACCTTTTGGCAACCTATAATACTTTTTTCCTTTAGAATTCATATTTGTTTTCTAGCTCTAGAATATTTTGCCAGGGGACATACTTTTGATTTAAGGCCCTTTGGATAATATTGGTATCATGTACCGGATTTACTGACATGTGTACTTTGGGTCAATTAAACTAGTTTTTTCTCAGCTAACCGCTCAACCAAGTTGATAAGATATTATTAGTTCAATTGATGATCACCTACTCTTTTTTTTTTATATATATATAAATTGGGAATGAGAGATCACAAACCTTAGCTAGAGGGTATCTCTGTTAGTAGAGAGTCAAATACAAAATTTTGGAATCGAATTTGTGACTATGGGGTGTTGAATTAGTTTATCGCCAGACAATAAAATTAGTGCAACACTAACCCTTTTGGTATGATGGTCACCTATTTTAGAGTTAATTTTCTATAAGCTTTTTTGACAACCAAATATTATAAGACCACACCGTGGTGTTAAGTTGAGTGGGGTAGCTGAACAGGAGGATTTATTTCATTAAAGTGACATATATGGGATTTCGGCGATTTATTTATTTTTAACGAACTTCATTAATAGATTTAAAGCAAAAAAATATTCAACTTCCGCAAGGACGAGGGAATAACTACTACCAAAGGAAGGCCATTGATGATAATGATAGCTGCTTCTAATTGTTCATTTATTTATTATTATTATTTTCAAATTCTGCCCTCTTGGAAGTTTAGTAATACTCGTACTGCTAAAAATTAAACTTGTTAACTCAATCAAACTGGTTAACTCAATCAAACTTTTTAGGAGTTAGGGCGTGTTTGGGGTGGGGATTAACTTAAGCCGGATTAAGTTAATCTCCCTAATACCTGTTTGTTTTGCATGTTAGCCACTTGGCTAACGCCGGTTTCGAAAAATTGATAGTACGAATTCTCTTTTCTTTCTCTTTTATTTTCTGCGTGCGTCCGTCTCTCTCTCAATTTTATAGGCCCTACATATCTACTAAGGCCCAAATCAACTCACTAATTTGCACGCATGAAGAACTAAAGAACTAAGGCTCAAGCCCTAAGCCCTAAGCCCTAATTGATAAGTTTTTGATTTTTTATTTTGTTTTTTCAGATTAAATGTGTTTTGTTTTTTTTTTTTTTTTTTAACGTCATAAAGCATTTGAATTTCTAATCAAAATTTATTGTACTAGATAAGATTTTTTATTTGCTGCAATTATTTATTCAGAAAAGTATTTGATCACATTATGCTGGATAGGATTTTTGTTTGTCAGTGCCTATCTATATATGTTCTTTTTAAAAGTTATATTAGATAAGTTCTTCATTCAATAGATAGGAAAAGAATCACAAGATAAGAATAAGCAATAATTTTCTTATACCGGTAGAATATGGAATGGTCTAGTGGTCAAAGAGAGTCTTAGGGAGTTAAGGATGATGAGTTTAATCTATAATAGTCATCTACCTATAAATTGTTTTCCTACGATTTTTTTTTTCATCCAAATATTGTAGGGTTAGACGATATGTTCCGTGACATCGTAAGGTGTTTACAAGCTAATTCAGCTATTCATGAATTAAAAAAAAAAAAAAAAAAAAAAAAAAAAAACTTGGACTTTCTAATTTTCAATTTTAATCCCTAAATTTTCACATTTGTTCCATTTATGTCATTGAATTTTCAAATATTCAATTTTGATGGGGAAGTTTTCTCGCTTATTGGTAGGATCCTTAATACTTTGAATTCTGAAAATGTAAGGGAAAGTTAGATAAATCTTTATATCTTTTCATAAAATAATATTTAAGGTGAAGAAATATGAAAACTTGCAAAATATAAATTGTCATATTTGGCCCTTTCATCGTCCACCGTCCGATAGCGCCAGCTCAGAGATGACTCGTCAATAATACCTAACCTCAAGGATAATTCTTTTTCTGCTATTTATAATGGAGATTACGAGGGACAACAATTTCCACTATTTTGTCAAAAACTTAAACAAAGCTGCTCAAGTTTTTTTTTTTTTTTTTTTTTTCATT
Organism: Sicyos baderoa; assembly: GCA_037832685.1. NCBI lineage: Eukaryota > Viridiplantae > Streptophyta > Magnoliopsida > Cucurbitales > Cucurbitaceae > Sicyos > Sicyos baderoa. The sequence goes on along the minus strand of JBBMEF010000028.1, from coordinate 9,235,464 downwards.
AACTTAATTAAACTTATGAACTTTTCCACCACCGTCAATGGGGTCGTGTTGCATTAAAAAAAATAATAATAATAAATGAAAACGTGTGTGTTTTCTTTTCCAAAATCTGTGCCGACTGCCATTAATTTGTACTATGCTAATATTTTCACAATTTCCGACACATATTATGACTAATGTTTTTGTATTTATTTGATGCATGATTGACAAAAGTGTGCTTTGTAGCTACGAAATTGAAATTTTCCCCCAAAATTCATCGAGTAAACAGTTCTCATCTCACCACCCTATGACCTTATCATGTATGTTTAGATCTCAAGATAATGTGTATTAAGGTAAACAACATTTTAGTTTTTCAGGATTAAAATATTATTTCTTCTATTTTGAATCTAGGCTTTTATAAATTTAATTTTATTATATAAACTATCATTTTTATTTTATTTTAGTTTTTTAATTTTCAAACATCTCATTTTTGTTCTTATATATTTAAAAAAATTGTAATTAGTCCCTCTGATAAATTGTTGGTTAATATTTATTGAAAATGGTTGAATAATATTAATAAAAAATAAATAAAACATGTGAATATATTTATAAAATTTACATGAGAATTTTTTTTGACAAAAATTAACAAAAAAATTACAATAAGGACTAATTTTAATTTGTTTTGAAAGTCAATGTGCAAAACTTAACATTTAAAAGTTGAAAGAATAAAAATGAAATAAATTTAAAAGTTTAGAGACTAAAATAAAACAAACTTGAAAGTTGAAAAATCATAATTGAACTTACGACCATTAAAAGAAAAATCTAGATCTAGAAATCACTAAAATAATATTTTAACATTTTTTTAATTATCCAGTTCAACCAATTACTTGTACTAACTACTTTAAAGTTAAAGGTTTATTTCTCTTATTCCATATATTATGTATAAAATAAAATGTCTAAAGACCTTTTTAACCCAAATAAAAATTTATAAATCTATGGGGTACTTTATAAATTACAAAGACTAAACTGGTAGAAGTCGAAAAATAAGGTATTAATGTAAAAAAGGGTTGAGTTTTCCATCTATAATTATCAATTTTCTTTAAAGAAGAAGAAGAAGAAAAAAAAAAAAAAAAAAAAAAAAAGAGAACCTATCAGCTATGAATATAATAATGAAGACAACAACACCCCATCATATTAATCATAAATAAATTGGGAAGACTTGGTCAAAAAAAAGTGGTGAAGACGTTTTTCTAATTGTAATAATTGTTATCAATATTATTTTTTAGGGAACTAATTATTTTGTAAATTATCACAAAATATTATTATTATTATTTTTGGAAAACCACAAAATATTATTATTGAATAATGTTTTTTAGATAGATTATTGAATACCGATTACTCTGGGGGGACTTCATTTCTTAGTCAAATGTTAAAAAATAATTTAACGTGTGGGACACTTTCTTGACTTCATTTTCATAGTCCATTTTAGACGTTAACAAATCATTTAATTTATTTGTATATTCTGCCCACGTTGTTAACCCTTGTCAGAGGACCTAATATAATAAAAAAGGTATGAAAAATCACAAAATTTTATATTTATATATATATATACATATATTTATAATTTTTTTTTATCCAACTAGAAATTTGACTGTTATTCTACTTTTAGAAAAAGAGAAATTAGTCAAATATAATTAGTCATTACAAAAATTAGATGTATCGAACTAACATTATACTTTTAAGAAAAAAGAAAAAAGTTGATAAAAATGTCATCTAGATGAATTTAACTAGGAAAATTATATTGAATTTTACAAAATAATTATAGATCTAGTCAATTTAAAAATATTTAGCATTTATAGTCAAATATACAATATAAATAATACTCATCGGTATTGGTTATTCAGTATAAAAAATATTATTTTATACCGTATATTTGAGTATGCTAATTTTTTTCAAATTTATTTAATGTTATAAATATTTTATTAATTTGATCTATTCCTCCAAAAATCTTCAATAAAGAAATAACTTTATTTATATGTCAATATTTCTTACTCCCTCGTATATTTAACTATTTAAAATCAATAGTTTTAAATGCATGCAAACTTATTAATTAATTGCTATTTCTGTTTTTCATTGAAAAATTGATCTGTCAAACATGCATAGACCATTATTTACATATCTCTCTCTTGCATGCATACCACACATTCATCAATTTTCCAAATTTATTATATTTTCGCCAATCTCGGTCGTCTGGAACCGACCTTTTGTTTATGTTTTTATTTTTGTTTTTTTATTATCTAATAAAAATACTCATTAAAAACGACATTTTCATGTAACTTTACTCGTATAAAATACTGAATTGTTTACTGTCGTTTTTTGTTGACGTTGAAATTTGTTTTTATTATCTTTCTTTTTTTAATATAAATTGAAAGAGAGGATTACAAATATCGATTTCAGAGATCAAAGATCAAACGTATGACTATGAAATGCCTCTCACTCATTCGATAAGTTTGTTTTTATTATCCCGTAAAACATTACACTTGTCTGGTAAATATTAAAAAAGTTATTAACTTTTTGACATGTTTCATACATGTAGTGATGCACTTCATATTTTGTTAGAATCTCACAAATGTCCCACATTGAAAAGTGGGAGAGTCCAACATCAATATAAAAGAGATATGGATTAATCCCCTCATTACCAATTGGTTTTGAGGTGGAACTCCATATTCTCTCGCATATCTGAGTGAAGAAATATTGTTCAAGTTTTCAAAAAAAAAAAAAAAACTATTCTTCAAAAAAGAATGATGTGTAACGCTGTGCTTGTCTTTTGTTTTTTTTCTTAATTTATTGTCTTCAATCTCACTATTTATTTCAATTCTCATCCCCATAATATTTACGATAAAATTTTGTGAAGGATGAGGCGAGAGTTTACTGTGAAAAATTTACGGGATCGAATTCCTGACACGGAATTATTTTTCTTTTATTTTCAAATTTATACAGAACTTTCTCTAACTTAATTCAATTCACTAAATTTTAGATATTTTTTCCAAAATTAAAAGAAATATTTATCAATTATGAATTAAATAAGAAAAATATTCATCCAAATAAATAAAAATATATGTAATACAAAGACAATAAATGAAGGATGGGAGTACATTTTTTTTTCCGAATATAAATTGGGAGAGATGATTACAATACCGACTTTTTCAAGGTTCGAACCCATATAGCCAATATTAAATTAATTTAGAACTAAACAGTGAAATTATTGCTTCACTACCCTAGTCTTTAACCGTACTTAGTTTTTAATTTCATCATCACTCATTTTTTTATTTCCCATCTAATCAAGGATTTTCCGCCCATTAAAAACGGCCTATATCTGGCCCGGGTTTAGGTCCGGGTCGGCCGAGGATACTTTTTAACCTATGAGAAGACAATATGATTTATTGGTTATAAAAAAAGCTATTCATTAAATGGAGGGACACATTTGTCGATCACACTAACCGTTTGAAGGAGAAAACGTCAGCAAACTGACGAATGCATGGATTACTTCACCCATCAAATGTTTTCCTCTAATTCATTGTATAATTGACCTAAATCTTCAAAATTAAGAGATTGGCATTTCGATCATAAAATTGAAAGTTGTAATTATAAAAAATTATGTATCAAATGAATAGGTGGCACAATTATTTATCTGATTTAGTGTTTATTTATTTTCATTCTACGGGTTCAATTCTTTGAATCCATATATATACTCAAAAATTTTTTTTTTTTTTTTGAAAAGGTAAAAATAATAACGTAGATATAAAATAAATAATTAAAAGTTATTTTGAATAGTTGGAAATTAATTATTTTAAATGATGAATTATTTTTAATAATAAACATAAATATTATTTGAGAGTGATTTAAAAAAAATATTTAAGGTAGTTGTATAGCAAATTTTCTACTCTATATTAAAATTATATCAACCTTTTAAAAATATTGCAAATATAGCAATTTTTTTTATGAACTCTTATCAAATACTATTGATGAAGTCTATCAGACATTATTGATGCCTGATGGAGTCTATCAGACACTATTGATGGAGTATATCAGACATTATTGATGGAGTCTATCAATCTGATTTTGCTATATTTGCAATTTTTTCAAAAAATTGTTATTTATTCAATTTTTTACCTTATTGTAATATACATTCAAATTCCCCTTTTTTTTATGAATAATTAATAAATACTTATTTTAAATGTTCTATAAATTCAACAAACAAATTAAATACTTTGTTCTTATAATCTCTTCATGCTTTCAAAAAAATAAAATAATAAAAATCTCTTAACTAAATAAATGTTTTTTTTTTGTTTTTTTGGTAGGCCGGCAATATCATATAAAAGCACATGAAAGTTTTGATTTTAATTGACTTCTAATTTTCATTATCTTTTCTTTTTAATTTATTATTATTTTTTTTTTTTTTTTGAGTTATCTTTTCTTTTATTCGCGAAAAGAATCTACGGTGATATCATATATATATATATATATAACATGGTAATAAGTTGAGTATATTCAATTCAAATACAAATATTTTTCTTTCTTTCCTAATTTGGAGATATTAATATCCAAACAAACTCCCTATTTTTGCGTTGTCCTTTTCTTTTTAACCTTAAAATAGTTATATTAAATTTAAGTGTTTGGTTGGGCAAAAAATCTTACCATTTGCATATAAATATTTTGTTTCAGGTACTTAATTCTCAAAAAATTAGGATAATATAGTCTCTGTTTTTTTTTTTTTTTTATATTGTTCTATCAAACTAGGGATACTAAATATTAAGATTTGAGAAGCAACAAGTAAGAAATAGAATTAATTAGTTAGGTTCGGTTTGATTTTACAAAATTCCAGTTTTTTGTTATCACACCTGGTAATTTCATTTTTCAGTACAAAAAAAAGAAGAAGAAAATCTAAGTCCAACCAAATTTTAAAAATAAAATTAAAATTTTAAAACCCATTATTTTAAGCGCTAGTGTAGATAATTATTTCGAATTCAATTTTAAAATTTAAATTTTAAAAACGTATAAGGAAATATTTATAATAAAATTTCATATCAACCAACTTGGATTAATAATCCAGTTAATTATCTTAATTAATATATTTCAATTCATGAAAATAAATTTAAAAATTAATATTTGGCTCGGATATTATATTAGTCTCATCTTCTACATGGTACTAATAAAACAGTACAAATATATTTATATATATATCAGCAGAAAAATGAAGTCGATGACGCGTAATGGTAATGACGTCAACCACAATGACGTCACGGAAAAAATTTAGGCTATAAGAACCCACTGATATAGTGGACACCAAAATGCAGCTCAGCATTTTCGGATTTGGCCGGAATTTCAAGCGATGTCCGCCGTCGCCGCCGAAAAGTTGCTTGTGGCAGATCTGGCCTCCAGCGTGAACCACGTCCCTTCCCGGTACGTCCGCCCCATCTCTGACCGTCCAAATTTCTCCGATGTCAGAGCATCGGACGGCTACTCTTTCTCCGTGATCGATCTCCATGATCTTCATGGGCCCACTCGCTCTGATATTGTTGAACAAATTGGTGAAGCCTGCAACCGTGACGGTTTCTTTCTGGTAATACTTAATACATTCTGTTCTTTACTTTTATCAATTTAAAGGTTTTTTTACTTTTTATATACATACATTTTTTTTTTTAGTATTATATATATTTCTTTACTGTCATATATATATATATATATATATATATATATATATTTTGTAATTTAGTTTTTTTTTAAAGTTAAATATTTCTCTAATTTATAACAAACTCTTGTGAATTTCAAAAATATTTGTTTATAAGTAATTAGATTGTTACAGATGTGTTGATAGCTTATTTATTGGATTTGTGCTAATTCATTTCAATTATGGATCATACCTTTTATGTTCGTTGATCCCTCCCTAATTTCAATTAAAGAGAAAAATAATCAATTTTTTTTTTTGGATTTTTGGGTAAAATAACATTTTGTTTTAGCCTCTTCCAATTTTACATTTGAGGTTTGTTCAATTTTATTTATTCTTCGATTTACAAAAAATAAATAAATAAACTATATATATAGTCCTTAATGTTAATCGAAATCAGTTGAACATTAAAATCAATAATATAATTAAGAGAGAGTGGGAATGCTGTAAGAAAAAGAAGTAGAAACATTTTTCCAAAATTTATAGCTGAATATGTTAATAATTTTAAAAGAAAAACAATCCCTTTTTTGTAAATATTTAGAAGCTTTGGAGGAACAAAATATAACAAACTTTAGGAGTTCAGTGTCTAGGAATCGAAATTAGATTTTTTGAAAATATGTGCAATTAATCTCAAAGTTCAACACTGAATGGATGGGTGATGCATGATTAATTATCTGATTTGATGTTAATTCATTTTAAGGTATTTGTAATTGACTTCCCGATTTGTATTCAAAAAATAAAATAAAAAATCTAAAAGTTCAACAACAATTAATTATTTCAAATTTAATTAATCAAAATAACTCTGGTAACCGTTCTTCTTCATTTTTTTTTTTTTTTAAAGGAGTTTATTTCTAATGTAAAAAGATTTAAAATGAATTTTTAATGATTAAACCTCTGTTGTCATTATTTTTTTTAATATAGAAGATAGTGAGGTTCAAAAACCCCTTTCCCAAATATTTTTAAATTGAAAATTCTGTGGACCTTTGAATGTTGCATACCATTTCTAGCTGTCCAATATTCACGCCATAATTTTAAAACGTGTAAGCAACGTCGATAATAAATTACTACTTACGACTAAAACCGAATTTTTTTTATTATTTTTTTTGCCAAAAAGAATAGAAGTCTTTTCAAATTCCCAATCCAATTCCAGTTGAAACTAAAAATAAATAAATAAAAAGAAGAAGAAGCAATTTTCTGATATATAACTTAAGCTAAATATTTTTGTTTTAACTTTAAAGAAGGATTGTTTTTAGTTTGAACATTTGGATATGGAGAGTCAAAACATATGTCTCCTGGGTAAACAAAAACACATATTTTATGGAGTTTTGATGATGAGTTAATTTGAGTAATTAACTTTTTGTAATAGATTTTTATGGAGGATTGCATCTTAAAACTCGATATATATATATAAAAAATTTGAATTACTAAAAGTATAAAAAAACTAAAGTCAAATTTAATATTGTGTATATATTTGTGGTAATGAATTTGGGGTTTGTCAGGTGAAGAACCATGGGGTGCCTGAGAAGTTGATAAATAGCATACTGAGTTTGACAAGGGAGTTTTTCAGGCTTCCGGAAAGCGAGAGGCTCAAGAACTATTCCGATGACCCAACGAAGACGACGAGGCTGTCGACGAGCTTCAATGTCAAGACGGAGAAGGTGGCCAACTGGAGAGATTTCTTGAGACTCCATTGTTATCCTCTTCAGCTTTATGTCCATGAATGGCCCTCCAACCCTCCCTCTTTCAGGTAACACTTTCTAATTTTCATAATTTTTGTAGCATAAAATTAAAGTTTAAATGGATGATTTTCGAAGTTCAAACATTATATATATAGAGAGATATTGAAAGATTTGATATTTTGAAGTATGGGGATTTAAACGACCTTAAATAAGACAATCTATTGTAATTGTGATAACACTTTACTTGATTAAATAAGACAATGTATTTAGCTTTCTACTAATATTTTAAGGGTATAAGATTTAAATGTAATATGGTAAATTATCCAAAAATAATAATAATGTGGTAAATTTTGAAAGAATATAGGTTTTTTTAAATGTGTAGAAAAATCAATAGCGTTTATAATTTTAGCTTATGCAAAATAATATAATTGTTAAAATATTATTCTGGTATAATTTGAATTTTCTTCCACTTTAGTCTACACTTTCAATTTGTTACAGATTTTTTGCTGATTAAAATAATAATCCAATCTTAAGCTTTTTTTTTAGACATTTGAAAATTTATGAATAACTTGGTAGTCAAGATAGTTAAACTTATGAACTTGTTTTTTACTGTGTTAAAGTTATGAAGTTACGTAAGGTAAATAATTCTCATCTAAAAAGGAAAAATAAAAGGTACCATCAACTACATTTTTTAATAAAATACAAGGCGAATATGACAATACAATCTCTCTTCTTGTTTTTTTGTGAAAACATGACAATACAATCTAATTAAGCTCTCGAAGATGACATTTTTTTTCAATATTTTTCTTCTTGTTTTTTTTCTTCTATTTATAAGAATTTCAATGACAATTACTTAAACTTAGCGATTATTTAAAGTCATTGATAACCCTTTCAAAAAAAGAATTCATAACTTTTTTTTTAGAAAGGCTAAATCTACTAACCGTCCCTTATTTTAAATGTTTTTTCTAATTTGATACTCTCTTAAATTTTAAAATTTATCACATTAGTAAATTGAAAAGCACTCATTATGTTACTTTACGCTAAAAAAAATTCTTTTAATGAAAAGTGTTGTGCAAATTCTAGATAAATGTCTAATCTAAGAGTGAATGTACAAATAACAATTCAAACAAAACATAAAAGGAGCACTAGAGAAGGGAGGAGAAGAGATGAACACCGTATTTAAGTGGTTCGGGAACGTCCCTACTCCACTGTTATGGATCGATCGATCTTGATCGATCCACCATCATAATTGCCATTGATGTACAAGGCTCAAAAGGGGGCTAGGGTTTCTATTCACTCTTACTCACTCCAAAGAATGAAACCCTACCAATAGTATATACTAGCACAAATACACCACTCAAGATTAGCTAAAATTAATCCTCTCAATTAACCCAAGTTACAATAACTAATCTAGGATTAATAGAGTGATGTGGAATTCACATATTACAAAAAGAAACGTTAAAAAATTGAACATATAAAACAGTTATGGATCTTGGTAAAAGTGAATAACTAATTTATAAAACAGTAGTTTTATATTTATGATATAATTTTAAAGTTGAGTTAATTATGTTGTAGAAAAGAAGTATCAGAGTATTGTACAAGTGTGAGAAAGCTGACATTGAACCTATTAGAAGCCATTTCTGAAAGCTTGGGGTTGCCAAAGGATTCCATAGCTAACTCAATTGGCAACCATGGTCAACACATGGCCTTCAACTACTATCCGCCATGTCCACAGCCCGAGCTCACCTACGGCTTGCCCGGCCACACCGACCCGAACCTCATCACCCTCCTCCTCCAAGACCAAGTCCCCGGCCTTCAAGTCCTACGGGATGGTGCCTGGGTCGCTCTCAACCCCATTCCCAACACCTTCATTATCAACGTTGGCGACCAAATGCAGGTATAAACGATTTATTAAACAACTGTCTAACACCAACAATTCTATGAGATCGTCAGTCTCGTTATGTTGATTTATCTAAAGGTGTTCTTTTTCTTTTCTTTTTTTGTTGAGGCATTGAGTAATGACAGATACAAGAGTGTGCTTCATCGGGCGGTCGTGAACAATGCAAAAGAGCGAATATCGATACCGACATTTTACTGTCCGTCATCAGAGGCAGTGATCGAGCCAGCCAAGGAGTTGGTTGATGAGAAACATGGAGCTGCGTATAGAAAATTTTCTTATTCGGAATATTACGAGACGTTTTGGAGTGAAGGACTTGCGGCCGAAAGATGCTTAGATTTGTTTAGAGCTATGGAATAATTTTTCTTACGAGTCACTAGTATGCGGCCGAAATCCACAGTAATTTAGTTTAGTGGTTAATGATACTATTATGAGTTGATTAAGTAGCTTTTCTATTAGTTGGTTTAGTTAATTTATTTTTGTATAAATTATCTCCTCATGGTAATTGGTAATGATAAATCTCAATTATCATTTCCATAAATCTTACCTTTATTCTTATTCAAAGCTTTACGTGTAAAGAGGAAGACTTTATGAGTAATCTCACACAGAATCAAAGATTGGAGATAGAAAATTGGTAAATAAAGTACAAAGGGGGGGTTAGAAGATTTTGGATCAGAGAAACTAGCCAAAAGAAATGAACTATTCTATTAGAAACACTTTCAAATAAGCTCTAAACAAGCCAACTTTCAATTTCCCATACTAATATAATTCCATTCAATAGTAGAGTTCTTTTTTCCACCTTAAAAAAAGAGAAAAAGAAAAGAAATAGAGATTGACAGCAGATGAAGACATTAAAAACTAGGGAATTCAAAAGAGGCAAAATCTTCCTTTTAAACCATACCTACAAACATTCCTTCAACCTTGAAATTTACTACTGGCGCTCTATCTGAATAGTGACATGGGTGATATTGTACTCTCTTCTGATATACTCAATAACCTTGTCCAATACCATGTCTGCATTTGCCTCTGGCTTTATTATCACATGGCATGCCAATAGAACCTTTCCCACAGTTATGGCCCAGATGTGCAGCTCGTGGATTGCAACTACCTCGTCCATCTCGCACAGACCCTTCTCCAGCTTTGTCGCATCGATCTCCCGAGGCGTGCTCTCCATCAGAACCTCTAGGATGTTTCGGAGCATTTGAATTGTTGTGTAGAGCACAATTATAGAGAAGATGAGGGTGCATATCAGATCGATAATCATGTATTCCGGTTTGAACCATATGACTGCCCCACCAATCATAACCCCAATGCTTTGGATGGAATCTCCGAGTACGTGAAGGTAAGCCCCTTGTAGGTTTATGTTTCGTTGCTTTTTCTGTGTCTTGGTAACCTTCTGTGAATGATTTTCATCCTCGCGGCAACTTTCAAGTAAGGGTGTAGTTCCGGATTCCTCTTGAGCATGATCGTGATGGTGCTTAACACCACTTCTGGCAGCTCCCTTTTCTTCTTCATGGTGGTGCTTGACACCACTTCTGGCAGCTCCCTCCTCTCCTTCTTCATGGTGGTGGTGGTGGTGGTGAGTGGTAACACTTAACCCATGGTGGTGATCATGTTCATGGCCGCCATGACCATGGTCGTGATCACCATGTCCATGACTGTGACCATGAGAATGGGCATGACCATGTTCGTGGCCGAGCAGCAGAGCCATAGCTATGTTAACAACTAACCCAAACGCAGAAACAGCAAACATGAGCAACCCCTTAACTTCTCCTGGACCATTGATGAGTCGAACAATAGCCTCGTAAACAAGAATTCCAGCAAGAAGCCAGATCATCTGAATGGAAACAAGAGCACCGAGTATTTCAATCCGGAAGAAGCCATATGACTGGCGCGGAGTTGCTTCCCAGCCAGAGGCCCAGAGGGAGAACAAGGAAATGGCAAATGCAGCAACATCTGACAACAAATGAGCAGCATCAGTCAATATTGCAAGACTGTTTGCTTTAATGCCTCCAACCACTTCTACACTCATAAAAACGATGCAGAGAACAACTGCAATGAAAAGTTTCCGCATGGACGCAGATCGCTCCTCCGCATCTTTCGAACTATTTTTTGCATCTTTAAATCCACAGGACGGTGCCACCCCACAAATTTTACTCCCCACAATGCTAGGCCCTACTGCTTGCACCTCTCCACATACTTCAATTATGTGACCATGATCATGATTTTGCACTTCCATCTGAGATTCAGGAAGAAAAGACGGTTAAAAGAGGTCTTACTCTTACACAGAAATATAGAGTACAGACATATTATCAGGATAACAAGCTAAAATAATCGTAGTTACACCTGCAAGGCTTAGGCTCAAAAACAGAAGCATAAACATCTCATATCTGTTAGTGAGATGAATAGTATTCTTAATCCTCCAAGAAAAATTATGATGAAAAGATGTCTATAACTTAATAACGTTTCATGATTCATTATAACAAGATGATACAACTAATATTAGCTCTCAACTTTGAAAGCTAGCACACCATTTCCTTCACACACATAAACTTACACTCCATCTCTTCCAGCATTAACACATTACGACTCAACAATTCCTCACTTGAGAAAGTATAGAAATAACCCTAAAATAATTGCAACGAGATTTCAAGGGTAATAAATGTTAAATGTGAAAAAATATGATACAGATCAAAAGCGTTTCAAATTAACTAGCTGTACAGAGGAACATGCTAGGCTGAGGCCTGTTAGGAAGGGAGGCATAAGGCAGTTCAACATGAACTAGGTTCTTCAGACAATGAAAATAAGTTATTCTTTCTAATTTGCAATCAACCAGGACGGAAAGATCTATATGTAGGACATATACAAATAAATACCTCTCAAACAAGGCCTTTTTTTAATATCCGTGATTGTGAGTGGCCAGCTTGCATGCACCTCGACTATTTTCACAAGATACACTCCCTAATCTTACAACATTTGGATATCAAGGAAACCCATAGAAAATTAATTTCTAGGTAGGTGGCCACCATGGATTAAACCATCAACCTTCTTGGTTTCTTATTGTCCTTTTGGCCCCTAGGCTACTCATGGTGGTTAAACAATGCATTTATCAAAATAAAAATGGATATGTATTCCATCTATGGTGGTCACTACCTAGGATTAGGAATTAATTTTCTACTTGTTTTGTTGATAGCTAAATGTTGTACAATCAGGTTGTTTGTCCCGTGAGAATAGTCGAGGAGCACATAAGCTAGCCCAGACATTCACAAATATCAAAACAAACAGATTCAACAAACACTGAACATATAAACTAATGAACTGCAAAAAAGAACTTAAAAACGGCCAAGAACTACAGGAGGAGAGTACATGTGAGAAGAAGAAGAAGAAGAAGAAGAATGAAAAGTAGATAAAGGCATGCACATAAAGACAGCGAAAAGTAAAACACAAGCCTTGCATGATCACCAGTAGCTCAGATTTAGGTAGAAAGTAATATTGGAGCAAGAGTATTCAGTTTGCTGTCATAAAGAGCATTGCAACAGTAAAATAGAATTTCACGGTAATCAATTCACTATGAAAGAGACCTACAGACAGAGAGTCGATAAATTTAAGGTTGAAATCCATGATAACAGCTCTTCTAATATAATGATCATCTTCTCATATAGATAACACAAGTATAAAACAACTGGGTGAAGTTGAACTACTTTTCTGCCGAACAAACAATAGAAGTTCAATGTTAATCCTCCAGTTTTCCCCCATTTTTTAAAAAAGAATCCTCAAAGGACTCATATAGTTTGAATAGCACATTCTTCAACTTTTGGGTGAGAAACAACTTCATTAATGTATAAATTACAAGAGATAAAGAAAGATAAAGGATCAAGAGATCTATAAGAGAAAATTACAAAATACATCTCTAATTGATTTGGAAAGTGGTGTACCTATGGTTATGAAAAAAAGAGAAAAGTTTACACCAATTAACCAATAACCACCATTAAGACAATATCTTCAATAAAATTGAAAGATGGTGGGTATTTTCCTCTAAAAATTCTGCAATTTTTTTTTGGATAAGAAACGATTTCATTGATCATGAAATTACAAAATATAGGTATAGATTACATAGAGTCAAATAA